>OY720457.1:11217500-11485000 GCA_963082715.1 Harpalus rubripes
TAGGAATCAAATAAAAGTGGTCAATATCTACTGACCTAATATTTCCAGCTAATTATCGGAACTTGTTTTAAATTATCGTTATCTTTACTACGTTCACAGTTATGCAACGCACGTAACGTTTCTGATAAGGCCTAGTTTAGTACCTTAACATTATGAAAGTTAAAAGAAGAGCAGAGAGAATATACAAATGTAAAATTACAAAAAAATATATTAAAACTTAACTTATAGATCTTTTCAATTTAAAGAGATAGAAGATATGCTGCGCAATAAAGATCTGCGCATAGTAAGAACATTTGAGATCTATGACGTTTGTTTCTGAAAATTTTGACGTAAAATGTAATAAAAATCTTTGACAACTTTAAAAACTTCTCGGAAAATGTTACAAACGCTTTTATCGGAGCTAAAATGTCTAACAATGCAATTTTTCACCGATAATACAGGTATTTTAATGACTGAAATATTTTTGACGTTTCGTTTGACAGCTAAACTGGCAATTGTTTTGGTGCCATAGTGCCATTTTACTTACTATTTGCAGCGATAGAAAGAGATAGCCGTTAAATTGAAAAGGTCTATTGACCATTTCGGAATATTGTCAATAGTCGACAATATTATTCAATAATATATTCAAAAATAAGTATTACAATTATTAGACATTGTAATATGTTGTTTTCATACTATTTTTTTAATGTAGTTATCATGATAGTAATCAAGTAAATCGCAAATAGATATTACGCAGAGGCAGATTATTGTTTGTAATTAATCAAATAATTAGTAGCTATTATCTAGGCATCTAATATTAAGATGTTGCTGTAAAATGTAATCAGTTGTTAATATCCACATCAGTGTAGTAATAGCGATGCACAATATTAAATATTACAATTTCAAAATTGGTAATTGAAATTTATTGTATTTGACAAGTTATTTAGAATTAGATTAGAATTAAAATTTATAATATATTATCAACCTAAAAATAAATACTTTAAATTTAAATAAAAAACGTTTTTACGGTTGTATATAATTGAAGCGGTGAGATGTAGAAGGAAAAGGTTCCGTTAATGGTAATTTTGGAGAAATCAAAAAACTGATTAAAGAGTAAAATACGCATTTTACATGAAAACTTACAATTAACAATTTGTAAATCTAAGTGAGTAGTCGAGTCAATAAATGTTTTTACTTCTAAACCCACTAAAACAGATCCGATTTTGATAATTTTTTTTTTAATGTTTGTTATATTAAATTATTCAAAATCAGAAACATTTCAGCTGGGGCGCTCAATTATTTATACAGGCTGTCCGGATTTTAAAAGCCACCATTGGGGTCTCGGGAACTATAAGAGATACGATTTCAGTTATATGGGACTTATGGTGCGCCTTTGGGAGGACATCTTAGATGTGCTTTTGTTTGGTTCAAAATTCTCATAGGTTACTAGATAATGGCGAAATACTGAATTTGGTCGATTTTTTCATTTTCAAATTATTTCTAAAATATCAATAATCGAGAAAATTGTTCAAATACAAAAGTTAGATAATTTTATTGTCTATCCAGTGGCGTACGAAAATTATTTTTGTACAGAAATTTTTTGAGATATAACACAATATTTTCTTAAAGTAATAATCAAATATGACTTCCATTAAAAAAAATAATTTTGTGTTATATCTCAAAAAATTTCTGTACAAAAATAATTTTCGTACGCCATTGGATAGACAATAAAATTATCTAACTTTTCTATTTAAAACATTTTTCTCGATTACTGATTATTAAGAAATAATTTCAAAATGAAAAATCGACCAAATTCAGTATTTCGCCATTATCTAGTAACCTATGAGAATTTTGGACCAAACAAAAGCACATCTAAGATGGCCTCCCAAAGGCGCACCACATGTTCCATATAACTGAAGTCGTATCTCTTATAGTTCCCGAGATCTCAATAGTGTCCCTCGAAATCCGGACAGCCTATATAAATAATTAAGCGCCCCTGCTTGAATGTTTCTGATTTTGAATAAATGAATATAACAAACATTTAAAAATAAATTCATTAAAATCGGATCTGTTTTTGAGGGTTTAGAAGATTTAATGTTTTTTCCGCTTCGTTGACTTAACTATATTAGACAAACCTTAAGCATATTATGAAAGAAAAAAAAATTGTACCCAGATCTGAGTATTGGGGTTTTCCGATATCGAAATGGTAAGCCTATAGTTGTACATAAAGATAGAAAGTAAATATTACAAAAAACATTTTGTTCCATTATATTTTATATTTCTTAACAATACAATATTATTAAAAAAATTGCAAAAATTCAAAGGTTTGAAGGGTGAAACATAATTAAAATACAACAACCTTTATACTAATCGAAAGAAATAAAAAATAAGTGTCTTCTTAAAGTAATAATCAAATATGGCTTCCATTTAAAAAAATGTAATTTTGTGTTATATCTCGAAAATTTGCCGATGGGAAAATTATTTTCGTACACCACTGGATAGACAATAAAATTACCTAATTTTTCTATTTGAAACATTTTTCTCGATTACTGATAGTTTAGGAATAATTTAGAAATGAAAAAAATCGATCGACTTTAGTACTCCCCCATTATCTAGTAACCTATGAGAATTTTTGGCAAAACAAAAGCACATCTAAGATGTCCTCCCAAAGGCGCACCATAAGTCCCATATAACTGAAATCGTATCTCTTATAGTTCCCGAGACCCCAATGGTGGCTTTTAAAATCCGGACAGCCTGTATAAATAATTGAGCGTCCCAGCTAAAATGTTTCTGATTTTGAATAATTTAATATAACAAACATTTAAAAAAAAAAAATCATCAAAATCGGATCTGTTTTAGTGGGTTTAGAAGTTTTAACGATTTTCCCGCTTCATTGACTCGACTAGAGCTAAACGCTTCCTTACATCATTTTAGTAATTTGAAAATACTACAAGCATGTTATACTGAAACAAAGTTGGCGGAATCTTTTCTTTTTACATCTCAACTAGGATGACTGAAAATAGTAAAAATAAACACTCTAATGGGTCGATTCTGTTTACATCTGTAATTCTTACAGATCTGTAAATCTGTAAAAACCTGACAAAACACATCTATTTTTGTTGATTAATTTAAAATTATACATAAGGGTGCCAGCTTTCGTTGCGATTTTGTTCATTATTAACAAATTTATAGATTTGTAAGATTTACAGATGTGAACAGAATCGACCCATTAATCTGTTTATTTTCTCGAAGCTACATCGATAACTGGTAAGGAAGCTATAAAGTTCTTAATTTGATTATGCTAAATTTTAAAAAAAATAGTCTAATGTAGTTTTTGCAAAGAGCTCCTTAATTTAATATCGCTCATAACTCAACTAAATAATTTTGAGATTCAAATATAAGTGTATATGGTATTTTCGACTTGAAATTACCTAAGAAACACACCCTTCACCCTTAAGCTACGGCAAGGGAGACGCGGGACAGCCTGTATAAATATGGCTTGGTTATAGAAATTTGCCATAGAGGAATATTTTTCTTTTAGAAGTCATTTGACGCGGCTTTGAGAGAAATATAAAATGGCTATCTCAGTTTGAAATGCCCAATATGTGGAATCGTTTCGTTTAATTATTTTTTATAACAAAACCTAATTGCTGTAATTTTAAATCAGCAATATAGTACCTAATAGCTATTTGTGTATTAAGAGCGCAAAATGTGACATTGTCGATTGAGAGGTTGTTGCCGCGCGACGCAGGAGCGAGGCATTGTCTCGAAATCGACAATGTCCATTTGTGCTCGAAACACACACAAGATTTTTTCTACAGTCGCCACAATGGGGTCCTCCACCATAACAAAAATTTATTTTTTATTTATTTTTACTTATCGGTATTTTCCATTCTTCTTGAGCTATTGATTCAATCTAATCTAAGCATTTTATATTTTCGTTTTTATAAATGAATGCCCTATTTTATTTACACAGCAGTGCGGCATTTTGTTTGGTTATGTAACATACCGACAGAGCAGTTATATGTCAGATTGACTTGTTAAGTGTATAATGTGTAACTAGAGTGTCATTAATTCCTCACTAAACGTTTCCATTAAGAATGTAGCCAAGTAACATTTCTCAACATTGTATAGTTATAAATTTGAGGAGCAAGCGTTTTTTCTACTTTGTCGCTCTAGAGCGGCAAAGTGACATTTTGCGTTGACAAAAGAGAGCGCAAGTGGCTACTTTGTATATAGACTGTAGAAAAAATAATATTCATTTTTGTGTTGGACACTTATGGCATATAGGTATTCTGTACAAAACCAGAAGTCTTGTAGATATATCTGTAAGTGATGAACAAAATTGCAACTTACTCTTACGTTTAATTTTATATTAATTATTTAATTAATTAATAATAATTAATTTATAAATTATTTTTAGATTTACAGGTTTGTAAGTGATATATTTTTGAACATAAGACGGCGATAGGGTCATTAGACTAATTGCCGCTTGCAACAACACGAACCTATCTTAAATTTTAAACTCTTAAGCCGGGTTTATGCAGCAATAACATAGTCACTATCATAATCATAGTCTTAATTTATAGTCATAAGAACAGTCTTAACATAGTTGGCTGTTTATGCAGCATTTTTGTAGTGACAATTAATTTGTCACTTAACAAACTCAATTACTTAAATACAATATTTGCCGCGTGCCTGAGTGTCTGGTCGCGAATCTGGAGAACTGGGTTCGATCCTGCCCTACGCCAAATATTTCAAACTTTAAATGGCACAAAATTGACCTTTGTGGTGCACTCTCCACGCCAGCAATGAGTGTCCGTGAGGTCACGACTGGTAAACGCCCGCACGGTATTATCGAATTCTGCGTACAAAGCAGATTGGCACACCCAGCAAAATGGGTAATATGCCGTGATGATATATTTATTTATTTTATTTATAATAATTGCCGCATAAATAAATATAAGTATATATGTTAATAAATACTACAGAAAAATTAGTTGTTGCAATTTTTTTTCATAATAATCAACATCACAATTAATAGAGATTGTTTTCTGATTCTGACAGTTCTTGGGCATGCGTAGATTGCAAGTCGTCAAATTCATAGTCTTAAAATTAAAATTAATCCAATTCTGTGATTGACTATGACTATAAACAGATCTATTATAAAAACATATTTTAATTCTTATACTACAACTATGATATTGACTATGTTATTGCTGCATAAACCCAAGTAAAATTCCAAATAAATTATTATCTATTGGAATTTGTATTTTTTCTTTTTGCTTAAGATGTAAGCCTTGTTGTTGTTGGTATTGGTACAGTCCCTAAAAACCGTTATACAGAGTTGAACACTTTTTTCGAGTAAACAGTACACAGAAATATAAAATGTGCTTATTAATATAATAAAATATCTATTTGACCATACAGTATGTTTTTAATTTCCATTTCTAAAGGTATCAGTTTGCGAGATGTTATATCAGTATAGATGAGGGCATTTACTAGCTGTCACCTGAAGGATATTGTAAAGAGAGCACTTTTGTTCGGCTTGAAAATTGGAAGGTTACTCCGGTATTTTATATTTTTTTGGTTTTAAAAAGAATATCGCTATTTAAAAAAATTAAATATGATAAATTGATCTACTATATGTTGGTATGTATTTTATTTTACTGATATATTATATCTTTATATTACACTTAATTTTCTATAATATGCATGATAATATCAAAATTGATATAATAATCATAATTACTTTTTAGTTGAATCGAGTATAACAAACGACTTCTATGGCTTGTTATCATTATTGCCGACATTGCAGTTGTTATTATATTTTGATTAATTCTTCCTGTAAGAAACTTTTTATAGCTAAGATAAGATCGATTTTATTGACATTTTAATTAATCAGTTAATTAATTATAAATTTATGATATTTCCTGGAAAGCAATTCTACCTTTGCGTTTACAAATAAAATTCCATTCTCTTCACGTGATGTTTAGTAAGTTTAATTTACGACATTTTATTTATGCTTAAAAATTGCTCTATTTATATTTAGATGAAATTGTGAAACAAATGTTAATTTGATTGTAACTTTTTAATTATAATTAATCAAAGTTTTATTTATAGAATTATTCGTATTTTAAAAGAGAAATAATTAATAATTTCGTTTATTTATTTTATTGTGAGCAAATGTATTGTTTTTTTGGAATACGTTGCAGTTGATGAAATATCATTGCACACAAAGAATTCAATAAAACTGAAAAAAATCTGAAATACCTAAAATATTTGCATATTAAGCAACACTGTGAAAAAAATTCAATGTACATTTTTTAAACAATCAATATAAATTACCTAATATGTTAGTAATCTATTTCATAAAAATTTTCATTACTTTTTTGATTTTATACGTGATGTATATTTGCTATTTAAATAGAGAAAATTTATTAATATATCGTTAAAATGCAGAAAAATATCTTGTCATTGGTGTTATTGACCGCTATGCTGTTTAATATAAGTATAACTTTGATGCCATAACTCAGAATCTAATGAGCGCTATTACCAACAGATACTTAGATTTAATTGCCCATTTAACGAAAATAATTAAACAAATCTTTTCATTATTGTAACTTTCTATCGCTTCCATATCAAAATTATAAGTGTGGCATCATAACTCGAAATCGAGCACTTACAGAAAATTAAGCATAACCATTCGGAAGAATATAAAAATTGCCCTAAAATGAGCAAACCCAAATTCAGTTTTATTTCACACTTAGAAGCTATTTACAAATATAAAAAAATCTGATTTGGACACCACACGACTTCCTTGTACGCAAGACCAATATGAAGATGAAGTATAGACCCAATTATAAAATTGCACGTGTTTGTTTTTTGTCCTAATCCATAGCAAGCTTCATTACAAAAACCAAAAGTATATAAGTTTTAAATTTACATATCTCGCTTATACAAAGGGCTAATTTAATAATACTTGGTGTGTTAGACGCAGAATTTAATTCTCTAAAACTTATTTGAAGCATGTATTTCTAAAATCAAAATGAAACCATTTTATTTAAGAAAAACTGTTAACAACTTCAGGTAATATATCACTTCCGGTTAGCCTGTTTTAACCAAAATCTGCTATGTTATTCCAATTGATATAAAAGTTTTACATACCAAATTTGAAACGTTTTGGATTATATTTTAATATAGTTTTTCATTAAAATCTATTATAGGCTTCAAATAAAGTACTATTTCTGGAAATTATGTAATGACCAAAAAGGGAGGTGCACAACTAGATGTTATAGAAGTACTAAATACAAAATTTCAACTTTCTACGGCTTACCGTTTTCGAGTTATGCGAGATACGTACGCACGTACGTACGTACGTACAGACGTCACGACGAAATTAGTCAAAATGGATTCAGGGATGGTCAAAATGGATATTTCCGTTGAAATCTCAAAACCGAAATTTTTCGCGATTACAATACTTCCTTTACTTCGTACAAGGAAGTAAAAATACTCCTACATGTTCCTTATATCTATAGTGACCTTTTTTAAAAAATACGGATACATCATTAAAATGGTCTCCTAATACTCACTACCTTTATCTCGAGAATTCAAGTGACTTCAAGTATATTATATGACTTGAAAAATCCTATTGGTATATTTCAGTGGAATGAAAATGGGATTGAGTTATTTTTAATCTTCTTTAAATTCGTATCGACTAAAAAAAGATAGTTAAATACTAGATTATGCAGACAGACAGGGAGAGGAATATGATTCAATTTCCTGCTGAATATATAACCTCAAAATCTTAAAATTGTCATATTGTTATTTTTCTTCTCTTTTAAAAAAATTTAAAAATATTTGTTTCTTCATCACTCCTAATATTTCGCTTTTGGACAATTTTACTAAGTTTTATGTCACGACTTTTATAAAATCTGGTAAAATGCAAATAATCAACAAATGATATGAATTTAGTAACACTTAGGCACAGAATAGAAAATTCAGCAGAAGAAATACGAGTACAAAATTCGTGTCAAGGTTGTACTAGATGAATGGTGCAAATTTTGAACAGTATTTGTAGTTTTGTGCTTCAGATATGTGTTTAGTTATTTCCCAAATTATCTTAATATTAAATACAATGCATTAATATTAGAAATTATTTTGTATTCAAAACTATTATTATCACATTACATAATGTTTCTTTGATAATTAATTTCATTTAACATTTCTTTGACGTATGCTACCCCAGTGGTCCAAAAAATGTCTACTTCAAGTAAACTACTCTTCACTTTGCGAATTTTTTAAAAATTGTTTTTGTTTCATGATCAGTACGTCGTACTGTATATACCCTTTAATTTTTTGTCCTACGTTGTGGAACACCCTGTATATATATTTCGTTTTACAGAAGACCTTCTTCATTTTCTCAAATCATACCTTAGTGATCGTGAAATGACCGTGCATCTTAATAACTTTAAATCAAACCCGTTCACTGCTACTTCTGGGTTCCTGAAGGATCAAACTTGGGCCCACTATTATTCAACCTCTTCATTAACGATGTGGTGGACTGTGTTCAACATTCTCAAATACTTTTGTATGCTGATGACATAAAAATCTATAAAACTATCAACTCTGTTAATGACTGTATTCTCTTACAATATGACATCAACAACATTTTAAAATGGTCCCAGAACTCAAAATTGTTCTTTAATTACAGCAAATGTAAAATAATGAGCTACTTTGTTAAAAAATACGTTTACACTTATACATATCATATGGAAACTAATTCGCTTGAGAGAGTAACTCAGTTTAAAGATCTTGGGATTATATTTGACACAAAATTAACATTTAATGTACACATTGAGACTACTTTAAGATCATCCTACAAAAATCTTGGATTTGTAATTAGAAATTGTCGGTCTTGCTGTAAAATAACTACATTAAGAAGCTTGTATTGTGCATTCGTCCGCTCTAAGCTAGAATATTGTCTACAAATCTGGAATCCAATATATCATAAATATATAACAAGATTGAATCTGTCCAACATAAATTTATCAAATATTGTTATTTTAAAATTCATGGACAATATCCTAGCTTCACCCATGATTATTTCGTTTTATTGCATGAAGTGAACTTGGTGCCAGTAAGTAGTAGAAGAAATTTTCAATAATCTCTCTACTTATACAAATTAATAAATAATTGTATTGGTGACTCATGCAGTCTTGAACTTATACCTTTTCATATTCCACGAGTCACTTCAAGAAATAAAATACCATTTCATTGTAAAACAGCTAGGACTAATTATGAATTGAAATCTCCAATAAGACAACTCTGTGTAGCGTATAACAATATATCATGTACTATTGACATTGGCATATTTGGCGACTCCTTTTTTAAATTTAAGAGTACATTAATTAAATACTTATATGTTTATTTACTGTGTTTACTGTCTCAATACATTCGTTTTTGTATTTGTATACCGTATAATCGTCCTGTAATTAGGATCCTGTATTCTGTTGGATCGATTTATTAATAAATAAATAAAAAATATGATGTGGCCAGCACATTACCTTCCGTCAGTTCTATGTATTTTGCACAAATTTCATACGGAAAGTTCCTTGCTAAATATTCTATTTCTTGTACGTTACCTTCCGGCAGCTGCATGTATTTTATGCAAATTTCATACAGAAAATTTATGTCTTAAATTATTATTTTGTGACGTTTTCTATATACAGTGTAATGTATCTGCGGAAATAAAAGATTTATTATTATTATTTCTTGTACATTACCTTAAAGCAGTTGTATGTATTTTATACAAATTCCATACAGAAAGCAAAAGATCCTATATTTCAGTAAAATTATAAGACAAACACACTATGTTAATTTCACTTGACACTGACATCTTTCAATCAGAATTTTCTTAATATAGTAGCTGTTTTCATAGCTATAGCTACTTTATGAAATTTAATTTCTTTATAATTTTTTAACTCTATATCCATTTAATATTACGTATAAAATGCAGTCAAATCGTATAGAGAATAAAATATTCTTTAATATTTATAATAACATTAAATGTGAAAAAATGATATTTAACATAGTTTTTACAAGAAAAACTGTTAAAATCTTCAAATTAGGGTACTTCCGGTTTACCAATTGTAACCAAAATCTAATCAGCTCTTCATATGGATGTAACGAAGAAGTATACGAAAAAATTATAATTTTTGAAACTGTAGTATTAGAGTTATCGCAGACGAAAATTTTGTTACACACACACACACACACACACACACACACACACACACACACACACACACACACACATCCACACACACACACACACACACACACACACACACACACACACACACACACACACACACACACACACACACACACACACACACACACACACACACACACACACACACACACACACACACACACACACACACACACACACACACACACACACACACACACACACATACAGACATCATCGTAAAAATAGTAAATTCGTATTCTAGGGACCCTAAAACGTTCTTATTGATTAAAAACTCATCATCGAATTTTTTGACCAAAGACAATACTTTCCTTACCTAAAGGTGACGGAAGGTAAAAATGAATAATAAGGAAAGAAGACTAGCAATTTCAGACCTATCGTACACTCGTAAATATACATAGAACTTAAGTTTTAATACAATATCCATTTACTTCATATCGTGATAAGACAGAATTGTCTGCAATATGAAATGATCTTTATCATCATTTATTTAGGCCCGGTATTTTCATGTCTGATTAAACTGTTTGTTAACAACTGTCAGATAAATGAAAAATATCATCGATATTAAAGTAGAAATTATAAAAACTACATTCATTGATTTGAAAAAGTACTTTCTTTTCTGATACCATATTACTGCAATCTCCATCACGCTTTTGTTTGTTTGGAGCATCACTCATAAAAATTTTGACAATATGCAAACATAAACTCATTTTTGATATCGAACGCAAACATGGTTTGCACACTGATTACGTTTATCATGTACTGAAGTTATTTCATATCTTCAAGAGACGTGATTCAAATTTCAAATACAACGAGGAGTAATTTCTTGCAGCACTAAATTTTACCACATGTAATTCCACAATATGTGTATTTTGTTGTCAGCTTGCTATTTATTTGTTTTAGAGACAACGGGAACTAACATTTGTAATGTTTGCGGTAATGCAGGCGGTGTTTCAACTTTAACAATTTGTAGAGTTAGTAAACACGTGGATTTTGTTTTAAATTTGTAAAATAAATTAGATGTGTTGTTTAACACAATAATGATAATATTTTCAGTAAATAATGTGATATGGAAAAATAAATTTCAATAATACAAGTACATACAATTAGTTTTGACCAAAACAGTTTTATAGAGAAGAACAACCAAAGAATAAATTGTAAAGGAAGCTATAGGAATGGACTTGTCTAGACACTGCACTTTTGCAAGGAGGCGAGGTCGTTAAATACGAGCACTCGCAAAGAAGTTTCTGGACTTCTTAATAAATTAGTTATAAGAATTTGATTTATTTTCCAAATATAAAATTCTAGGGATTTTATGTAACAACGGAAGATTTGAATAATAAACTTGAAAAATGAACAATTTTATTATCGGTTTGCATTATAAGTTCAAATATACTTAGCTTAAAATGAATTACCTAATTTAAGTTACAATTAACAATTTAAGGTGCATTCACAAATGAAAATTAGGTTTAGATTTATGGTTTATACTTTAGATTTAAAGACTTTGGCTCCATATTATGTAATGACTCATTCACACTTCAGAATTTAGGGTCTCTAAATCCAAACCATAAAGCTAAACAATGCAAGGTCCAAACTTTAGGTTTATGATTTAGTTTGACGTCACAAACTTCACCAATGAGAACGAGTCCGAAATGATATAGATATATACACCCATCTTTATTTAGTATCCACTTGGTGGATTCGGCTTTTTAAACAAATGCGAGAAGAACATGGAGACTGTCATAACTTAATTGCTGAAATATAACCAATAATGCCAAGCGAATGACAGTTTCACGGCGCACAGGTGTCTTGTTGAGTACTGCTCTTGTTTTTGAAGCATTGCCACAGATGTCTGTACATATCAAAACAAATTCCAGGTAATTTAAACTTACATTTGTGAATGACTTACTTAAACCTAAACAAAAACCATAAACCTAATTTTCATTTGTGAATGCACCTTTAGCGTTAAAAGTTCTAAACATTTTAATAATTCTTGTGTTCTTATAAATTGACATTCCATAATACAAACTTATAACCAAAAAAGTCCCAATCAAGGTTCTAATCCTTTTGCCGGTCTAGATCTGTAGAAAATTGTGCCTGGAGGACAGAATAATGTAAAATGACTTATGCCGGACGGAGGTACAAAAAATTATATACATACCCGTATTTTTCAGTATGATGTAATCGTCGCTGGATAATACAAGCAGCAAGAGCAAAAGAGATAATGGACATACATCTGCACCGTTTTCCTTAAATTCTACTTTTATTATTTATATGTGACTAATCCAAGAATAGGTTATTTTTTGTTCCATATTAATAAAAAAAATTCTCTAAAATTGGTCAGGTAACTCAACCCAAAAATTATAAAATATTGTCTTTGGTTTCTTTTGTTTTAAAGCATACAACATGTTCCTTATATTTTTTCCACTATTGCTATCTCGAATATTTTGTTCTTTTAAATGATACAACGCAGACAAAATATTCACGTATTTCTTTCATGGCATTCTAATTCTATGTAATAAAATTTAACAGGTTTTCATTTTTTCCATTCGTGGCACTCTTATTTAGCCATATTTTAATCTAATTAATTTAAATTTTTATATGCAATTTTCGCAAAAAATCGTTATTTAAGGGTATAAAAATATTATATCATTGACTTCAGAATAATATATATATATATATATATATATATATATATATATATATATATATATATATATATATATATATATATAAATAATAATTTTATGCTCATTAAAATAGTCTTGTACGAGTAAAATAAAATTGTTTGCTACTTTAATCGACCTCGTAGCTTGTAGTTTTCGAGATAGTAATAGTGGACAAAATAAAATGAACACCCTGTCTATGAATGTAATATAAAAATATATACATACCTAAATACTACAAAATATTCTCGTAATATTACTTTTCAATTTGCTTTGATTCTTTGCATACCACTCTTAAATTCTATGTGCAGAATATATTTCAAATTTAACCGTTATCATCATTCATCATCGTAAGTTGTCTAAAAATATTAATAAATCTATATCATGTCTAAAAACATATTACCTATTTTCAAGTAAGACAATGATAAATGTATCCATAAGAATTACTCATTTATATATTTAATATTTTTTGAAACAGTAGTTATTAAAATGATATGTTATGTTCAAAGTAGGACAAAAATACATACATGTTAAATTATTTTTTAAAATTTCTGTTATATTTTGATAATACACGTCTGTTTTACAGCATTATAAGTACTAACAAACTTTACATTTCTACATATATTTTATATCAAAACAAGTTGTGCATAGAAACATAACAATGCTATCAGTGATTTACAATAATATGTTTCAAAAAGTATTTTATAACTTTACATTCAAATTTAATCTTTTACGTCTTTACAACAATAATGTCATTGATTTGAAAAAAAAATTTTTATTCGAGCAGTTAAATTGTATTTATTTTAAATGATTCCGTTTCTTATTTTAATTAATTATTTAAAAAACCTTTCAGAACTCATAATACAATAAGAATAATACAGGTTAATTAGAGAAGTCATACATATTTATAAAACCAAGAATAATAATCTCAACTTTGCGATGGATTAGAACTAAGTCGAACATGGCTTCCTATAATAAATATGTTGTAATTTTGTTACCTTCGTTACTTGTTGCTAATGTTTTGTTATTATTTACACAAAACAGTTTTTATTAAATGTACGATATCAAGTTGGTGAATCTGAAAGTTACAAAACTGAAAATATTCATTGTAAAAAAAATATCTTGCTAAGTCATTGGGTAACTTTAATTTATGATTTTACTAATGTAGTTTAAAAACAGACTACAATATGTAAGTAAATCAATATTTTTTTAAACTACAAGTTTATCACTATACGAGCTAGGTACCTATTAGTTTTAGTATAGGTAATAAAAATTGATACATGTGCTGTTTTGATAATAAGTAATGTACCTAGCCATATTTTCTACATGTTTGTGATTTGCGTTATCGTAATTTAATATTGTATAAGTGAAATTCATTGTACATTACTGTAGTAATGCAAAAAAGTGAGCACTATTACAAACAAAATTCGTTACATTTTAATTTATTTAATGATTTATATACTTTTGTACATTTATGTAATATATCATAATTTCATGTCACGTGAGAGGTTCATATGCTTGCAAAAGTTGACAATAGTTTAGCAAAATATATATATATATATATATATATATATATATATATATATATATATATATATATATATATATATATATATATATATATATTTGTGAAAACTAGTATTTCTAGGAAAATATTTGTACAAATATATAAGTTGACAGTTATCATGAAACATATCAAATGACTTGTGAGGAAATTTTAACAACAGAACTATAACTTCTTTAAATATGTTGAAAGAAAATGCAGAATATGAATGAAACACAAAAGAAATGTCAGAGAAAATATTAGGAGTTACCAAATGAACTAATACTAATAAACTAATAAAAAGTAGTTTCAATAGTTTAGCTACATATATTTTATAGAGATCATATTGTATAAATAATTCCATAAAGTTCTAACGACAGATAATATTTTCCCATTTTAAATGTCGCGGAATCTCTTGTTTCCTTTGTATAATTTTGGCAATAATCATATTGTCTGATTCGTAATTACATTATATATATATATATATATATATATATATATATATATATATATATATATATATATAACTCGTCTGCATACGATAAGTTTTATTATGTTTTCATGTCTAAAGTAAAATTTATACGTACTATATCATACCACGTAATAATTACGTTTAGGAAATAGGTTCCCTGTATTTGATTTGAAAGGAAACTGACCGTTATGTATTGTTACAGAAGATTAGAATTGTACTCAATACTAGGAGGCATTTAAAATGACCTTAGCTACAGGATTCAGGGATGTATTTAAAAAATTTAATATTGCAAAATCTAGTTCGTTCGTCTCAGGTGCAAGCAACCCTCGAGTCGGAATTACTGTTAGAGGAAATTAAAAATAATCCTATTTCATAGAATTGCCAAACTAAATAGTTTAAAAATCAAAATATTTTGTTATAATCAACATAAACGAAAAATTTATACGAACACCTGTTTTTATATTCAGTTACCCTAGTCGGCCATCTATTTTCAGTCAGGCATAGTAATGTATATCTGTGCTTTTCTAGTCCAGTATTTAAATGGGTTCATGCAAATATTTCATACCTGAATATTTCGTACAAATCTATTCTTCTCTAGGGTTTTAAAATAAACCACATCTATAAAATATTTTAAACATCAACTTTCATTCGCTAGTCACACCATACCACTAAAGTACTATTTCTGCACCTTCTTTTTATATACAGGCTGAATACAAGAATCCATGAAATAGGTGCTTTAGATAAGAAAACAGTGTTTTTTGATATATTATCTGTCCCTTTCGACTTTATGGGATTTATACATACAGTTTAAAGAATAAAATTTTGAGTTTTGGGATATCAAAATTTTTTAAGTTGCATTTTTGGTGCTCGAGTAAACTTAACGGATGGTAGTATGAACAATGGTTGAAGGTAATTAGCGAGCAGTTGACTAGCTATGTTTTATCTCTGTCAATATTTTACGGATTATTTTGGAGAAAGAACCTCCAAATAAAAGGTGTATACCATTAATTTTTGTGACTGTTATTTGAAGTATTTTTTCTCTAAAATAATCCATAAACAATTGACAGATAAAACAATGCTAGTCAACTGCACGCACCCTTAATCAGTTGTTCATACTATCAGCCAATCTAATTCTTGAATTTATAATATGTTCATATCATAACTTCATAGATCATAAGTGAACTTGGTACAAGTTTGTTATGCTTGTAAAATGTAGAAAAAGTAATCGCACTACCTTTAGTTAAAAGATATGAGTGCGAACGCCATGAACTGTCCAAGCCTCAAGTTCACCCACATCACATCACATGCACTCGTACGCGCGTGTTCAGTCTTGTCGCCGGCGTCATTCGCGTTCCGACGCTTCTGGTCGACTGGCGCCTATTCGCACTCGGCGTCTCGGCGCTCCTGAGGCAGACTGCCCGGCGCACGCCGAAAGCGAAAACCGTGTTATCACTGATTGTGCGCTCTTCGCGATACGCCACCTCACTCCCGCCCACGCAAACGCTATCGCTCCCACTCTCTCACACCCATGGGGTTAATGAGCGGTTTCACAGTTCCCGTGCAGTATACCTTTCTCTCTCTACACTACACTGATAACAACCTCTCACTCGCACTTGTGGAGTTTACTGGGGCAATAACCGTGTTTTAGCTCAGGTTCGTTAAGGATTATGATATTCTTTAATAAAAGAAGAAACCAAACGATTTCTGGATGCGAATGATTTTTTCAACTTTCAACGGAACAGGAAATGTGGAATCAGCTTTGATTTGATGCAATTTGGAGAACTAAATGTTCCACTTCTTTTCACTTTTGTTTGTTTTACTCTTCATATTGAACTTATTTCAATTTCTACTGGATTTATTATAATATTCGAAGCAGCATTTTAATTATAAAATATGAAACCTACCGAGACGGGAAATACTCCATTACAATCAAGTGCTGAGTGAGATGACCGAGGTATATCAAGATCAGCTATATGAGTGCTTGGCAGGAAGAAGCATTCCTGCGAGGTGGATATGTTTACAATTTACGAGTATTTTCGAATTCGGTCATTGTCTGAAAAATTTGTTGAGAACTAGTTTCGCATACCTAAAAATGCCCAAACCCGAAATTTTTCAGATCAGCTTGACCGAACTATTAGGTACTAATAATGTTCAATTCTGAATAAGCAATATCCGTTGAAGTGGATAAAGTCGGGTTTGAGCATTTTCAGGTGTTCAAAACTAAACTAAACTCAAATCAGTTAATTGTGAATAGTATCTCCCCAGTGCAAGATATTAAGTTGAAATTTTTATATTTATGCGGGGATACTAATTCTATGGATTATATTTCAAATTAGTCAATTTACATGTGTAATACTCGAAGAAATTAAGAAAAATTATCGGATTTCCAGAATTGTTGTTCATATCCCGGAAAAAATAGTTCCTAACCAACGGCTTAAATGGCATAATGGTAGCGTGTGCGCTTGGTAATAAACAAAATTGATAGAGTCGGGTTTTTATTTTTTATTAGTAATATTAATCTTTCATTCATATTTAATAAAATATAAAATCTGAATCACACTGCTTACAATAAATATTTATGAATTTGTTTAAATGGATCAATTAAATGGCCTGCACGATCTCCTGCCTCTTAGATTTTTTCTTTGAGGTTCATTTAAAATTAAAAATTTACGGCCATTATGAATTTACTATTTTAGAAAATCTTAAAGTAGCAATGAGAAATGATGACAGCCTTATATCATATCGACAGCTGAGCAAAGTGAGACAACAATATTGATTGTCCCGGATTTTGCTTAGTACAAAATGGCGGTCATTTCGAATATTTGTTGTTAATTTTTAATTTTTTGCTGTTGTATTTAGTGCGATTTATATTTTATAAAATAAATAAGTTGTGTTGCGTATAACGTATCCCATTTTATTAAATATTAATGAAAGATTAAAAACATATTAATAACAAAAATTATTTTGAAAAGTAAATAAAAAATAAGTTTTGCTGTCGGCTGGTTTCAATCCCGTCTCTTCGAATTTTGTTATTGCCAAGCGCACTTGCTACCACCATACTATCAGAACCGATGCTTGGAAACTATTTTTTCGGGATATGAAGAACAATCCTGGATATTCGGTAATTTTTCTTATTTTTTTTAAATAATACACATGTAAATTGACTGATTTGAAATATAATCCATAGAAATAGTATCCCCGGATAAGCATACAAAATTTCAACTCAATATCTTGCATTGGGGAGATACTATTCACAATTAAGTGATTTTTCATGTTAATCCCCCACGTGTCAGTTGGCCTAAGACACCCGGTATATAGAATGCGCCGTCAGCTTCATATTGTGCGAAGAGAGAAAGCATGACGTGGGGTATTTTCGTCTTCGTTTATACATTCGGAGTTAAAAATTTATTTTCACTAGCAAATGTCAAATAGTTAGTGCACTTTCGATACTGTTATTTTTATTCTTTTTATCGACATTCCATTTTCTCTTTATCTCTTGTATTGGAGTCAAAACGATTGGAAACATTATTATTTCGAAAATCTACAAAAAATTATCTTATAAATAAATGCCTTGAAATGGATTTTTATAATTTGAAGTAATCATTTGATTACCTGAAGATAGAAATATTCAAGAATGGATTCCTTTTGAATTTATAACTATTTATACAATAACTTGTTACCCGAATTAATTACCTCCCTTTACCCTTGGTAAGGGAGGTATAGGGATCGTGCTAAAAATGCCATATCGAGATTTTGGTAATTGAGTACGTTTTAAGGTCCCTAGAATCCAATTTTAACATTTTCACGATGATGTCTGTGTGTATGTGTGAATCCTCCACTCTAACTGAAATACTATCATTCAGAAAATTTTGAAACCTTATATTTCGAACTTTTACTATTACGGAAAGAGCCCATTAGATTTTGGTGTAAATCGGATAAAGGAAATGGCACTTTACTAGAAGCCCAAAATAGTTTTTCTTCGAAAATGTGCATATTCACTCAAAAAATTGAAGATAGAGACACAATTATTGAAAAACTGTTCAATAAAAATGATTGATAAACAAGTTGTATAAGTCTTTTTTGGATTCTTTACTTTCTTAGCAGGAGTCTTACTCTAAAAGTGTTTCATTTTAACCAATGTTAAACGGTCTAGGAATTAGAGTTTTTTACGATGATGCACTAGAATTTTTAATGTTATAAAGTATGAGTTTAAATAGCGAAGATTTTTTAAAAATTCATGGATTTTACCAATATATGTACCCTGGGTTTTTCTATGTCTAGTTCCAATGGGAAACTCTGTCAACTAGCCTACGAAATCTTGGCGTCAGGCCGACGTATGTATATTTTTTCGGACTCAAATCATTTCATTATAAAATTGAAACCCATAATTTCTTGTTTCTTGTCCAAATATGATATTTATTTTTGTTCTTAATTCTTGTTTTACAATAAAATACAATTCATACGACAAAATTTAAAATTATTCACAAAATGTAAATAACCTTTTTAATATTCGTGAATTTTTATTGATTGTAAGCTAATTAATTTTAGAATGAAATTTCGAAAGGAGAAACAATTATACCTTTTAATTTTACAAGAGCTTTTAATTAAAACAGACAACTAAGACTGCCGTACATTCTTCATTTCCCGTACCTTGCATATACAGCCCTTAGACCTTAAAGGTTTTATTTCCCTCTTACCGGAAAATCGGCAAAGTAATTTCCAATTACTATTTCATTTTGTAAAATTCGAAAGCAATTTTCATTCTTGGCTATTGATCGACAGAAACAATGAGTCATTTGGAATTTCTGTCTTTATAACTTAGAGAAGAAGCATAAAAGGTGATAGACTGCTGTAGAAACAATGTATTTAAGAGATTTATGGGAATATTTTGGGAATAATCGTGCGAACAACTATGTGGCAAATGAAAATACATAATTAGGGATTAAGCAAAAGCTGTAGTGGATAAACGTGCATATGAAAGCTGTAGAACCATGCATGGTTTTGAATAAAAGGACATCAGAAGCGGATTTCCCAATAGACCAAGTTGAAAAGTACGCCATAGCCCAGGCCCATATTTTTTACAATAACAGTTTCTTAATAAATTTCACAAATTTTTATACTTTTAGAATACAGGGTAGTAGCATGATGTCATACCACAACAATTTTAATTTTGAAATGTCAAATAGTCTCTTCCCTAATTATTTTTTAGCAAAACGGTTTTAATAATAAAATATATAAATAAATATATCATCACGACATATTCGTACTATGCGGGTGTTTACCAGACGTCTCCACATGGGCACGTTGACGTGAAGAGTGCATCACAAAGGTCACATGCGCCATTTAAAATTCGAAATAATTTTGGCGACGGTCGGAATCGAACCTTGGTCTCCAGATCCCTTTAATTTATAAATAAATGAATATATCATCACGGCGTGTTACCCATTGCTGGGTGTGCCAATCTGCTTTGTACGCAGATATCGGTAATAATGATGACATATTTGTACCGTGCGGGCATCATCTCACGGGCACTCATTTCTGGCGTGGAGAGTGCACCACAGGAGTCAATTTGGTGCCATTTAAAATTCGAAATATTTAGCGTAGGTCGGGATCGAACCCGGTTCCCCAGATTCGGGACCAAACACTCAGGCACGCGGCCACGAGACTCCATTTAATTTATGTTAGCCTTAAACACCCATTTGAAAATTTAAAAAAAGATATTTTAATTACTGAGAGATATTAAAAATAATGGGAGAATGGAAGGTTTTCAGAAAATGGAAGCCTTTATAGTGTGCTATTCAAAATTTGTTTAATTAATGATGACTGGTTTCGACCATTTATATGGTTATCAGACCGGTAAAACAATGAATGTAAAGGAATCTATAAAAGCAGACATTGGCACATAAATAAGGAAGATGTACAAAATAAATTTAATAGCAAAATTAGTAATAATTAATCCCGAGGATAAGTAACGTCTAAAATAGGGTGTCGTTGAAACAATAGTCTATACTGGTCTGATGAAGACCATACAAATTAGTCGAAACCGGCGCCAAAATTTTGTAAGAAACTTTTTTACCTTCCGTCATACCTTTAAATAAAAAGGTATTGTTTTTGGTAAAAAAATTCTATGGTGAGTTTTTAATGAATAAGCACATTTCAGAGTCCCTAGAATACGATTTTACTATTTTTGCGATGATGTCTGTATGTCTGTGCGTGTATATATATATATATATATATATATATATATATATATATATATATATATATATATATACGAGGTGTGTTCAAAAAATATCGCGAATTTTGTGTTTTTTCAAAAATTATTTATTTATTCATGAATATCTATTTTGTCCCCTTCAAAGTAATCCCCATGAGATATTATACACTTGTGCCAACGGTTTTTCCAATCTTCAAAGCACTTCAAAAAATCATTTTTTTTTATCTTGTTCAGCTCCTCCTTCGATGCCGTCTTTATCTCGTCAAGCGTAGCGTAACGTCGTCCTTTCATGGGCCTCTTCAGTTTAGGGAACAAGAAAAAGTCACAGGGGGCCAGATCTGGGGAATACGGTGGCTGCGGCATCATTAGTGTGTTGTTTTTGGCTAAAAAGTCGCGCACAAGCAACGATGTGTGAGCAGGGGCGTTATCGTGGTGCAAAAGCCAATTTTTGTTCTTCCACAAATCCGGGCGTTTCTGGCGGATTGCTTCGCGCAAATTGCGCATAACTTGCAGGTAATATTCCTTATTGACCGTTCTACCCTGTGGCAAGAACTCATGATGCACCACGCCCCTGCAATCGAAGAAAACTGTCAGCAAAATTTTCACATTCGACCGAACTTGGCGCGCTTTTTTCGGTCTTGGTTCGTGCGGCAGCTTCCATTGAGATGATTGAACTTTGGTTTCCACGTCATAACCATAAACCCACGATTCGTCACCAATTATGACCCTCTGGAGCAAATTTGGGTCGTCGCGGACAGAGTCCAACATCTCATTAGCAATGTTCATGCGATGCTGTTTTTGGTCGCAATTGAGCAATTTTGGTACAAATTTCGCGGCGACCCGTCTCATGCCCAAATCATTGATAAAAATCGAATGGCACGAGCCAATCGATATGTTTAGGTCCTCAGCAACTTCTCTAACGGTGATTCGACGATTGGCCAATATCATTTTCTCCACTTCATTAATTTTTTCGTCTGTTGTTGAAGTGCTCGGGCGTCCGGCACGCTTTTCGTCGTTCACATCTTCTCGGCCTTCTGAGAACATTTTGTACCACCGATAAACGTTGCTTTGCTCCAAGGTAGCTTCTCCGTATGCCACAGTCAACATTCGGAATGCATCCGCGCACTTAATTTCGTTTTTCACACAAAATTTGATACAGGTTCTTTGTTCCATTTTTTTGAATAGGTAAAAATCGAAGACGATCCAAAACACGTGCAAGCAAAGCAGCTGTCAACAATTAAGTGAACATTCAAAATGGCCGAGCTTGTCGACATAAGTGAGAGACATGAGTACCAACATAAAGCCACAAAAAGATCGAAATTCGAATATACGTAACCCGCGAAAATTTAAAATTCGCGATAGTTTTTGAACACACCTCGTATATGTGTGTGTGTGTGTGTGTGTGTGTGTGTGTGTGTGTGTGTGTGTGTGTGTGTGACGATTATTTCTCCGGACGATAACTCCAACACTACAATTCTAAAAATTATAATTATTTCTTATTCCTCTTCGTTACATACATACGAAGAGCTGATTAGATTTTGGTTATTATTGGTCAACTGAAAGTACCCTCATTTGAAGATTTTAACAGTTTTTCTTGAAAAAACGATGTTAAATATGATTATTTTACATTTAATGTTATTATAAATATTAAAGAATACTTTATTCTCTATACGATTTGATTACATATTACACTTCATATTCAATGGATATTAAGTTAAAAAATTATAAAGAAATTAAATTTCATAAAGCAGCCAGCTATGCAATAACACTGGAAACAGTTAATAATTTTAAAAATTCTGATAGACAGATGTTAATATCAAGTGCGATGGACAGTATGTTTGCAATTTTACTGCAAATATGGAATCAATCCTAAGAAACTTTCTGTATGGAATTTGTACAAAATACATAATAGAATTGAAGGAACGTAATGTACTGGAAATATAGAATCTTTTGTAAGAAACTGTCTGAATGGAAATTGTATAAAGTACATAGAACTGACGGAAGGTAATGTGCTGGCCACATCAAATTTTTTTATTAAAATATTAATATTACTAGTAAAGTTTAATTTTTTTAAAAATTATACGTTTTTTAACATCAAAATTAAAAAAATATATAGGGTAAAACACAGAATATATCAACCAAATATGAATAAAACTGTTCCATTATATGTATTTATTTATAATATTAAAATATTATACCTTTAAAAAATTAATTTCTTTTATCGTAGTTGGCTTGTTAATTCCCGCATTTCGTAACGAGTATTCACAGCCAGTCATTACTTTGCTTTTACGATAAACGAATGTTATTGTTCGTATCATGGTTTCTATCAAAAATTCTTTGTAAATATGTGAAAATGTATTGCTCAATGTAGTGCATCGTATTCAGAATTTAATTATCTTTCTATTGATATAAATTTCATATAGGAAAAGTGTTAGAGTTTTGATATATGTTCAAATAAGTAGCTTTTGAAACAGATAAACATATAACTCAGGTACATATATAAAATATTCATAAATAATTGAATAAAATTGAAATATAAATTTTTATTGTCTAAAATAATTTTATTTTATTTTTACAGTTTTGTGGTGAAGTGAACTTTGAAATCGACAAAATCTTCGGGTATACCAAACAACAGCAGTCAACAGATAAGGTAGGAAAATCACCTAATTATTTTGTTTCAAAATACAAAAATTATGTTAATATCCTAACTGAACTTCGAAGAGTAACAATATTTTATATACTTTTAATTTCTTTACAAATCGTTGGTTTTGTTATTTTTTTACCTCCCGCTACCCTTGGTAAGGGAGGTATAGGGATCGTGCTAAAAATCGCATATCGAGATTTTGGTAAATAAGCACGTTTTAAGATCCCTTGAATCCAATTTTAACATTTTCACGATGATACTATCATTCAGAAAATTTTGAAACCTTGTATATCGACCTTTTTTAATATGCAAAAAAGCCCATTAGATTTTGGTGTAAATCGGATAACCGAAAATGGCACTTTCCTTGAAGCTCAAAATAGTTTTTCTTCGATAAATACTTTTAATGTTACTTTTTCGAGATTAATGTTATTATACAAATTAAAGATTATTAAATTTTCTACGAATTTGCATTAATACTTTTTCTACATATTTTACGGATAAATTTATAAAATTACCTATAATTTAAATCCCGGAGTTTACGCTTTAAACAAACAAAACTTCTTGATTACACAGTTATTCAAATGTATATAACTGACAGATAAATGTCACTGTCAAAGAACTGATCATTTCAAATTAATAATAACGTTTTAAAAAGAAAAAAGTAAATATAACAATAGGAAAGGAAATCGATACAGTTTCCAGCATAAGTAAATATTTAGGTATGTATTTAAATTAATAAAAATTAACGATTCACAAAATAGTTTAAGCAGCTAATCCTCATTTTTGGATTAATAAATTCTATTTTATCCTGGTATTTAAAATTTAATTTTCATTTTATTATCAAAAAAGGTAGTTATTTTGATTAGATTAGTCTATATTTTAAGAAATAAACTGCCAAAATTAGAGTAAAATTCGCTAATCCAAAAATAAGGATTAGCTTAATCTTTTTGTAAGTCGGGCTGTAAATGGCGGGAGGTATTGTGTTGGCCACATCAGATTTTTTAATATAAATATTCGTAAAATCTTTTTTTATACACTTTTTCATATATAGTGAAATCAAAAAACACACTTAAAATTTAGTAACATACTTTGGAAATAAAATTATCGTATAACTTACGTATTACATAAGGTTTTTTTTTTGAATATAACACCTTTACATTATGTAAGATATTTTAAAATACATAGCTATATTATTGACTTAATATACTGTACCATGGGACGCCCGCCGTTGCCGCCACTGTAAGCGAGTGTCTATTTATAGCGGTGACGTAATCGCGCTAGTAGCCGGTCGATGTAAACAGACTGGTCGCGACGTGTTTAATTACTTCCGGTCGCCTTTACCTTTTGTGTTCATTGTTATTACGTGTTCGAATATTCTAGACTGTTCTAGAAAATAATAAAAGCTGTATATAAGGGACGTAGCTATGCTCGACAGTGAGTTCAGTGGAGTCCCTGATCACACAACATTGGTTGTGTGATCGGGGGTTGACTTACATAGTGCAGTTCCATTAGTGAAGACGGACAGACACTTACATTAGTGCAGTTAGTTAGTTACATGGAGAGACATAGAGATGTTCATATAGAGTGTTAGTGAGTTTGAGAAGCACAGTAGTATCGTGGTGAGCATATGCAGTTGGTGTCGAGTAGGTACTCGGGAAGTTACTGGTATATTGGGATAGCTGTGGATGTAAATACTCGGTAGCGTTGACGAGTATTGGGAAGCTATAGTGTGCAAGAACAGTAACGGCGAGTCGGAAAGTTACTGGTATACCGGGATAGCTGTTAAAGAGAATACTCGGTAGTGTTGAAGAGTATTGGGAAGCTAGGTATATGGGGACAGTAACGGCAAGTGGAAGCTAATACTTGGCATTGGTGTTGAAGAATTTTGGCATACGGAAAGTCGGTGATACGGAGGCTGTGAAAGAGAGAGAGTTACATAAATAGACAGATAGTGAGGTGAAAGGTGTGACTTCTGTCGGAGCAGTTGAATATATAGACGCTGTTGAGTCAGTCGAGTATATAGATGCTGTGGAGGTCGGTAGGCGGACAGTTGAACATGATATAAGTATATGGTGATATAAATATAGTGATGTAAATATCGCGTAAACAGTCTACAAGAATCTGCAACAGACCGGCAGTCTAAGATTGGAACGCGTAGTGAAATAAATAATATCATGGAAATAAATAGTAGTGTTAATTGGTTAAATAAATAGTGTTAGTGTTATATAGTTAATTATAGTTTTAATCTTAATTAGTTTTTAATAATTGTTTAATATTAGTAATAGTAACTTTCATTATAGTTTAATAAACACTTAATTTTAATTAATAATAATTGTCTTATATTTACACTTCACTCAGATAAATAAAAACGTTACAATACAGACATATTTTTATTGTTTTCTACAGAAACGCATTATTTTAGTCCGATACTGTATGTATATATACATTATGAACCATGTCGAAAATGGAATGTAATGTTTATCACCATACATACTATTCTTTCACTTTTAATATAACAAACATGTTAGTCACCTTATCTTTAGTACAATAACGGTTAACGTTTTTATGATCTGTATTAATGCCCTGATCATATTTGCATTTAATTGCAGCTGTTACGAGATCATAAACAGATATTATTAAAATTTGTCGCCATAAACACAGCTGACGTAAAAAGTTGTTACCTTCTTCAATTGGGAAATTTAGCTTGTTTGAGTTTTCATATTTTCAACAGATACATAATCGTCATTATCTAAATTTGCAAATAGAAACAGATTGGCAGACACACCTGAAATGGGTATAAGCCGGATGAGATAAATACATTTTTACCTCCCGCTACCCTTGGTAAGGGAGGTATAGGGATCGTGCTAAAAATCGCATATCAAGATTTTGGTAAATAAATAAAAAATTAAAGATTATTAAATTTTCTACAGATTTGCATTAATATTTTTTCTATATATACAGGGTGGTGACTTGGACGACGCAGCATAGGGGTTTCAATGGTAAAATAATGTATAGTTATTTGCTCCCCTAATTATTTTAGAGCAAAATTGTATTAAGATTTTTGCTACAGAAAAAAATACTGCATCTGAATATGCTATTGTTTATATTTTTTCTATTTCCGGAACCATAAAAATAATCGAAAACAAAAACATTTTTGCGATAATCATTGGTGCCATGGAACAAAAATTTTAACAAAATCGCAAATATCTGTCACAGATTCTTGACGTTTAAACTTATTTTCAATACGAGGAAAATGAAAACACCTTTATTGTAGTTGATGACAACAATGGAATTGTTGGTTACAACAATGTGATTTGACGAAAACGAAATTTAAGTTTTCTTTAAGAAGTGACTATGAATACGACACTTAACTTATTTAAATTAAAAGACATAAAATGTATTGGGAAAAAGGATTTTTATTTTACTATCACAAACATATGAATTTATAATATAAAATAGCATATCACAAACCACCATTTATCATTAAATAATGCCCCAATCTGTTCTAAAATTCTTGTCTGACATTTGCCAATTGTTTATGTGATATTGTTTAAATTTTTATTCCATGGCATCAATGATTTTTGCAAAAATGTTATTATTGTTTTCGACTATTTTTACGGTTCCGGAAATTGAAAAATTATAAACAATATCATATTCGGATGCAGTATTTTTGTCTGTATCAAAAACTTAAATATAATTTTGCTCTAAAATAATTAGGGGAGCAAATAACTGCACATTAAGATTTTACCATTGAAACCTATGCTGCGTCGTCCAAGTCACCACCCTGTATATATATATATATATATATATATATATATATATATATATATATATATATGGATAAATTTATAAAATCATCTATATTTTAATTCCCGGATCCTACGCTTTAAACAAACAAAATGTGTATGCGCAGTTATTCATATGTATGTAACTGACAGATGAATGTCACTGTCAAAGAACTAATCATTTCAAATTAACAATAGCAACGTTTTAAATAGAAAAAAGTAAGTAGAACAAGAGGAAAGGAAATCAATACAGTTTCCAGCATATGTAAATATCTAGGTATGCATTTAGATTAATAAAAATTAACGATTTGCAAAAAAGTTTAAGCTAATTCTCATTTTTGGATTAGTAAGTTCAATTTTATCCCGGTATTTAAAATTTAATCTTCATTTTATTATCAAAAAAGTTAGTTACTTGGATTAGATTAAACTATATTTTAAGAAATAAACTGCCAAAATTAGAGTAAAATTCGCTAATCCAAAAATAAGGATTAGCTTTATCATTTTTGTGACTCGAGCGGTACATGGCAGCAGGTATTGTGTTGGCCACACCAGATTTTTTATATACGTACAATGAACACAAGAATAATATTTTTATCTAGACGTAAAAGGGTATTTTTTTTTCAAAAAATTTCTGCTCTAATTTCGTTCTTAATACAAATTCAAATTCTCGGCTTCTTTTAGTGCCTAGTCGCTGAAATGCCACTGCGGCAGATAAACTACTACTTGAAACAAATAACTATTAATTAAATATTTGAAATTGTTGTAATAATTCATGGAATAGTTGATTGTTTCCAGTTATAACTAAATTTGTTATAGCTATGTATCTAATTCATAAATACCTATTGATTGTATTGTTCTATGAAATTGTAAAACAAAATTAATATGAAATACACATTATTCCACTGAAAATAGCACAAACAGAATTTTGTTTGAATTCATGACAGCTAAATAAAAGCAATTATACAATGGTCAATTTATAATTAAAAGTTTATATTTTAATTAATACCTGATTTTAGAATCATTAACAGATTTTAAAATATCACAGAATATTCAATAAAAATCCATTTTATGTCTAAATATGAATTTTTATATGAAATTGGATAATTCAAATTAATATTTTCTTGCTAATTGACGTATGTATATCAAAAAAATTAATAACATTCGAAATTGAAAACAAAAATGAAATTAATTAAATGAAATAAAATCAGTCTAATACACGGGGCAAAATTATTGTCAATTAATTAAACATTGTTGTAATTAGTTACTGTAAGTTAATTATAATTTTATCATAACAACTTGATGCATTGAATTTAATTATTATCGTAATGAAATCACAAGTTAATTTAAAAATTTAAATTGTTTGACCCAAATACAAAACAAAAGATGTCAGTAATTTAATTGTAACAATTATTAATGCAACATAAATTTCATGTTCATAATTCACATAATTCCAGATAACAATTTTGGCTATAATTTTATCTGATTATGACGAATTTATAATACGAATACAATCAATTCAAATTCTATTTAATAATGTTAGTATTTTAACGTTTTTTTTAATGGCTATCGCTTTCTCTGAAAACAGTAAGTAAAATGGCGCCAACAATTGCCTGTTGTTATTAAACGATACATAAAGATAATAAAAATGACTATTACTATGGTTAAACAAATATTAAATACTAATTTAAGACTAATTAATTACTTAAATATAAAGATTATTTATTTATTTAAACAATTAACGCGACTATTTATTTTCACGTTATTTATTTTACTGTATCTTGTACTTTTATTTAACTAACTGTTATTTACTATGCGTTCCAGTCTTGGACTGCCGGTCTGTTACGATATTTATATCACTATATTTATGTCACTATTTATTTATATCACTATTTATTTCACTATTTATTTATATCACATTCAACTGTTCGATCCAGTATCACCAACTGTCCGTATGCCGCAATTCTTTAACACCAATGCCGAGTATTCACCCCAACTCGCTGTTACTGTCCTCGTATCCTCTAGCTTCCCAGAACTCGTGAACACTACCGAGTATTCACTTCCACAGCTATCTCAGTATACCAGTAACTTCCAGACTCGCCGTTACTGTGCTTCCGAATACTCGCCAACACTAACGAGTATTCATTTCCACGGCTATCCCAATATAACAGTAACTTCTAGACTCGCCGTTACTGCCCCCTTATACTGTAGCTTCTTAATACTCATCAACACTACCGAGTATTCATTTCCACAGCTATGCCAATATACCAGTAACTTCCCGAGTACTCCACTCGACACTATAATGCATACGCTTACCACGATACTGCTATTCTATTAAACTCACTAACTTCCACAACTAACAGAACTCCACGGCCTCTGTATACTCAACCCCCGATCACATAACTAATGTTATGTGATCAGGGACTCAAATGAACTAACTGTCGGACTTCATTAATGGAACTCAACTCGTCAACTCAACTCAGCTAACTATGTATGTATGATGTACGTATGGTGTGTTTCAAGATATTTGCAAATCTACCTGCCTTCGTAATGACGCGGTACACCGCAAAATAGCATGGTCTGTACGATTCTATGCGTCAAGGGAGGATTAGTAAAATTTTGGAAAACGATGTAGAGGAACTTTATCAAAATCCCGCTGATTAATATACCTGGTTTTATTTATAATTTGCGAAAATTTAGTGTAATATGTCATATTCTTTGTTCTGTATTTCTTAAAATTCAAGTGAAGCATTAAATTCCACACAAATATTTCGTGTGCTAGATTTCAAATATTATGTTACAACCCTGTCATGTTACCCATCAAGCCCATTTAAGAAGCCACCCGCTGCGTAAGTCGAGACAGGTACTTTTGCAAATATCTTGAAACAAACTATAACTCTGTATATAACTAACTCTCGAGTATAGCTGCGTCCCTTTTATGTAGCTGCCATTACCTTCTATAGAGCTCTAGAATATTCGTTTGTTTACGTCGCCCGGCTGCTCACGCGATTACGTCATCGCTATATTTAGACGCTTGCTCAGCGTAGCGGCGGTGCTCACACGTTACAGTATTTATAGTGGACAAATATGTCTGGGTTATTTAATTTAAATTATTATTTATCATAGAACCATGAACAATTTTCTTTTCACATTTACTATAATATGATATTAAATTTTTATATTTGTTAATTCTTTATGAATTTTCAAATGAAGCGGTGAGAAATTACCGATCTCAGACAAAATTGTCTTCGATCGGTAAAGTGTCTTTACCGTTATTAATACTCAATATACTATTTCAATGTAAGATTTTGCCTTACAAAAAATAGTCTGGTGTCAATAATGTAAAGTGTCTATCGCTTTCGAAAGATTGCCGCGCGACGCATTTTCATACGACAAACTATCACTTTCCTCTCTAGTACACAAATAACTATCAACTCCGTTTTCTGTGCTATAATTTTCAGTTTTATACTGTCAACCTCTATTTCTCATATTGACTAACTAGAAAATACGCCCTATTTTTATCACCTGCGATACAACTTACAAACTGGCCACATTTTCCTGTTGGCGACACCGCCACAAGTTTTTGGGAATTTATTTTCGTATCAATGTCAGCACGTAAGTTAGATTGACGGGTTGCGTTCGTCGTTCAGTGCTGAACGTTGAGCGTTGTTCACGTGACTTCCGCAGGTTCCGGAAGTAGCGGTACCTTTCCGCCCTCGGCCCTCGGCTCGGCTTGGCCGCGTTCTTCGGCAAACACGCAAACACCCCCACGCACACACAGACACACTTTGGAAGGGAGAAAGGACACCTGTTCCAAATGGAATTCGCAATATTTCGGTCGAAGGAGAGTGTATTTTTGGGGGATATTAAGATTTTATTAAGTTCATGACCAAAAATAATTACATTATAATCTAAGTATACATTATTGCAGCGTATCTTAACCCATGGGTTGCGAAGGGGTTTGATTGGGTCGCGTAAACTATTCAGAATTATATAATTTTGTATATATATATATATATATATATATATATATATATATATATATATATATATGTATATATGTATATATGTATATATATATATATATATATATATATATATATATATATATATATACATATATACATATATACATATATACATATATACATATATATATATATATATATATATATATATATATATATATATACATATATATATATATATATATATATATATATATATATATATATATACATATATATATATATATATATATATATATATATATATATATATATGTCACAGATATTATTTTGCGTAAGATTATTTTTATTAAATTTATTATGTTTTGTCTCTAATTAGCTATTTAGGTACGTAACCGATGCTGTTGGATAAGAGCTACATTTAATGATACTGGTATTCACGTATTTTATTTCAGTTTATTTCTAGATTTCAGGTGAGAGAGTTAATCTAGCATGTGTATGATTGTGAGTGTGCGTGTGAGCAGTACTGGGTACTGTAGTGGCCGCATCGTGTGAACCCGAGGGTCGCCAGCGTAGCAGCAGGGAAGGCTGTAGTGACCCACATTCTGTGGTCGCCAGCGTAGCAGCAGTTAGGGCTGTAGTGATCTGATCCAGTTGGTAAAGAGGATTGTCTCCGGATCACCACCGAAGCGGCAGTGGTTCCGTAGTGGCCGCTCGTGTGAACCCGAGGGTCGCCAGCGTAGCAGCAGGGAAGGCTGTAGTGACCCACATCTGGTGTCGCCAACGGCAGCAGCAGTTAGGGCTGTAGTGATCTGATCCAGTTGGTTAAGAGGAATGTCTCCGGATCACCACCGAAGCGGCAGTGGTTCCGTAGTGGCCGCTCGTGTGAACCCGAGGGTCGCCAACGGTAGCAGCAGGGAAGGCTGTAGTGACCCACATTCTGTGGTTGCCAGCGTAGCAGCAGTTAGGGCTGTAGTGATCTGATCCAGTTGGTTAAGAGGATTGTCTCCGGATCACCACCGAAGCGGCAGAGGGTCCGTAGTAACTAGCGGTACTGCCCGTAGTTCCCAACATGTGTGTACGTTGTGTGAATGCCTGATCCTTTTGTAAATGATTGCCTCCTCACTGAGTATTTCTCATGTGTTAATTCTTTTACAGAAATAATCACGGCGTGAAGGAGGATTCCGCGTGACCGGGTTCGGCCAGGCGACGGTCATCTAGATTTGTTGTTATTTTTGTATTAATACTGTATATACCGGTTTGGGTGATAAATGTTTTAATATTCTAATTTTCAGCGCTAACATTTAATCGTCTTTTATAACATATATATATATATATATATATATATATATATATATATATATATATATATATATATATATATATATACAGGGTGTTAATTAAAAAGCGGGCCATAGGCGTTTAACATGGGAAATCAGTTTTTCCTTACGCAAAAGTTCCCAATTAATTTTAGACAAAAGTGTTTCAAATAAAAGTTGTAGATAATTAAATTATACACCAGCATCACTAAACAGATTTTATTATGCATGTTTAGTAACCTGTCAAATCCGAATTGAAATTCTATAAATATTGCTCATTTGTAGTGATAGCCATGGAATTTAAACAAAATTACAAAGAAATGTATATCATTTGAACTGTCAGAAATTCGATTTTCAAATAAAAATTACTGATAATTATATTCTATCGTACGTCCTTAAAAATATTTTGTTTTTATAATCTACATCTACATTAAATTATTGCTTAGATTTTATTTATTTTTATTTTGTAACCTGCAAAATCGAAATTTTGACAATTCAAACGATATGCATTTCTTTGTAATTTTCTTTAAATTTCATGGCTATCACTACAAATGAGTAATATTTATAAAATTTCAAATTTGATTTTACAGTTTACTAAACATGCAAAATAAAATCTGTTTAGTGATGCTGGTGTAGAATTTAATTCTCTACAACATTTATTTGAAACATTTTGGTTTAAAATTAAATGGGAAGTTTTGCGCAAGGAAAAACTGATTTCCCATGTTAAACGCCTATGGCCCGCTTTTTAATTAACACCCTGTATATATATATATATATATATATATATATATATATATATATATATATATATATATATATATATATATATATATATATATAGGTATGTGATATATCTATACCTACATATTCATTTTCTTATTTTCAAAAATAGACTATTGTTTATAATAAGACATATGTTTCAAAAAAATTCTATTTAGTGGGTCGCGAAATCAATTTAATAGATAATTTTGAGTCGCGCCTTGAAAAAGTTAAGAAACGCTCCTTGAAGGCCGACGTGCACCGCGAAGAGCGGCGAAGCGAAACGCGGGAAGAGGAAGTTTTTTCATTCAATGTATTCTTATGTGTATAGTCGCCTCGTTGCTCTGCTCTTTGCTACTCCAAAGTGCGCGTATACCCATAATAATACATTGAATGAAAAAAACTTCTCTTCGACGCGCTTTTCTTCAGTCGCTCAAGTGCGCGTTGTAATGATAATGTATTAATTGAAGCTATAATAAATATACCGACCTTGGTATACTATAATGGATTTATTGTCACCGCTACGTATACCAAAGGTGTTGGGTTCAAATCCCGCTGCCGGGTTAGGGTATGGATATTTATGTGAGTATTTATCATCGATACATCAACAAGAATTAAGATATACACAGCTACTCGTATAAAACAAATTGTGTGATATGCATCTATCACCGTTTTTAAGCTGGATTTAGGCCACTCAGTAAATGTAGACCTGAACCTTCTTTCTAAAAAGAATGACCGAAAAAATTGTTTCAATTACATATCGAAACATATCGAAAACGGTACATTTTTATTGAATGTGAATAAGAGAGTATATTTTCGTTCAAATAAAGACAGAAAGAAATCTTTAAACTCAGAGAATAAAAAGTTTCCATTGTTTTTACTGTCAGCCTTCTTTAATAACCAATCAAGGAGCTTTGCGAAAAATCTTATAAAAGTATATAAAATAACTTTTTCTGCAAATCTATTAAAAGAAGGCTTTTTAATGTTTTTAGGATTAAAAACATCATATTATCTACAACAGTGCGCTTATATGTAATTAGTACACCAACTTGAATGTCATTATGAGTTTCATAATGGCACTGAGTGTCATTATGAATTATTTATTTTGTAAATAACAAAAATTTGATCAAAATAGTTATTTATGATATACGAGTATGTTAAAAGTGACATTTTATTTTGTGAGAAGGAAGTTTGGAACACGACGCGAAGCGGAGTGATCCAAACCTTCGAACAAAATAAAATCACTTTTAACACGTATATCATACACTATTTTTTCTACAAACACTATTTTTTAATTTAAATTTGTATTTATAATCATTTTTTGACATTCACTTTTAACACTAGTGTCAAAAGTAACAATGATCTGTCACTTTTAACACATGTGTCATAAATAGTATATTATGTGGCAAGTGTGTGAAGCTGAAGTTTTTACATGAGGGTGGAGATTGCGACACGAGCCGAAGGCGAGTGTTGCAAACTACCCGAATGTAAAATAGGCTTCACACACGTGTTACATACTATACTTTTTCTACGACCTTGCAATAAAATATAATTTTTTCTTCACATTGTCATTCTTTTAACGTAAAGCCTCTGCATTATCGACTTGTGTAACCATGTTTATCAACAATACGGGGGTTTAACAGCTTTGTTTTATTAAAGCACAAGTCATTTTGTAATATTTAAAATAATGAAAAGGAAATATAATAATTTTATATTTTGTAATTGCTATAACCTGTAATATCATAAAATTTGTATTAGATTGCTTAGAAATTTTTTATTTATTGCGTTTGAATGCTTATTGGACTTAGATTTATATTCAACACAAAGTTGTAAATTTAGAATTACAAATTTTATTTTATTTATATAAATTAATTACACATTTCTCATTAAGTTGTTATTTCTTCGGACCATTTACCATCACATTATTTACGTATATATATACCGATATTCATTGTGTGTGTTTAAACTGAATTATTTACTTCACGCACAGTGTGCGTGAAGTGTTACTTGACGCACAGTGTTCAAAAAATCAAACTTCACACATGAAAATCAATACGTGAAGTACCCACTTCACGCATGGGCGAGGGGTTGGTCACTTAAGAAGAAAGCGGTCAATTCAATTTTAATTCCACTAATTCTTCCAATTCCTAGCTAATTCCACTAATTCCATGGTAATTCCACAAATTCCCAAGTAATTCCATCAATTCCCTGGTAATTCCTCTAATTCCTAGGTAATTCCTCTAATTCCCAGGTAATTCCGCTAATTCTCAGATAATTCCGAGGGGTTGGTCACTTAAGAAAAAAACGTACAATTCAATTCTAATTCCAGTAATTCCTCTAATTCTTAACCAATTCCACTAATTTCCAGATAATTCCTCTAATTCCCAACTAATTCCTATAATTCCAAGTAATTCCTCTAATTCCCAGGTAATTCCTCTAATTCCTATTCAATTCTTTTTAATTCCAGAAATAATTCCCTGTTATAGAAAATTGATGATAATATATTAAACAAGGAAAAACAAATAAGTAATATTTCTTAAATACGTATTTATTTTTTAACAAACGCAATATACAGTACGTATATGTATATACAGTAAATACAAAATAGAGTTCATTTAAATAGAACGTAATGATGAAGTATTTAAAAATTAATAAATATTTATTTTAATTTTGGAATCTTCGTAGTCTGTGTGTGCTTATTCTTTTACTATCTTTGAGAAGTAACAAGCAAAGTGAACGTTGTGTACATATATCAAGAATTTTGTGTAACAATTTTTCTTTATTTTGCGCTGATTCCCCATTTAAGTGGAATAAAATAGCATTACCTCAGTGCGACTGTAGTGGTGCCCGCCAGACTATAGAAAATATTACAGTCTGCAGAAGTATCCAGGCAGCAACAGAGATTTCTTCGAGGTAACACCCGTAGCACAGAAATGGTTACAAAATTTGGACATCACTATATAGTATTTATTTATTTATTCCTTTTACAACATTAATTTCTATATTATATTCTGTTTTTATTATATGTATATGCCATGCTATACGATAAATTAAATTCTTTATATTTTGTTACCTATATATCATCAAAATTTATTTCATCACCATCTTCATAATATTTGTTTGGATGCCTCAAGAATTTCCTCAAGACAAACATTTTTCTCCACTCACTTTTATTTTACTAAAATATTTTTTGTAATTTTAGTGAATTCCCCTAAAATTCTAGTTATTTCCTGGGTAATTCCTTCAATTCGCAACGAATTCCTTCAATTCCTAGGGAATTCCTCTAATTCCGTGTTAATTCCTCTAATTCCATATTAATTCCTCTAATTCCTATCTAATTCATGCGCAAGTGTACAACTAATTCCTAAGTGATTAACCCCTCGGATAATTCCTATCCAATTCCTATAATTTTTGATAATCAATACCTTGATTATATACGTACTTTGTGACTTTTATTCTTAGGAATTTCAAAATTATGTGGTATCTAATCCATTTTTGCGTTAATACGCCCTTAGTGTGTAAACTTTTGAAAACACCTCTTGTTTAATGTTATAGTAAAAATTAAAATTATATTAGATTTATGGATACATATCTGACACCTAATGGAAGTCAAAGTAAAAGCTAAAAGTAAGGATAACATTAATTGAAAAACCAAAGATAATACCAATACAAAATAAACATGGCAACGGAAAACTGGACAGAAATAAACATGCCAAAGAATATGTTAAATATCGTTTACTTATTTTCCATTTTATTATAAATATATTAATTTCCAATATTGAACATGCTACTCAAACTAGCCCAATTTTTAACTTCATTTAAATTCATTTAAATAATAAAAAATGGGGTGTTATGTTTAAAAAGTTTAACACAGAAATTATTTTTTTCAAAAATTGTCGATCACTAATTTATGTCAATGTAAACAAAAGCTTTCTTTATAAAACTGTTTTTACAGATTATAGATATTCGATTCCATTTTTGAGATAGAGGGATGATAAAGAAGTGACCGTTTTTAAGGAAAAACAAAAAAGTTGTGTTAAGCCGGAAGTGGTTGATTATGGTAAAATGTTTCTATTGTTTCATATGTAGAATTTTCTGCTGAATTCAAGGACAAAATAAAAAAATTGGCATACTATTTAAAAAAAAAAAGTTAGGAACATTTCCGATTAAACCGGAATAATAATTGTTTTGAAAATAATTTAGTTGGAACGGGTATGTCGCAAAACCCCTAGGTACCAAATTTCGTAAAATATAATTGAATAGGTTTGAAAATATTTTTTTTTTAAATAAATAAATATTTATTATTTTTAATTTGTTATTATTATAGTTTATTATTAAATTTTAAAGTTATTTTCATATAAGTTCATAAGGATTTACAAATTAATTGTAAATCCTTATGATATTTTTTAAAATTAGAACTGAGATGGATTAACAAACGTGAAAAATATATTGATACCTAGAACATATATTTAGATTATAAAGCAAGGTAATTGTTAAAATTTTAGTAAATTCCCTAAAATTCTAGTTATTTCCTGGATAATTCCTTCAATTCCTAGTGAATTCCTTCAATTCCTGGAGAATTCCTATAATTCTGTGTTAATTCCTTTAATTCCAATAAATTCCTCTAATTCCTAGCTAATTCTTGCCAATTCCTACTCAAGTGTACAACTAATTCCCAAGTGATCAACCCCTCGCGCATGGGAGTAGAAAAATAACATTTTTAATGCTGAAAACAAACATTAAAAAACCCACTTTTAATAGATTTGTAGAAAAATTATATTTTTTAATTTGAAAATTATTTCAAAATAAGAACATTATATGACTCAGACTCACTAATTTTATCTTGAAAACTGATGTAAAATAGTAAAATGTACCGTTTTAAAGAATTTGACAGAATCAAATTGTTTTTTTTCTCTTCTAACAAACAAAAAAACAAACATATTAACCATAACAATTAATGAAATGAACATTTCAAATGTTTCTCATTTTGTGAAAAATTAAATGAAAAATGTATTTTAAGATCAATTTAAACTGTCGTAGATAAAATATTGAAGGCTACACATTTGATATAGTATCGTAATGAAACTTGTGTGATTAAAACACTCGGGTTATCGCCTCGTGGTTTAACACCACAGGCGGTAATATCTATTATGACACCAGTCTCAAAAAATGACAGATCATTATTACTTTTAACGCTAGTATTAATAGTGAATTAGTTACCTTGGTAATGACGAATGGAACAACAAACCGACATTTTTGGCATATTATGCCAAACAATTGTGAGAAATACAAATTTAAATGCAAAATAGTGCTTGTAGAAAAAATAGTGTGTAATAAGTGATTTTATTTTGTTCGAAGGTTTCGCGCCGTGCTCCAAACTTCTTTCAAAATGTCACTTTTACCACTTATATCGTAAATAACTATTATGATATGATTTAGCAAATTACATAATTTAAATAAAAAAAAAATCCAAGGGTCATCTTAAAGAAGCGGTTAGTGCTCCTGTAGCGGACGAACTCGTGTCTTGTCTATGTTTATATGACATTTTTTCTTAAAAAGACCTGCCCAGCATTTGTTAAAGTTTTTTACAGTAATCCTGAATCACCTTGTTTATAAGGAATAAAAGTTTTGTTTTTAAAGCTGCACCCTACACCATAAATAAATTAAAATTTTTGCTATTTGTTGCACAACCTGTCCCCTAAAAAAATTCTCCGTGCGCTACTGACCATCTACGTATCTATTGTTTTAAATTTTACACTTGTTAATTTGGTGCTAACTTAAAATAAAAGAATTGCAAGACTTTTTGCATTTAATAAAAATGTAATATTTTAATCATTCGTCATTGTATTTTTTAATATGTAATATACAGGGTGTAAATGAAATAAGTGCATTAAATTTAACCAGTAATGTAACTCGACGAGAGCAACAATATTTTTTAATAACTTTTTCTCGAAATCGCATATTTTTTTTAACATTTTTACAATCTCGTAAATTGACGAGTCGTTCCAAGTATTTTTCTAATAATTGAATGCAGTAGCAATAGCTTATTTCATTTACACCCTGTATTGTTTTAATTTTTTAAATAACAAATATTAAAAGTGTTCATTTTCTGTATTTGTATGTTTAAGATAATATCACATATTAGTGAAACTTGTTTTCTTCTGCATAATTTAATTTATAAAAGTTTTACTGAAATATGAAATTATCTTAAATGTTTGAACAACTGCAAAAAATAAAAAGCACACAGCAATGAGCACTACCCTAACTTTAAAATTGTTTAAAATTCCAAAGTTTCTGGGAATTTTTAATAAGATGTAAACTGAACGTCCAATCGATTACCATCGATTTTGTAAACATTTTCTGCAGCGAATAAACAGAAAACAAAACAAAAATTCAGCTGGATACCTATGCTTCCAATGTATTTTTTGTTTTTATAAACGTTAAGCGTACATAAAAGTTCTTGAATGTAAAAAGAAGTTTTAGTAAGAAAATAAAATGTTGTTCAATAATTTGAAAACTTCCAAAGGTAAAACTTTAATTCTGAACAGTGTATGAGGGAGGGTAAATGAGGTCTATTAAAACTTGTCATGTAAAAAAACCGACGTTATTTCACTGCATAAAAGAAAATTGTGAATAAAAATTCCATAAACTGCTAGCCATAAAATTACATTTAAAATTAACACTACAACAAGTTCATTCAAATGTTTCACTTCATAAAAATATATTAACTTAGTGCACAAATTTAATTACTTCTTAAAAATTAAACTTTATGCGAGTTGTACACATGTTGAATACATTTGTTTTACATTATGTATTACTTTACAAATTGCTTTGAATTTAATTTATGTCTTGCAAAAAAAGTCAAAAACATTATACTGATTCATTTAGCACGGGTTGAAGTTAGCTGCTGCAGCTCACAGCAGTCATTTTGTAAAAATAAGTTACCTATTACTATATTCCGTAAGTCAACCAAAAAACCAGTATTTTCATTCCGGGAACACCATGGTTCTTAAATATTTTCATCTATTTCGAGATAGATTGACATCGAATTTCATGACATTTAAAATTGACACAACCTAACAAAAATAAAAATTAACCAAATGAATGATAACTTTGAATAATGTCAATAAAAATAACAGAATCAACAATATATCAAATATAAATCATGTTTTCATACTTAGGTACATCTATAATAATTATTAGTAATACCTACCTCTAAAAATGCGGTTTAGAAATTTGACATTGACGGATATTGTTTGATTTTGTTATGATGATGTGATGTGAGGTAAAAATACCAGAGAAACCAGGATTTTTTCGTGGTTGCCATGGTCCGACTTTTTACCAACTTTTTTCATATATATCGTAAGTGGTAAATTTTTGCCGGAAAAAATTCAGATTGTTACGAGAGCAGGTTGCCTAGCAATTTATTGAGTGGCATTGACAAAAAAATCACGAGTGATTTTTGATCAATGTCACGAGACAAATTAGCAACAGGCTCGAGTAAAGCAATTGGAAAATTTTTCCAGTATAAAATTTAACCACGAATGGTATTCGGATGACTATTTCCAAAATAAAAATCAGGTAATCATTTATATAATTTTTTTCTTGGCAAAAATCTTCTAATTTTTATTGTGTTTTGAGGTGTTATATTTAAGTTTGCTTTTTCAATGTTTTAAATAGATTCCTGTCCGAATCGACTCGTTTTTAATAAAAACTGATAACACTGAAAATATACACACTTTGACAGGTATGTAAACAATATGTTTCTAAAACGTCAAAAAATTTTCACTTACTTGTAAAAATACGACATCTTATTGGTTTAAAGAGTGCGAAAATTTTTTTGTGGCGGTGTTTTGTCGAAATGAAACTTGGTAACTAGATAGAATCCTAAATTTGGATTGGCTTATATATTTATGAGTGAAATAGTCAGGAAAAATAGTCTAAAATGTTCATAAAAGTTTTTCACAAAGTTCCAGAGAGTTCTAGAATTTTTAGAAAGTTCAGAATTTCGAGAGAGTTCTGGAATTTTCTATAAAGTTCCAGAACGTTTTAGAATTTCCTTTCCATAAAGTTCTTTAACGTTCTAGAATGTTTCTGAAAGTTCCAGAAAGTTCTATCTGTTTGTGTCGCTATTTAAAACTAAACAGAGCTCAAACCGCCTTTTATATGCTTATTTAAAATTGCCAACTTTTAAGTATTCTAGAATTTTCCAAAGCATTCTAGAATTTAATGGAACATTCATTTTTTTGGAATATTCTAGAACAGCGATTTTTAAGCCACATTTTTGAATGCGTACATATACGACAAAATGGGATTTTCTATTTACTTTGCATTTAGAACTCAAAGGGCCTGCCCCCCTCCCTAGAATATTTTTTTAGTTACGCCCATGTAAAAACTCCATCCAAAAATATGTATAGGCTTATTCATTCATTCATTTAGTGATATAGAGGAAAAATATAACTCATAACTTACTAATTAGTTTATTTAAAAGTTTTAATTAAAGTTTCCACATTTCTTTGAATTGAAAATTTATTTTTAATAAAAAATACTGTCCATATCGCAAAAAGTGTTTATATTTATAGAAATACTTTGTGCATATGTACCTACGTATAAATAAAAAGAGCAGTTGCTCGCAAATAAATTGAAATGTTTACTGAGAATTTTCTAAAATTACTTAAATTAATAGATCAACATCAGCTCACATTTCAGTGATCAAAGAGCTTGTCAGTCTATAAAAGAAAACCGAAAAAACTGAAAGACGAGTTTTAAAACAAACAAAACACAATAATAAGCTGGTTTTAAAAACATTTGAATAAACAGACCGTTTTCTCACGTTAGAAAGAAGCAAAGCAAAGGAAAGACGTCGTCGGCGGTACATCAGAATCGTTTGTTTGAAAACGAACGCAGCACAAGATCTGTAATGAGTTGGTATAACATGTGTGCAGTCTTCAGACAGCTCAGAGCCGACGGAAAACAGAAACAGAACAGTAGACAGGGCCGTACTCAAAAAGAAATAAGTGCTGAGTTTACAGGCAGTGTCAAAACGGTTTTGGGTTATTACAAGTCAAAACTAGTTTCAAAACTACTAATGTAAACACTTAAAATTCAGTTTAGATATTGGGCATGCGCAGAGCTGGGCAAAGTACCTATTGCAAATAAGTAGGTAGGTACCTACTTTTTTTCCGGATAAGTAACACACCAGTAAAATGCTCCCCTAAAGGTGCACTGGTCGGTACCTATGTTTAATATTTTTTTTCAAATCTTCTACAACGAAAGTAATTGTTTACATAATATCTAATACTAATAAATGTCTAATATTGTGTAATTAATAATTTAATTTAATTTGATAGGTAGTAAGGAATTCTTTCGTCGACATTGATTGCTGTTAATTATCATTTATCTTTGCTGGAGCAGTCGTGCAGAGTTCTAATTTTACAGTGAATAGCAGTGTAGTGTGTAGTGTAGTTTTTGTTAAAATGGATTCATTTGGTAACAGTGAATAAGTGGACATGGTGTTAATTTATGCTGAACGTTATCCTTTACGGCGATTTCCCACTCACCGTTTGTTTGTGAGGATAGTCCAGCGCCTTCGAGGCACAGGATCGTGGGAGAGGTGGTGGCCGCCAGCATCAACACGATAATATGGTAAATGATATCTTAGATGCTGTACTTGCTGAACCAACTACTAGTACCCGAAGAGTATCTCAACAATTATTAATTATTCAGTATGGCAAATTTTAAGAGATCATAACTACCACCCATTCCATTTTCAACGGGTACAGGGGCTAACAGAACCTGACCATCAGTTTAGAGTCCGGTTTTGCAACTGGCCTTTACAAAAACATACTGAAAATTTTAATTTCTGATGAGGCAACTTTTTCGAGGGAGAGAGTTCATAATTCTCATATAACTCTCATTATTGGACTCAAGAAAATCCGCACGTTGTTATACGAGGCAGTTTTCAGCATCGGTTTTCGATAAATGTTTGGGCAGGTATTGTTAATGGAATGTTACTTGAGTCGTACATTCTACCAAATAGGAGGACTGAAGCTAATTATTTATTATTTTTACAAAATGCTTTGCCAGAACTAGTTGAAAATGTGCCTTTAATTGTGCGTCAGCAGGCATAGTTTCAGCACGATGGTGCGCCACCACATTATGCTGTAAATGTAAGAGAAGTGCTTGAGGACAGGTGGATTGGTCTCGGTGGTCCTGTAGCTTGGCCTGCTGGATCCCCTGACCTAAATTCGCTGGATTTTTACTTCTGGGGTCATAGAAAATTCATCAGAAACAATTCGCAATCGAAATTAACGATAGAGGCGCTGATTTTCGAAACAAGATGGCCGCCATACGATGGGTTTGACATATGACAGTTCACATTGTTCACTGTGTTTCGTAGACTGTGTTTACAAAAAATTTATTTATATGAAGGCGATAAGTTAAAATATTTAATTATTATTTACTACACTGCAAACTCAGCTGTCACTTATTTAATATGGCGCTTGTACGATTGCTTTTCGTAGTACTGATTTGCGCCACTAGAGGAAAATTTTTTATCTACGATTACGAATACGAGTACAAAATTCGTGTGAAGGCTGTACTAGATCATTAATTCAACGTGCTGCAATGTGTGTAGGGATAAATGGCGCAAATTTTGAACAGTATTTGTAGTTTTGTGCTTCAGGTATGTGTTTAGTTATTTCCCAAATTATCTTAATATTAAATACAATGCATTAATATTAGAAATTATTTTGTATTCAAAACCATTATTATCTCTAAATCTAACGAACATTACATAATGTTTCTTTGATAATTAATTTCATTTAACATTTCTTTCTATGACGTATGCTACTCCAGTGGTCCAAAAAAAATCTGATTCAAGTAAACTACCCTTAACTTCGCGAATTTTTAAAAAAATCTTTTTGTTTCATGATCAGCGCGTCGTACCCTTTAATTTATTGTCCAAAGTTGTGGAACAACCTGTATACGTATTATTATTCTAGATACCAATCAGATACATACAAAAATGCAGGTAGTACCTACTGTTGTAATTCTTTGAATAAATACATGCAATTATAATCATTTTACGACGTTATCAGTTATCACACTGCGGAAAATGCAAAGGTAGAATAAGCATTTCGCAGTATTGATATAACTATGTCTGTAAATCAGAAACTAACTGTCAGGTGTAAAACATTATGACAAAACGTTTGTAATTTTGCAATCATATCATATTTCAATTAGATTTTTCCATTAATGCATATACAAAATGTAATATGATTCCAAAAGATAACATAAACACTACAAATTTACAAGCTAAAATAAATTTTTCGTGATAATTAAAATTTTATTATCTTTGTCACATAATATTCGCATATTTTGTACAAGAATGTTTATTTACTATAACAAGATATAAAAGAACATATCTTATTTCATGTTTATGAGATGTTGATGGGTACCTATCGGAAAGCAGACACGGTCAACTGGGTGATAAAATAATATATATATATATTTTTTATAATTACAAAATTATACTTTAGGTGAGCTTATGTTGAGGTATGTTTAGAAAAATCAGAGCGCCACTCATTACTTTTATATCCGCCAAATTGTATGCTTACTAAGCGTACAAAAATTGACGATCGCCTAATTAACAATCGCCCAGTTCTTCATCGTTCATTGTGACTCGCGCAATTGACGCGTACCTAACTACTTCGAATAAATGCCGTAATAAATATGAATGAAAGATAATTAATGCATAATTGAAGCATTTACATTTAAATGCCATTTTTATGATACTATGACATCAAGCTGAATTTACCAGTATACATTTTCCCTCAACTTCTTTTTTTTGTTTATTTTTATATTGATGATAAATTTTCTGACAAAAGACAGTATGAAATTTTCAAGAAAGGAATACCATATATTTGTGTACTAAATTACCTTTATTTTTTATTATAAAAAAATCTGATGTGACCAGCACATAACCTCTCGCCAGATATTTTACCTGGTTGTATGCATAAAACGAAAAATATTTTTAAATACAAATACATATATTCATGTCTCAGTACAAAATAATTCCCCTTTTTTGCAAAATCTATGGGATATTTTAATGAAAATTATATACAATACACAGTACATACATTTTCTTTATATTCAATATCCTGAAATTTTCTTTTTCTACTTTCCTTTTCTTTTTCTTTATTTCGTCATTTTTTCGCAAATTCCATTTATATTCTTTTTTATGTATATTCTTTTTCGTCGTTGACTTTTTTTTATTTTCATAATCTTCATAATGATGTACAAATATTTTTGACAGTGACATTTATGTGTCAATTACAAATATTTGAATTTCTTGCCTTGAAATAGTTTGATCTGAGAATTTTTACATCAAATTATTTTATATGCATTTCTTTATCTCTAAATCTATTAGAAGATATTATAATGAATTTATATTTATCGAATAAAGAATTTGACGTTCTTTAATATAAGTGTTTACATAAATTTTCGATAAATAATATTTAGATGATTTTTTTCTTGTAACTACTACTTCCGGTTATCCAATTGTTACCAAAACTTAATCAACCCTTCCCATTATTGTTAGATTGAGGAATCCGTAGTTAAAAATGTCTTAAGTCTTATAGTATTTGATTTGAGAAATCGTGAATCCAACATCCAAACACACACATACGGACATCATCGTAAAAATGTTATAATCGGATTCTAGGGACCTTAAAACGTGCTTATTCACTAAAATCTGGATATGCGATTTTTAGCATGAATTCAATACTTCTCTTAGTGAGAGGTAAAAATAAATAAATTTGGTGACAATAGTTTGAATTTAGTATATGTAGTGATGTGCAAATTTCTGAAATTAATTTTTTTGAAAGTTTCACTGAAAATTTTATTAAAAGTTTCATTTAAATTTCAAAATACTTAACATTTGTCAGTTGAGTTTGAAATATTTGGATCTCAAATTAACTAATTTGAAAATAAATGAGAAACACAAAAGTTTCAAAACAATATAAAAATTTATTATTCTATATATAATAGCTACAAAAATGCAAAAAACAAATAAGTATCAAACTATTTAAAATAGAAATTATCTTATTGTTTTTCATATTTATTTCGTAAAAATATTACCAAATTCTAATTTTCACCATACTTCAACTGTACTGAATCCTGAATTTTATATACGAGAAATATACAAACTCCAGCATGTAGATTAACCAAACATAATTTGTACGTAGATAAGTACAGGCGCATGCATGTCATCTGCGCATTGCATAGTTGGGCGGCGCACGCGCAGTGCAGCTTATGAAAGTTTCATGAAGTTAAAAGCTTGAAACTTTCATTTTTGAAATTTCTCAATTGAAACTTTCAGTATGAAACTTTTAAATGGCACAGTATATGGGTTGTTCAAAACTTATTTTGGGCCAGTACTTCAATCTCCTGGTAAAGTATCAGTTATTTTAACTGCCAGATTAAAGAAATATATAGCATCATATATTTGACCTGTATAATATTGTTAATTTGCGCTCTAATATTGATGCGATATTTTGATTTTATCTGGCAGTTAAATTAACTGACACTTTAACAAGAGATTGAAGTAGGGGAGACCGGTGTCAATTGTAACAGGTGTCAAATGTAACAAGGGTAGGTAACTGGACCATCTTTTCGATGTGGATTAAAACGCGCTTTCAGAGTGAAGCAGAAAGAGTCATAGCTCTTTGGTATTTAGTGTAAGTACATACGTGCAAATACGGCGTCTGTTTTTGACGAATATCTGTAAATCGACAAAAAAGTAAATACAGGTAATGACACAAATTTTTTCTAAAACACTATAAGTGCTCTGCTCGGAAATATTTCAAGTTAAGGATTAGTTTGTGAGTTATATCTGCTTTTATTTTTCATTAAAAACATTTCGAATTATTACCTAATAAATACAAAAAAACAAATAATATCTTTATAAGTTAAGCGGTGTCAGTTGTAACACATGCCACGGTGTCGATTGTAACGTGTTTAATAATTAAGTACAGTATTGATCATGATAAAAGTTACAAGAAAAACCCACTGCTATCGAAAACATAAAAGAAGAAGAGCAAAGAAACGAAAAATAGTTCCGAAAGTAACAGTCGCAGATTACTCTTCAGATGGCTCCGATGAGGAAACTCTCTAATATTGGCCCATATATTTTGAGCACGGGAGATTGGTTGCAGTGGCGAAAATGTAAAATCTGGACACCGGGCAAGTTAAATTGTACGAAGAAAGACCTATTTTATGTTTACCTAAACTGCAATTCCGTTAGCGACTAAAGGTATTGGTCAAAATGGTTCATATCACCAGCAGAATATATATTTTGTTTGCTTTTAGTTGAGTCATCTGAATTTTGTATTTTCTGAGGTAATAAATAAATGTTTATTTTTTCAATAATTTCTTCTTTTATCTGTTATTTGATCTCATTATATCACTTTTAAAATTTGTTACAATTAACACTGGCCCTGTTAATATTGACACCAGTTAGGTGGGAATTGTAACATTTGTATTGCCTGACTAAAAATCCTTATATTTGTTACATTTTCAAAAGTTTAAAATTCAAAATATTATTCACTAAGGTGGATAGGTTCTCAAATAGGTAATTTCAAAATTTCGAAATGTAACATTAACTCGTGTAAAATAAAAATTTAAATTTTGTAACAATTGACACCGGTCTCCCCTACCAGCACTTAGACAAGTAAATTTTTGAAATTCAAAACGATCTATGTAAGTGCCATTTCTATGTTTAAAAGTTATTCAACAAAAATTATTTTCCACCATTTGTTTATTTGTCAATATTTTTATATATTTTGTTAAAATTTATTCCATTTTTGTCTTAAACAATTCAACAATGTTTCTAATTTTATAGCATTCATACCATTTCTAAATATTGGGCTTATCTCATAGAACGTTTGCATGTAAATATCTTATGTAGTGTTTTTAAAATTTAGATTCTTTTGATCTTAAACGATTCAATTAAATTATGGTTCTTGTCAACTGAAATTACAAGTACCTATGAAATACAAGTTTAGCAAAATATATTTATAAAAATTCGGAGTCCATCCCTGTCTAAACAGGGGAGTTAGAAAGACACCACATCTTCAAATCCGAACATTTAACGATTTGAAGTGTAAACAAGGAATCCAGCGCGAGGTGCGGCACAGGCACCTTGAAGTCGTGTCGAGATATTTACCGAGACTCTCGATAGTCTCTGCTAACTCAACTAACAGCCTCTGTCATCCCCCCAGTCCATCGTGCTTTGAAAGTTGATATTTATGCCAAAGTAACACAATATTTAAAAAGAAAAATGAGGTATCTTATTTCCTACTCAATATCCGATATATGAATCAATTTTCCAAGCTCGGAACTTCAAAGAATAGAAGATTTTGTTTTTGTTACAAGTTTATAAAACCTGACATGAATATGCCTCGTGGAGAACTTTTTACTGAAAATGGCATATTTTAGCAAAAGTAGACACGCGAATTTCGTATCGCAATAAATAAAATAGGAAGGGACATATAATAAAAACGTTTATAAGCAAATTCACATTAAAGAAGCATTATATTTTTGACAAACAAAATTAATTATCAAATCAATTAACAAGAACAAATTTAATTCAAAATGAATCCATGATAATCGAAAAAGGAGAATTATTGTCCAAGCCATCAACATTACTTTGGTGAGCTGTGTTGTTCTGAATACAAAATCTGCGTGAAAGTTGCTTGTGAAATTTAAAATATAATGGGGTGTATTCTGTATGGAAACTGTTAATTTTAAACAGTATGTTAAAAATAAACTTGCTGTTATATATTTTCTATTCTGTTACTATCAATTCTGTTAAAATTTTAACACCCGTGTTAAAATTAGGTGTTGAAACTGTATATTTTAACGTCATTCAAATCGATGCCTTTAAAATTTTTACATCTGTTTATACAATAAAATTATAACAGCATTTGAATATATTGCACTTCTAATTAATGAAAATGAAATAGAAAACTAAAGAAAAATACCATGAATGAATATAAAAAATATCTAGGTGTTATTTAATAAAATATACAACTGTTTTACGAAGTATTTTATTTAATTACGGTCACCCGTTCCATCGTATGTCTAGCAGGAATATTTAATTAACATAATTATACAAAGAATGAACTTTGAATGGTATACCGACAGCACGATTTAGATGTATCGTAAAACATAGTTCTTTATTATAATGTAGGTATTAAATGCAGTTAAAATTGCTTATTCCTGTCTTGTTCGTCAAACCAACGTAACTTAACATTTTGGATTGTCAATTCTGACGATCAAGAAGAAGAAATTTTACATACCTAATGATAATTTAATAATTTACAATGTCAATGTAATTCATTTTTAATATGGAATCTAAAAATGAGACATGATTATGCAGCAGATTTTTATTTATTTTCCGAAGCATTATTTCCATTCGTTTTTCTAAAATTTCAAAATGACAGATTAGTTTTCTAAAATTTCAAAGTCACACATAAACTGACTGTTATTCACTCTTTTTATCATGTTTATTTATTTGTGTTATGGTTACTAACTACATTACTTTAGCAAAGACGTGCCTTTTTTCTGTCTTGTTGATCACTTCATTCTGGTGTTTAACAGGCATGTTAAAATTTATGATTTTAACAGCAGTGGTAAATTTTCGCGTAGAGAATACCAAAAAATGAATTTATTGTTAACAGTCATGTTAAAATATATTTTTTTAAAGGCTTGTTAAAATTAACAATTTGTTTACAGAATACACCCCAATAAATTGTTATATTAAAAATACGCAAAAATAAATGTATCATCACGGCTTATTACCAATTGCTGGCTGTGCCAATCTGCTTTGTACACAGATATCGGTAATGATGAAATATTTGGACCGTGTGGGCGCTTACCAGGCGTCACCTCACGGGCACTCATTGCTGGCGTGGAGAGTGCACCACAGGGCTCAATTTTGTGCCATTTAAAATTGGAAATATTTGGCGTCGGTCGGGATCGAACCCGGTTTCCCAGATTCGCGATCTGACACTCAGCCACGCGGCCACGAGACCCAAAAAATACAAATGATTATATAAAAAAATCGATTTAATTTACAGGGTGTTTCACTGATATGGAACACCCATCGAGATTACTTATTGAAGAAAAAAAAAATACTCTCTGTAACTGTAATACCACCCTTCAGAAAATATTGGCCCGTATTCTCACCTCTTTGAAGTAACGCTACTTCCGAAAAATCGCTACTTCAACTGTTACAAGTTAGAGAAATAAAAATAAATTAAATTGTAAATAGCACTTATTACAAATAATATAGGTTTCATTTACAAAAATATGAAACCTATTGTTGTCTATTAATAAAATTTAAAAAAGCGAAATAGTGCTGCTTCGGAAGTAGCGTTATTCCAAGAGGCGAGAATACGGGCCATTGTATTCTTACGCAATGTAATTAGAATTTGATGACAATTGTATACTCGGAAGTCACTTGACTTGAAGCTTCAAATAGCGTATCTTAGAAAAATTCTCTTAAATATAATTTTTTGTGACATGTATAAAAATTAAAGATTATTGAATGGAGTATTCTAATGTAATAAAATTTACCAGTTTCAGGATATTATTCCATTGTTTACATATACAAAAGTAGGCTGGAAACTAAGTAATAACTGTATCTGTATGGTAATATAATTACCATACTGACTTGTCAATAACGGTCTACAAAATAAAAGTAAAATAAATTGAAAATATAATGCTCTTCATTAAGGGGCATATTTACCCCTGTACTCAAATATAAAGCGAAAATTCAAATAAAACGTTACTTTATTAGAACTATTAACATTTTAAAAAATTCAACATAATATAAACATACTTCCGATATTAACCTGCGTTCAAAAAAAATATTATTGAAATCTATCAGTATTTGACTTTGATTTTATAGGAAAATCAAGAAATTCCGTTTTGACTATATAATCAATGTCAAATACTAATAGATTTCATTAATTATTTTTTTTAAATGCAGGTTAATATCGCAAGTGTGTTTGTGTTGTGTTGAATTTTTTAAAATGTTAATAGTTTTATTACAGGAACAATTTATTTGAATTTTCGCTTCATATTTTAGTACAGGGGTAAATATGCCTACGTACAGGTAACGTTAGCCTATCGTTCTAAATACGGTCTACTTTGTTTCGAAGTAATAAACATGAGGAATAAAGCACATAATTTGAATATTTGTCATATTGACATATGCCAAAATAATTGTTCTGTTAACCATAGCAATCTGAAAACATTAATGAGAGAATTTCAAAAAATTATATCTATCAATAATATCTTATTTTTCTGAAACCGATAAACTATTGACCAAACCACGGATGTTATTAATCATAACAAGCCTTAGATGTCTTAAAATCCTCGCTCTACATATGCGGCAGTTATGATGTGCATAACATTCCTCGGTATGTTAATAGCTATTAATGAAAAAAATGTTATATCATTGTGGATTATACTAAACAATAACCAAATAATATAAAAGAATTCAAATTTAAATTTTTAACATGATTTTTTTTGTAATTTATTTTGGCGCTAAAATTGTAGCACGGTCTTTTGTGACGTATAAGTGACTGATGACATTTATAACAAATTTTGTACATTAACTGTCCTGTTAACAGGAAGCAGTTTTTCTAGTGATATCAACTGTCTTATTTGATTACGTTACATTTTGTGTATTTACCACACGACTTCCTTGTACGCAAGACCAACATGAAATACTCGTATAGACCCAATTATAAAATTGCCGTAATTTAACATAACATTAATTTTTTATACTTTTTTTGTCCTAATGCATAGCAAGCTTTATTACAAAAATCAAAAAGTATATCATTTTTAAATTTACATATCTCGCTTATACAAAGCTAATTTAATATTGGACGTGCTAGACGCAGAATTTGATTCTCTAAAAATATTATTTGAAGCATTTATTTCTAAAATCGAAATAAAACAATTTTATTCAAGAAAAACTGTTAATAACTTCAGATAATATATCACTTCTAGTTAGTCTATTTTAACCAAAATGTACTATATTATTCCTTTACTTTGTACAAGGAAGTAAAAAAGGATGATATATTAGTATTGTTATTTTGTATTAATAACTAGAACATTATTCTTACTTTATTATGTTTGTATGTTGGTACATACGTATATGGTGACTGGTTACATATTTCAAAGATAAATGACACGTTTTTAATTTTAGTCACAAAACGTTATAATATATTAATTTATATAAAGTGACATAAAAAAATTATATTCATATAAAAAATTGAATAATAAATTATATTTAAAAATTAAATACATTGTTCCAGCGTCCGTGCCATTAATTTCTCTACCAAAATTTATATCAATAATAAAACTTTTGCCACGAAATATTTCACTCAATTAATTTACTACTTTTAATCACCTATAAAATTACCATAAACTTTTTAATTCTTCAAATTCTCCGCCAGAGGGCAAAGTTGAGCTTTCATCTGGTAGTATATTTCACATGTAATAAAAGTATTAACATAGAAAACAAATTCTTATCGAAGTTGGCTATTGTTTTCGTGACAAAACACGAGGCTAAACATCATGGCGTCACGAATGGGACTTCCGGTTGGTAAGGGTGCCCTCATGCTTACAGGGCTGACCTTAAGGGAGACTTCCTTAATGCCCTGTTTAGCGCTTTGCTAATGAACGAAACGAACGTTTTTTCAAGGGGCACTTTGGCGTTTATTAGAGAATAAGAGCTTAATTGTAGGGTTTGAATGACACTTGATAAATTTTTACCCCCTGGGACAATACTCGGCAGTTATTGTACTTGAATTAATGAATACACTGTTCTCAATGTGTATGTTTAATTGTTGTATGTTGTCATATTGTTAATAAGTGTGAAGGGTGGTGGCAAAAATTACACTTTTCAAGGATGTGTTTTGTCTTGAATTTGGTTTTATACAGAATACAGAATAGAAATGATAAAGAAATGGGCCTATATATTCTTACCTCTAACAATTTCAGCAATAATTGAATAGCTTAATGTATTTAACTATTTTATTTTGCCCGATATAATTAGATTTTAAATGTCTTAATTGTTAAAAGCAGTATAGGATCGAGAAAAATACGTTTTTGTTACAACAAAGTATTAAAAAAATATTAGTTTTTAAAATATTTGAGTTTTTCACCTGTCTCACTTACACATTTTTTATAGGGCTATTCTGTAAGCATCGTTATGACATAACGAATCGTTAAAACGATATATCATTATAATAATTAAGAAAATCGTTCAATGGGCTTATGCCCGTATTCATAAACATTCGTAAAATTTTAAACGGTCCGTTATAATTTTTATCCAATAAAGACAGTCAACAGTGAAAGAAAAATCGAAATTTAGATTGTCACGTTTGATTTTATTTGTTATAAAGTTATTTTTAGCACAGATATTGATTTGGGTAATTTTACCTTTTATAGAAATTTTTAAAAACATTTTTAAAAGATTTGATTTGAGCACATTAAAGCCTGCTTTACAGATTGCATAGAATAGAATAAAATGGATTAAGGAATAGAATAGGAATAGAAATTTTTAAGACCATTTATAGATTACATGAAATGGAATAAAATGTCACTTTTAGAATAAATTGAATATTCATTCTTGTGCACTAATTTCACTGTTTGTGAAGTAATATATGTCATTTTAACAATTGTGTGATTTGTGACAGAATGATTAATAAATATTTTTTATTTATATCTATGAGATGAAATGAAAAGTACAGATAGCGATCAGTTTTTTAAGTACATCCGTATGAATGTATCCTTATTTACGAAATTACTACAAAAAATTACATCGGATTCACAAAAATAGCATCGGAGTAACCCAAATGGAATAGGAACAGGAATGGAATAGAACAGGAAATAAAATATGGTTGTTTCGTATTCTATTCTGTGCTATTCTATTCCATTCTATGCAAATATAAATGGTTCCGTGCATATGCACTGGTTTATATTTTTATTCCCTGTGCTATTCTATTCTGTTCTATGCAATCTATAAAGCCTGCTTAACTCATTTTGCATAATTTTTGACTTGGTCTTTTTTTAGAAGTATACGATGTATGTATGTCATTCCTAAACCTAGGTAGCGAATTCGTAGCAAACATAACTTCGCTTATAATATACAATACTTATTTTCTTCGATTATATGCGTACGTATATATATTATATATTTACATACATACATATGTAACAAATAATAGGTTTTAAGATAACAGTTTCAATTTAATTATTAATTACGTATTCTGATTTGATAAAAGCAGGAAGCATTTAAGAATAACTTATTTGTTTATCATTATAGGTTAATGTACTTTGCATTGAATAATAGTAAACATAATTACTTCTAAATATCAATTCTCTGACACATCATAATTATATTATCACTATTGGAGCCATATGTGTGTTTATTTCATATTAATGCATACTTTAAGATAATTATTTACGATAATTACACATAGGATGATTTTTGAAATCATATTAGATATGGAAAATACTTCAAATAAAATATTAATTTTGCCATAATTGTTATTTGAAGTATATTTCTCCAAAATAATCCAAAAACGATTAACATAGGTAAAATAGTGCTAGTCATCTCTTCGCTAATCACTCTTAATCAATATACGAGTAACTATGTGTCTTAAAATACATAATATTCTAATTATTTTTATTAAAGTTTTAATAAAATTGCTAATATTTAATATTTCGATAATAAATCAAATTTTTATAATAGATTTATGGAGTAATTGGAACAATAAATCTTGTATATTTATTAAAAGTCCAAAAACTGTTTTAAGAGAAATTCTATTTGTTTATAAACCGATACTCGCAAAAGTGCAGTGTTCTTTAAATCACGACTATAACTCGTGCAAGTAGTATGTATGTTAAAAATAATGTTATATTTTTGCTGTTTGAAACAAATGAACGTAAAAATATAAAAATGTAAAATTTATATTTGCACCTATATCTAATGACCTATTGATTATTTCTCAAATATCGAAATACCATTAAAATATGGTTTAATTTCGATTATTAAGAAATATAAAGAATTTGAGTGAATTCTGTAGTCAAATATTATATTAAAAATTATAAAATTAAGTATTACTGATTAATAAAATAAATAATATATCTTTGCAAATATTGTACATTCTTGCATAAAATCGTTACAATTGTCTTACAATCCCATGATGTACAATCTTTTGTACAAAATTGAAAGAGTGATTCACCCCTCGCTGTGGGGTTTGCCTCTGATACATACTCGAAAATAATAGTATAAATGTCTAATGTTTTTGATAATGCTTTCATCTTGGAAAGCAATACATGCGCTAGATAAAGAGCTGTTTGAGGCTAGCCTCAAAAGTAAAATGCATCAGTGCGTAAAGGATAAAAGATAGTACAATTGGTAAATTTTGTAAGTAAGTGCAATAGAGCGTACATCTTCTACACTGTAAAGTTTTGGGGTAGAAACAGGGAAGATGTATCTCCAATTGAGTTGTTGAATCTTCCTTAAAGTTGATTTAGGGTAGGAAGGTCGAAACATGGTAAGAAAAAGGTAGGAAATTTTGGTAGGGCAGATTCAATTCGCTTACAGGCATCTGTGTTGCACTGTAGGTATATTAGGTAGGTGCTAATACCTTTGTAACATGTTTATACCTTTAGGGTTGATTCGAGCTGAATGTTCTACTTTTATTTGAGGTACAGTTCCTATCATAAAAAAATATGGATTTGACATTAATTAGCACGTTACAATGTCATACATGTGAAATTACAAAGGAATAATAGGAAAAAGACGACAGAAATAATATAAAATATTCAGTTTTACTGAAATTTGCAAACTTATTGAATTTACATTGTTAATACAAATTAAATTTGTTTATTAATCTTATTATATTTTTTATAATTCCGTGCATGCATACATACATCGTTTTCTACGTTACTTACTAGAAAGTGATTTATAACAAACTATTGAATATACATATCATATTACCCGTGTTCATAAAATTATATGAAAAACCAAAATATTCAATGAAACATAACTGACGATGTGTAGACTTATATAGTTGTTATATAAACAAATGCAAAACGATATTAGTTATATTTGTAAGATTTCGGAAATGAAAGGTGATCGAATAAGCTTTCGCATTTCTTAGAAATTGTTTGTTAGTCCAGCTAGCAACTGAAGGCTCTACGGGTTTTTCCGAAGGCCAGCATAACGGTACCGAATTTCTAGGGATGGGAAGGAGAACACAGAGGGGTGAGAAATTTATGTGTCATTCTGTCATTTGTTATTCTCTTGTCGACAGTCGCAATGAGCATACTTGAAACTCAGGTAAAATATATTATGTTGTATTTTTAATTATATACTAATATCCTTTTATTTTTTAGCTCCTTCTTGATTTAGTACGGTACAAAATAACATACATGTAGATTTGTTATGACAGTATTTTCTACAAAAAATGAAGATGTGCCGATTGTAAAGAAACGAGCATCTTGACAACCATGTTCGACATATAAAAATTAGAACTTTAAAGGTAATTTTCTTTATTTTGTTTCATTTTCTTTTTATTTACATACTTTCAAAGATAATATAACTATATTTCGCGGTATATACCTATACCAAATGTTAATTTTATTTTTGTTGAATTATCATTTAATATGATTATTTTCCTGTTAATAAAATAATATCATTATTTAATTACAAGAAAATAAACATTGAAAAACTGGCAAATATATTGAATGAAACGTTCTTTTGTTCGCAAATATTTATTAGACACAACAATATTAATTTAGTTTTATTTGCTACAAGAGGATCCAGAGAAAGTGAAGATATTCCTCGAGGACCTGCAAGAATTGGAGCAATAGCCAGTGAACGTGACCTTTTTTGGAATACATACTTTATTTACAAATAAAATAAATATATCATCAAGGTATATTGCCCATTGCTGGATCTGCTAATCTGCTTTGTTCACAGATATCGTTAATGATCCTGACATATTCGTATCGTGTAGGCATTTACCAGGAGTCACCTCACAGATAAAACACTATGTAACTTACAATATACTTTATCTTATTTTATTTATGTATATTTTGTTTAAGCAAATAAATCTTTTATTATATATAATGTATTATTTTTCCTAAATCCCAATAATAAATAATATACTTTTCAAGGAATTTGCAATGACCTCATGTAGGGGTTCATATAAATTACTATAAAGTATTTTTAACAACCTTACAGGCATTTACTGGTAACTTGTGATACGGAAATTTCAAATCACTTTAAAGTATTTCTATAAACCACTGCGGGCATTTGCATCCCACTGTATGAAGGGTCGTATCGTGTCTACCTGGTAGTGAGGTAGGTTTTACTACCCTAAACAGAGATTGGTGCATCGACCTTTTAAAAAGGAAGGATTGTTCTACCTTGGGGTTGCATATAGTTTCAACCCAAAAAGGTAGTTGCAGCTACGTTAAAACTTTACAGTGTATACATTGTTACAGTGTTATTAACTGCATATTGCATTCGAATATAAACATAAGAGAATTTAATTCTTTTATTTTTTCCTTATGTTTATAGTTTATACAAGGTGTTCAAAAAATAGTGTTGGAAATTTTTATAGTATAGACCAAAATAAGTCAAAAAGCCTAATAAATATGGATCCGCAAACTAACCGTTTCAAAGATATGACCTGTTTTCAGAAATGTACCATCTAAGATAATAAAAAAAGTGTGTGGTATCAAATTTACGTTTTTCATTTAAGCCATTCTACAATAGGTGTTCTACATGTCCCCATTCCATCTCAACACATGATTCGCATCTTCTTATAAACGAATTTTGCACCTTTTCAAAAATTCCCGGTTTCAATCGAATTCTCTCACAGGCATGTTCTATTCGCTCTTGTAAGTGCGCTACATTATTAAATGGAGTAGAATAAAATAAACTCTTTAAATATCCTCAGTCAAAGAAGTCCAAAGGTGTTAAGTCAGGAGACCTGGGAGGCCATGTCACTGTTAATCACAGCAAACTTGATTGCATGTATAGTAACTTGTAGCTCATATCTTTGAAACGGTTAGTTTGCGGGCTTGTGTGTATTAGATTTTTTCACTTATTTTGCTCTACTTTATACGCCCTTAAAATTTCAGAACACTTTTTTTTAACACACTGTACAGAGTTTTTGTATTTTGAACTTTAGTTGAAAAGTGAAAACAAAAAATTATTCTTAAATAAATCAACTGTCTGAATAGAGCTATAGTTCTAGTACTCAATTTTCTTATGAAGTATTGCCTCACCAAAGTTTTGGTACACAATCCGCCACTGGTACTAATGATGGGTCAATTCCCGAAATTAAATGATGAGGAAAAATTCACACGAAATTCCCAGGGAAATTTTACAAGTAATTTCAAATACGATATTGCGTAGCACCACAATATTTATTGACGGAGTAAGAGTAGGTAACAGGCAGGCATAAGGCACAAACATGCAAAACAAAAGAACAGGTGTCAAGGTATAATATTATCATATATAATATCATAAGTGGTAAATTTTTGCCGGAAAAATTTTCAGATTGTTACGAGAGCCTGTTGCCTAGCAATTTATTGAGTGACATTGACCAAAAAAATCACGAGTTGTCAATGAGTGATTTTTGATCAATGTCACGAGACAAATTAGCAACAGGCTCAAGTAAGCAATCGGAAAAATTTTTCATTATGAAATTTAATCACTAATGGTATTCTGATGACTAGTTCTAAAATAAAAATCAGGTAATCATTTATATAATTTTTTTCTTGACAATTTTTTTTTAATTATTATTGTTTTGAGGTGTTAGGTTTAAGTTTGCTTTTTCAGTGTTTTAAATAGATTCCTGTCTGAATCGACTCGTTTTTATTAAAAACTGATAACACTGAAAATATACACACTTTGACAGGTATGTAAACAATATGTTTCTAAAACGTCAAAAAACTCACTCGTAAAAATACGACATCTTATTGGCTTAAAGAGTGCGAAATAATTTTTGTGACGGAGTTTTGTCGAAATGAAACTTGGTAACTAGGTACAATCCTGAATTTGGATTGGTTTATAAATTTATGAGTGAAATAGTCTAAAATAAAATTTCAAAAAAAAAACAAGATATTTTTCCCCGTAAATCGTAATTGCAGGAATTTCTGGGAATTTTCCTGGGAAAAAACAAAATTCCTTGCGAAATTTTTTTAGTGACACATCACCAACTGGTAATATGAACTCAATGACAGTTTTTAGGTTGAGAATGTAGTGCGGGAAATCAAGTTTTCATAAACATTCGTGACCTAAACACTGTCACTTACAGTTAATGGTACATTATTTCGCGCAGGTCATTTCTATTTGGCACAAGTTGATACAAATGGAATGAATTTCATTGTATATTGTAAAAGCAAACTCTATTTTATTTTCCTGACTGGATTTAACAATATTATTTTCATATCACTACCTTCTGTATGACAAACAGTATCAAAATTCAATGCCACATAAAAACTCCATAAAAAAATAAACTACTCGTGTTTATTTGAAAATAATTCAGGCACCAACGCGACGTGTATTCCGGAAGAACGCGCCAGTATACCAAAACCAAAACACGAGATGCATCACATGAATTTACATCAGTTATATTCCGACACCGAATACATTTATGTATGAATTTAAAATATAAAATAGCAGTCTGTTTCCAAATGATTCCGATCTGCATAATTCAGCGACGCGGTCGACCGGGGGAGGGATTCACACCGTTTCGAAACACATTTCCATTTAATTCTCTCTCCCACCGCACTGGGAAATGACGGCGTCACGGCGTGCGCTGGTGTCGTTCCTGGTAAAGTGTTTTTGTTGTGTAATTTGTTTAGGTGTTAAAGTTTCAACATGAATTTTTAATAATAAAGCTGTTGCAGTATTAAATTTGATATAAATAACTGTTTAACTATTACATATTAATGCAACGCACGAAAATTACAATTATTTTATTAGTGTTTACGTTTTCCGCGTGCTTAAATAATATTCTATTTCGTTTCAAATATGAGAGAAAGTAGATTTATAGGCTATTTCTGAACACATCTGCAAGTCTTACAGATCTGTAAATCTGTAAAAAACTGAGAAAAACGCATCTATTTTCGTTGCAATTTTGTATATTATATATACGAGCCCAAACCGGGCCGGTTTATATTTTCAACAAATTATAAAATCTACATAAATGGTTAGAAATATAGACTTAAAACTTTTTAAAAAACTGTGGACCGAATGACTGGTGATAATAGTTCTTTTAAATCTTTTCTCTTAGTTATTTACTAAGTTTCTCCAAACATTTTACCTGATCTGTACACAGTGGCCGATCTAGGCCCTTTTTCTGAGCCACTGTAATTTTTTTTAAATTGAATATTTAGCAGTATTAATAGTATTAATTATACTAAAAATTAACAAGCAGAAGACGCACGTCATGAATAAATATTACTAGATAATGACGTCACTTATTACTACAGTGGCCGATCTAGGCCCTTTTTCTGACCCACTGTAATTTTTTAAAAATTTAATACTTAGCAGTATTAATAGTATTAATTATACTAAAAAATGAACAAGCAGAAGACGCACGTCATCAATAAACATTACTAGATAATGACGTCACTTATTACTACGTTTTCACGGGTTACTAATTTATTATAGAAGATGCAATGCGTGTTGCATAACTTACTGTATACAATACATGCAAATGAATTATCGTGTAATACTTATTAAAAAATCCAATAATACTCAGGGCCTGGTTTAGGTCGTGTTAGCTCTAACCAAATCAAGCGCCCCAAAAACTATGATAAAATGAGAAAATTGTGCGCCCCCAAAATCTGTACGCCCTAGGCTGCAGCCTAGTCAGCCTATCCGCTGATTGGGCACTACAGTAATTCTGTAACACAAGGCACAACTCACAAATACTTAACTTAGAAGAAACTGTTGTAATTAGTACAATAGGTAGATAAACTAGAACGATAATATATTATATTGATATATTTTATTGACAGCAAATTGACAGTTCTATATATTTTTTACAAAACAATAATATAGAACTACTTTGATATTTACAATTATTTATATTAATTCAAGTCACTCTTGCCTGGATGAGATCACCTGACTATCAAGTGACAGGGACAGGATCGATATTTGATTGATTTTAACTTCAATGTAAACATGGACATTCTCAGTAGTGCTACCGTTACGATACGTAAATCAACTAAAATTATTTCAAATAATTTTATATTCCCTAAACGGAATAAAGATTGACTTACAAATAAAGGTAAATTTCATTAGTGATGTCTTGATGATCATTTCTAGTCTTGGCTTGATTTTCAAGACAAGAAAATAAAAATTTCTTGTCTTGCTCATTTCTTGGCGACGTAATTCTTGTCTTGTTTCAAGAATTCTTGATATTTCTTGTTTCTTGACATTTTAGGGGAATCCCCTATTTTATCGATTACTTTGTTGCTTATTGATTGTTTATTTTTTGTATTATTTCGATATCCCGTGCTTTTTATTTAAAGCAAAGAGTGTTGAACCCTGCTTCAACTGAGGGATCTTATTCGGCAGGAAATAGCCCGAATTTTAGAACGTGTAGAGAGAAGCTTCAGAAATCGATTGCAACAGTGCAAAAAATAAATTCGCGGCATATTAAATAAACAACAGAGCATGCGCACTAACTGATATGAATCTGAAGCTGTGATGTCACAACATTATTAATGGCCGGTTCCATTATCGTAATTTAAATATTAAACTTGTCTTAAATTGACAATATTGCATCAAAATGAGATGGGAACTAAATTATAATATAATACTGTATAAATTTCGATATGCATTCTTTTTGTTTAAACCTAAAAATTAAAATTTAAGCCTTGTTGGTACAACGGGCCGTAAATTATTTTTAATTTTACTCTTAAAAAATACTTTAAAGTAAACATTATCTTAGTTGAACTACATACTTAAGAGTAAAATTAATATGCAGCAATATCCATTTGTTAAAAGGCGTTGCCTTAAAACTCTCATTTGCGGAAAAATATATAATTACTAAAATAAATGATTCTACATTACTGGTTTACAAGACAATAGAGCAATAGACGAGTATTGTTTCTACCTCCACACTAAACAAGTACCTATATAAAAGTTATAAAATATTTACTAGTTTCTTTTATATAAATTTACTGCAATATCTGAATTATAAATACAAAATTCTTCTTGGAAAGCATTAGAGTGTCCATTGAGTGCAACCGAGTTATAAATATCAACAAGTAACAGTAAAACTGTTCTCCAACATTTTGTAATCATATTAGAGTAAAGCAGGCGAATAAATATATGTATGAAATCGTTTCCCAAACACCCACTACTATAATTCCGCTAAAAGCGAAACAAAACCACGATCCCGAACGACATAAAAATAAACCGAAGTTTGAAAAGCCATTCATACAAAATTCACTTCTTCAGCGCTGGAACATAGGAGCACATCTAGTGAATTCAGTGCAGTGCGCTGCTCTCAGCATCGCGATAAGGTGCACAGATATAACTCGTCCTGTGCGAACTTGATGTTATCCGTACAACTCTTTCTACTTAAAATAAGGATATGTGTATAATGATAAATGTTTCTTAACACTTTAAGTGCCATCATTCATAAAAAAATTTGGTCCCAGAGATCACCACCAGTTTTTCACCGTAAATGGTTGATAATGCTACAAGAATTCATTATAAAGTTTCAGATTATGAAAATAGTTAATTTTACGGTAATTAGAGCAAATTTTATTTGTGGTGACACATATTTATCTAATAGAAAGCAATTTGTTAAATGTAATGGTTTCCAATCGGAGTATTTCATCCCTACTTCTGGCGTACCACAAGGCTCGGTATTAGGACCATTTTTATTTTTTTATTTATATTATATATCAACGACCTAAGTAATCCAATTAATATGTGTGATCATCTGTTTTACGCAGATGATTTAAAAATATATTGCTCAATCACGAATGAATTAGACATAGGCTACAATGTCAGTTGGACCAAATTTTCGAATGGTGTAGCCAACACAATTTAAAACTGAACCCTGATAAATGCAAAACTTTCTCATATTACAAAATAAAAAATTCAATTTTGTTTAATTATCACATTGATAACATTGTACTAGAAAGACCATCTCATTTTAAGGATCTTGGAGTTATTTTTGAACCATATATGTCTTTTGTATGACATGTTACAAAATTGAATGGTTCTGCTTTTAAAATACTTGGATTCGTATTTAGGAATTGTAAACAATTTTGTAACGTGAACACAATTATAATATTGTTCAATAGTTATGTTCGTTCCAAATTAGAATATGTAGCTTTAATATGGTATCCAATTTATGACTGGTACATTACTAGAGTTGAGGCTGTACAAAAACGTCTCCTGGAGTATTTAGCATTTAAATGTGATCATATCTATCCTGAACGATGTTCAGATTAAAACAATTTATTAGTTCGTTTTAACTTTAAATCATTAGAAACACGTAGAATCTGTCAGTCAATTATATTTTTTGTTACAACTGCTGCAATACAAAATTAATTGTCCTACCTTGTTAGAGAATATTGAAATTCATGTCTAACATCAAGACATAAAATATAGTTTCAATATCCTAGAGCAAGAACAAATACACAAACCAGATCTCCGGTTTATATTATGTGCAACAACATCAATAAAATTGTTAGTGATATAGATATATTCACAATATCACCATATTCTATTATGAATGTATTTTCGAATTTGGAAACAATTTAGACATTTATTATGTATTTATATGTTATATTGTCACAGTAATTATTTTGCGTAAGATTATTTTAATTAAATTTATTATGATTTGTCTCTAATTAGCTATTTAGGTACGTAACCGATGCTGTTGGATAAGAGCTACATTTAATGATACTGGTATTCATGTATTTTATTTGTTTATTTCTAGATTTCAGTGTGAGAATATCGATATTATAGTGATTCAGGTGAGAGAGTTAATCTAGCGTGTGTATGATTGTGGGTGAGTGCGAGCAGTACGGTGTACTGTAGTGGCCGCATCGTTTGAACCCGAGGGTCGCCAACGGTAGCAGCAGGGAAGGCTGTAGTGACCCGCATTTGTGGTCGCCAACGGTAGCAGCGGTTAGGGCTGTAGTGATCTGATCCAGTTGGTTAAGAGGAATGTCTCCGGATCACCACCGTAACGGCAGTGGTTCCGTAGTGGCCGCTCGTGTGAACCCGAAGGTCGCCAACTCCTCACTGAGTATTTCTCATGTGTTAATTCTTTTGCAGAAATAATAACGGCGTGGAGCAGGATTCCGCGTGACCGGGTTCGGCCAGGCGACGGTCATCTAGATTTGTTATTTTTTTTTGTATTAATACTGTATATACTGGTTTGGGTGATAAATGTGTTCTAATGTTCCTATTTTCAGCGCTGACATTTAATCGTCATTTGTAACAATATTTTATATTTTTTATGTCTGTATGTATATGCATATTCATTTCAAAAATTACTTAGATTCATGTAACTGTACTTTGTCCTTTTTATGGTATACACTGTTAGGCAAATAAATTATTATTATTATTATTATTATTATTATTATTATTATTATTATTATTATTATTATTATTATTATTATTATTATTATAAAATCAGTAGGCCAAACACGATTTCTGACACGTCAGGCCGCACTCTAACCCTTTAACGTAAGTTTCAATGCAATATTCAAGACCAATGCGGGACTACGCAGCTCACGCAGCTGAACACATAATTTGACAGTTACTAAGTTTATCCTGATAGTTTCAACCCAGTTGAAATTCGACCCGGTCGAATTTCAAGGTTAACTCTCTGCTGTTTATCTCGCTCTTGTTATAGCGGGTCGAGTGAACCCTATTTGAACCCGATCGAAAGCGTTGACGAAATGTCAATATTTGTTTGGTTATGTTTGCTTGATTTTTGCGGACAAATATAATCGAAAATGGAACAAGAACAAATAATGATATTAAGCACATATTTTTCAAATAAAAGGTTACGAATGAAAAATGAAACACGAAGTTTTGACTGGTGGGAAAACATTGTGCTAGAATTTACAAATACAGATTGAATAGAAAATTTTAGTCTCTAAAAGTTTTTTTAATTATATTTGCGAAGTACTAAATACTAAATTGAAACCAAAGTATAATTTTATAAGCGACCCTTCTAAAATTGCAAGTTTTGAGAAAAAGACAATATGGAGTATTCTAAGCTTTTTTCCGTGCATAAGACCGAAAATTTTCATTTCCTTCATTAAGGAAAGAAAATACATTACGTCCTGATTCTGCCAATTGTTTCGTTTTAACATAATTCAATTATAATCACATACGATTTGACTGTTAAAATGCAGCTGACAGATAACCTCTAGCGACGGTGAATCATATATGCATAATCAATCCGGTCGAATAAGTTCAACCCATTTGTATTTTAGAGTCGAGTTGAAAATTTCAATCCGGTTGAAAATGCTTTTATTCTGATCATTTCAACTTCAATTGGGTCGATTCAACCCATTTTCAAGCGGGTTGAAACTATCAGGGTAAACTACGCAAGGATGAATCCTCAAGCCGCGACCAGAACGGTCAGTGTGGAGGATACACGTTGGCACCACATGACTGAAAGTGTGAAAATATACTAGCATTTTTATTTATTTGATATCAGTTTAAAAATTAAAGCCGTATTTATTTACTTAATTTATTTTAATACACTAATACAGTAGAGACCCTTTAATCCTAAATGCTAAATGTAAGGGGATGTCGGACTAACAATTTGTTCGAATTACTGAATTTGTATGGTTAAGTGAAAACAAGGTCAATTTAGAATGTTTTGAATTATTTATTACAGTGAGAGAACACATAAAGAAAAAATTAAGAAATAAAAACAAAAACACAATTATTATATTATTTGTCTTAATTTCTTTCTTGTGTATATTTTAAATTACCTCTTCCTCTTAATATTGCTATGTAATATTATTCTTTAATTGGCATGTACACGTAATATTGAATTAAAAATAATAACTAAATAACTAATTTTGAAAATAAATCATACATTTTTGTTTGTTTTTGGGTGTTCATTCTAGCTTCAATCGCCAGTCGCCAAAGTAATATGTATTATTATTTAATAAACAATGTAGATAAATACATCCACCAAGTGTAATGTCGGGTTGATAGGATTATCACATCCCGCCAATTGAGAGATGGAGCAAAATTTGATAGTTTTTCAAGAATCACACGTGATCTGAAAGTTGTTGCTTTAGGAGAAATTTTATTTTATTATTTTATTCCATAATTTGGATTAAAGAGTCCTTGTTCGGATTACCTAACTTCTACTCTGTATGTTCGGATTAAAGGGCCTCTGTCTCTATTGTACTTACATTCTGCACTATCAACGATAACTTGAAATTTGACAACATGGGAATCTCGAGAACTATGTACTCAATATAAGAGATACGAAATTGATTAAATTAGACAAAAGGCTATTAGGAGCCAATTCATTGCTGTGATGATTTATTGATATATTCTTGTAACTAGATAGATTGATTCTTTATTTATTCAAAATACTTACGCATTTTTTTATTACAGACAAAATTGAGATATCTGAGTTCCCGAGTAAATTCGTACGGGTTGGTGCTGATGATATGGAGCGAGATGCAGAGTAGCTGAGAGCTTCAAATGTAAGTTAAAATAACTTTTAATTTTTTCCTGTAAATATGGATCCACATCCGTTTTGAAAGTAGGTCTTAAGATGTCAGTTTAGAATATAAAGATGCTAGAACGATTTGCAGTTTTCCCACTTAAAAGTGGAAAGTACATTTTTCACTCTAAGCCAACTACACTGAACATTGATACAAAAAAGTCACCGTAAGACTATAATTTCAATCTATTTTAGAAAATATTAGACCAAAATCCAATTTTTATAAAATTTCATAGCGAAAAGCTTTATTTATATAACTTTATAGTCTAACATTAAATATTCATAAATTCATTATGAATAATACTATAACCAAAATATTAAAGTAAACATATACAGGGTGTTTCTAAATTTATACTTTAAGGGATGATAACACAGCTAAAAGTAAGTCAAAAAGTCTTTTCAACTTTTTCCGAGTTGAATGTAGATCATCTAATTTACAGATTTTTCGTCTTTTTTCATTAATATCTCAAAAACTGTAAGAGTTACAACTTTGGTCAACTAAAAGTTTTCATTTATATTTAAGAGGCCTTCTCGTATTGTGTTTTAATTTTCCAAATATTCACAAAATATGACAATCAGCTGATTTCTATAGTGAATATATGCCCCCATGTGTCAGGCAAGGATAAAAACTAAACATATATATATATATATATATATATATATATATATATATATATATATATATATATATATATACCTCAACCTTTTTGCGTGCATATGCTGCTGCAAAAATTAAAAGAGTGAAAGAGTAAAGTGTCATTGTGACGTTTGTTGAAAATGTGTTTTAAATTCATGTTAGTACAAATTTTACTCACTTGTCGCGCTGCCGCACCATAACCTATGACGTCAGGGGACATTTTAAGTCACGTGATTTAATTTAAACATGTTGAGATCGTGGGTTCAAATCCCGCCGGCTAGCATTCTTTTCTTTCTTTCCTTGATTTTAAAAATCAAATAAAAAATACATTCATCTTAATCTACTATTCACGTGATTTATTTGAAAATTTATACTTTTTTAAATAATTTATAACTCTTTATTTAAAGGGATTATTACGATTTTGTTTTCACAAATAATGTTTAAATAAATAAAACTACTCATATACATACAATATAGTTTTGCGAATTCAAATTTCTTGCAACCACTCTTCTTCTTCTTTCTCAGAGCCTTCTCCCGTCAGCAGGGTCAGCATTCCCATCTTTCAGCTTCCTCCTCCATTCATTCCGGTCCAAAGCGTCCCCTGGGCTCCATCCCCTTTCCCGCAAGTCCTCCGCCACTTGTCCCTCCATCTAAACTTAGGCCGTCCTGTCTATCTCTTCCCTTCCACCACTAGGCGCTCCATTCGCTTTTCACTGTACTCCTCGCCTCTCCGCTTGAGGTGACCAAATCACCTTAGCCTGCTCTCCTGCATCTTTTTTCCCATCGGTCCCACCTTGACTGTCTCTTTGATGTACTCATTCCTGATCTTGTCCTTCGTCACGCCACACATCCACCTCAGCATCCTCATTTCCACTACTCCATCCTTCGCTCTGGGGCGAGGCCACGCGAGAATACAGGCCTGAATGCTCAATTCGTGACGTCACAGCTAGCGTCTTGCTGTCACGCCACGCCTCGAACAACAGCAGTATAAGCATAGGAAATATACGTAATTTTATTTAAACAGGATTGTAAAATGTGATTTATAAAGATATACAACACGTAGATAAATAACTGTTTTGTACACATAACTAAACAAATTAAAGAAAAAACGAATTATAAATGGCTTAAATATACGAGTAAACTCATGTTTTACTTTTAAATAATACAAGGAGTAATAAAAATTATAATAATGAATCTATAGATCTGGAGCTAACAATTAAAATAATATAGAACATAACATGAAAATGATAATAATGAAACCAAAAATAAATAACATACATAAGGTACGCATATTGTATATTTAGAATAGCCATTACATTCAAATATAATAGTTTTAGGTATACTCGCAAATTTTTTGTTAAACTGCTTTTTATTACAAATTTGTTCTTTACAGTTTATTACCTCCCGCTACTCTTGGTAAGGGAGGTATAGGGATCGTGCTAAAAATCGCATATCGAGATTTTGGTAAATGAGCACGTTTTAAGGTCCCTAGAATCCGATTTTAACATTTTCACGATGATGTCTGTGTGTATGTGTATATGTGTGTATGTGTGTGTGGATCCTCCACTCTAACTCAAATTCTATCATTCAGAAAATTTTGAAATGTTGTATCTCGAACTTTTTTTTTATTGAAAAGAGTCCATTAGATTTTGGTGAAAATCGGATAACCGGAAATGGCACTTTACTAGAAGCTCAAAATAGTTTTTCTTCGAAAAATACCTGTAAATGTTATTGTTTCGAGATTAATGTTATTATAAAAATGAAAGATTATTAAATTTTCTATAGATTTGCATTAATACTTTTTCTATATATTTTATGGATAAATTTACAAAATTCTCTATAATTTAAATCCCAGATCCTACGCTTTAAACAAACAAAACGCATATATTCAAATGTATGTAACTGACAGATAAATGTCACTATCAAAGAACTAATCATTTTAAAATATTAGTAACGTTTTAAAAAGGAAAATGTAAATAGAACAATAGAAAAGAAATTCAATACAGTATCCAGCATAAGTAAATATGTAAGTATGTATTTAGATTAATTAAAATTAACGATTCATAAAAATATTTAAGCTAATCCTCATTTTTGGATCCCTGTATTTAAAATTTATTGTTCATTTTATTACAGTTCCGGTGGCTCAATGGTTAGAGCAACACCTCATGTCATGAGTGCCCTCGCGGCTCTGGGTTCGAATCCCATTAAGGCATGGATGTGTGTGAATGTGAACCCACTTTGTAATTGGAATTTAATCCTGTTGAGGGGTTAAAAAAAAGGTAGTTACTTGGATTAGATTAGACTATATTTTAAGAAATATACTGTCAAAATTAGAGTAAAATTCGCTAATCCAAAAAACGTAAGGCCCATTCAGAACAAAAAAAATTAGCGGTAGTGTAAGAATTAGTGGCATCGGTAACGTAAGAAATTTATAGTAAAAATTGTTTGCGTTCACAATGAAAAATTATTAAAATTATAGTTTCTAGGAATTTTTTATTATAAATTACTAGGGTGCAAGGTTGACAGTTATAGCTGTCAATGCTGTCATTTAATTTTAAGCTCAATAGATTGTAAAAAAAACCTCCACATTCATTCTTGTGTAAGAAAAGAACATTTCTGTGTCGGTTAATCTCATTTCTTCCAATAAATTGTGGTAATCGCCTTGATTTTGTCTATTTTGATTTAATCTTTGATTTTTAATTTGTATAGCGCAACAGCTGACGCACACATCAAAATAACCCTTTTTCTATTGCTCATTTTATCAGATGCAATCAGATGTCAGAAGTCAATAAACGTCAAAAAAATTAAGCGGTAGCGGTAGTGGCAACGTAGAAGTTAGAAGTTTGGAGATTGCAAACTACTACCGCTGCCGTTGCCACTACGCTACTACTAATTTTCTTAATTTTTTGATGTGAACGAATACGTTTGCTATAACGCATTCAATCTTTTACCCAGGCCACTACCACTGCCACTAATTCTACCGCTACCTTAATTTTTTTGTTGTGAATGATACTTTAATCTTTTTTGTGACTCGGGCTGTAAATGGCGGGAGGTAATGTGTTGGCCACACCAGATTTTTCTATAATTATTTTGTAAAATGTTGCTGAATATCCCTAACAAAATTTGATGTTCTGCATGATATGCATGCACCATATATTAGGAAAACTTGTTTGGCTTCTAATTTTTCTAATGTTAGGTATATAAATTTAGCCACGTTACCGTAATTGGTCAAGCATTTTAAAACCATTTTTGCAATATCTTTCAACAAAAAACAATCGAATTATGTCGATTTCGAAAAAGCAAGTTTAATGTATTCGGCAACCAAGAAGTTGAATGAATTATATTATCAGAAACAGAAGTTTTGTAAGCAGCTACCCAGAAAATCATTTTTTATACTAGCGTATTATAACAACAACTTTTCGATTGTCATTTCCGTTGTTAAATGAAGTACTTTTAAGCACTAATGCTTAAAAATGACAGTTTAATGCGTAAAAGTAAAAGTACTAAATACCTATTATAACAGTTTATTTATGATAAATATTTACAACGCAATTACTTAAATTACTAAATTGAACAATTGATGTCGTTCTTAATACTTCTTCTTGGTTAACTTTAATGTGGGTAGAAACTGAAGTAGATGTGCTGCTGGATTCTGATTCTTTGTCGACAATTTTTATTTTTTTAATTGCTGTTTCTTTTTCTCGCAAAATTCTTCGTGAAATTTCTTTCTTATTTTCCAAAGAATTTTCAATGTAGCCTTCAGCAACAGAACTTGAACGCCACCCTCCATGTCGCTTGAGCACCGTAATGTCTGCTCCCGAATCAGCCAAAAATATTGCAGAACACCGCCGAAAGCAATGCCCGGTATATTCTTTAGCATTTGGGAGGCTGAGGAATTCTGCAATTAAACCCTTCAGTTATCATAAAAAATCGTGAAATATTCGTTTTAGTATTTGGAATATTAATTTTTATGAAAGAAGTAGAATCTTCAATATCTCCTACACGTAAAAACGTAAGTTCCTCCCGGCGATATGCTCCATAGATTCCAACAATTAAAACAAGCCTTGCCAATAAATAATCCTTGTCATCAGCTTCCTTCATGAAACGAATTATCTCTTGCATAGTGAATATTTTTGATTTTTTAGGCTTATATCCACTAGCTTTTCTTTTTAAGAATGCGATAAGATTGGTAAATTTACTTATATCCACATTCTTATTAAGGTATATCATAGTTCGGAGCATAGAGTAATTACTCCATAAAGTAGATGGCTTATAAATGGATAATTTCGAAAAATAGGCTAAAACTACCTTTTCTGTAATGTGTCCAACGTTTTTCTCCGCAAACCAACTGTCAAACTTTTTGTAAGTTTCTTCATACAATTTTTTTGATTTTCCTGGAACCAGTGTAGCCAATGCAGCCTCTGCACCATTTTCAATATCGGAGTCTATCTCTGAGTCACTCATTTTAAGTAAATTTATTACCAAAAATTCTCAAGAAAAATTATACAACGAGTACGTTGACATCAACATTTATTAAACAACATATTGAATCCCATAGCAACAAAAAGATGAAACTGATGCCTGCCTACTTTTAAATTTTGAAAAATTCAAAATGTTGACATTTGAGAATAAATATAAATAATCTGTTTTAAAACGCTAGTATAAAAAATCTTGTATGGAATACGTTGCGAAATCGTGTTTTAAGCACTAGAAGTGTTATCCAACTCAGCTACGCCTCGTAGGATAATTTTCACGTCACGTGCTTAAAACACATTTCTTTCGCAACTTATTACATAAATAGCTATTTCTATATTTGATAGCATTCTATAAACACTATTATTATCCTACTATGCAATTAGAATAACTTTGCAACAACTTGGCACAGGACAAGGTGTCTTCCACGATTTCTTCATGCAAGTTGCAGTTACGGTCCTGCATGGAGGTCTTTAGCTTTCTCATAAATATATACGCGAGGCGATCGTTCGTTACATCTGCTCCGAACGACTGCGTCATGCTTCAGCCATTATTCCAGCCGCTTTTTATTGTGTTCCATGTCCTCGCGCGACTCCAGGACAACAACTACAAGGTGATACACACGCCCATGTCGAAAGCAGGATAACACATTAGGATTAGGGTAATGGGTTGTTGGAATGCGGAATCAGAATGGTAGGATGGAGTAATAGATTCCGCAGATATTGTTAAGTGATTGAAATGGCTTGGAGATGAGAAATGAGACTGAAGTGGTTTGGATCTATGTGTCAATGGGAATTTCCAAGATTTATTGATTTTTTACGTTAAAAATAAGAAGAAAAAGAAGAATAGATTTACTGTTTATGAGAAATCACATTTTTTAACAATGGATAGACCTTACAAATATCTAATAATAATAATAATAATAATAATAATAATAATAATAATAATAATAATAATAATAATAATAATAATAATAATAATAATAATAATAATAATAATAATAATAATAATAATATACTTTATTGAGTTAAAGACCCAATGGCGAGATTCAGCCAAGGCTGATCTTCCACCTAACCAATTTACATTACAATACAATTCAATAAAAATATAAGCGAATAAATACAACAATCAATCCGAGAAACGGAAAGAGAGAGAGAGAGAAAAAAACAACTGTAACGTATAAATAGATACAGTTATAATATATAATAATTGACATGTAATAGGAAATGAAATCATTAGCTAACAAGATATACTTACAAACAATGTTTGTAATAGATTTGTACATGGTTTTTAAAAGTACTATACTGTAGAGAATTTAATTTTTTAGGAATACTGTTATACAATGTAGGAGCTAAAATTAGAAAAAGAACTTTTAAATTTCGTTTTATTAAATGATGGTAGTGAATACAATTCATTGTCACGTAGGTTGTAATTATTGTTTTTTGATACGAGCTTATCGCACAAATATTTTGGACATCCCGTAGTCTTTATTTTATGTATTAGACAAAGAAATAGTATTTTTAAGCGATCTTCAATCACATTTAAATTAGCTGCAACACGTTACTGAGAAATATGGTCAAATTTCCGAACGCCGAAAACATATCTTAAACTATTTTGAAAAAGGTTTATTTTCTGCTTATCACTTTTACTCAAGTTAGGTATGTAAACACAAGCACAATATTCTAACACAGGAAATATCAACGAGTTGACAAGACGAAGCTTTATCTCTGATGAAATTAAATTACGATATTGGTATAACGTTTTGAGCTTAAGTTCAGCAGAAATTAATTTTTTTGATAAGAGTTCTCGAAACGAAAGATTTTCATCAAAATGCATGCCCAAAGTCTTGACCACAGTACTCCGTGGTAACGTTGTACGTTAAAAACAATTATAGGCGTTTCATTTGTGCCATGTACGAGTAGTGAAGATTTACTAGCATTAATTGACAGCCCGTTATTTATTACCCAAGTAGAAAAGTTTTGAAGGTCAGCGTTTAGATGCTTTAAATTATTATGAATGTGTTTGGTAAGTCGCTAACCTACAATAAATAGAGCAGTGGGCCTAAAATTCGAACACCACTGTAACGCGCTCCAACCAAACCTATAATATTTCAACTTTACTAATAACAAATGATGATGATAATGAATTATTATTAATAAAAATAGAGTTTTATTAAAACAATAAATAAATATTAAAGGATAATAACAATGACGGTTACTATCGTTAAATAAATATTAAATACTAATTTAAACTAAGAATATAATTAATTACTTAAACAATTTACACGACTATTTATTTACACGGTCATCATGATTATTTATTTCGGCTATTTATATCACTATTTATTTATATCACATTCAATTGTCCGATCTCCACAGCGTCTATATACTCAACTGACTAACAGCTTCTGTATATTCAACTGCCCGGACAGAATTCACTCTTTCTTTATCACTAGCTTAGTGTCTGTCTATTCATGTAACTGTCTTTCTGACGGACTAACTCCTCTCACTTCGACAGCCTCAGTATCACCGGCTGTCCGTATGCCACAACTCTTCAATACCACTGCCGAGTATCCACTTCCACTATTTTTCCAATAATTTGCCTGAAACAGTTCTATCTGTATAGTGCGTGAAATATATGCACTAGATTAACTATGTATTTGAAAAGTGGTGCACTTTCCACTTGTATAACCTTCCAACGGGCAGAATGATGCAAAATACGCGGTTATAATGCAACAGATTTATTTAAATGTTTTTTTTTTTGTTGTATGATTTAATTTGAAAAGGAATAAGGCAGACTGACACAGTAACTAAAATGTTTATTTCACTTTGCTTGACATAAACATTCATATACAGGGAATTTATTTTAACGTGCCACATATGGTCTATCACTTCCATGGTTACACACTATCTCTGTCAAAAAATAACAGCAATGTAATTTTTGTCCATTTTAAAATGCAACATACAAAATTTGGAGTTATGTATTATCAATATTAATTTCCAATAAATTAGCCTATATATGATTAACAAAAAAACAAATCTTTAATGTAACACATCTTAACAAACTTTAGCTTCCAAAATTCATAATTTTAATGTGATAATTGTTCAAAAATACCTCTATTTACACTGAGGCAATATCCTAGTCGGTCGTAGATAGAATTGACACCATTTGTGATGTGTTCTGGAGGTATCGCCTGTGCTTCAGTAGTATTTATAATGTTGCATTTTAAAATGGACAAATATTACATTGCTGTCATTTTGTGACAGTAGTGTGTAACCATGGAAGTGATGAATCATATGTTACATTTTAAAATAAATTCTCTGCATATTAATATCATACTGGGTGGCCCTCTATGCAATATTTTTTACAAATGTGCTTTTAAAATAAACAATTAAAGCAAATTTCAAATACATATGGAACCATTTAAAAATTGTTGGATAAAATATCGCACGTGTTTTTGTTATATTAAATGTATGGTGTGTGTGTAATAAAGACAAAGGCACGGTTTGCCTTACGAAATTTTATCCAACAATTTTTTAAATGGTTTGAAATATACCACAAACTAATAATTATTATTTAACAGGCGGACCTTTGGTTTTTCTGAGACATCAAGATACTTGGGAGAATTTGATAGCAACTTCCAAGCTTTGGAGTTCAACACTGCAGATCTTCTAAGGCACCTTTTCTAAAGGACTGCTAAGCCCCAGATAAATCTTCTGCGGTATAGTCGACCAACGATGAATGAACATCTACGACGTAGACGACCACCGATAATGAACTGGTAAGAAACTTCTTTTTTATTAAATATTTGGTCTCGTAATCAACCATGAGAACTTATAGTCAGAGGAATATGACTATAATATATGTCTAAATATTACCTTGTATTCAAATTCGATTTTGATTACTACAATGAAAGAAATATAACTTTCTTGGATGTCTGTATAATATTCAAACAATTTAAAATTGAAATATCGATTATCCATCAATGATATCAATATTTGGGAATTTATAATTAGCGTATATCTTTCAGGAATCGGACATCAAGAAGACTAGATTAATGTAGTAGATTTTAAGTTAGTTTTAAGTTCTTTTAAATGTATTTTCAGGTCTTAATTAAACTTGTGCTCATCGCGCCGTTGAGCACACACGCGTTTTCTTTAAAAATGAAAATAAATTGATTAATTTGAAGTGCATTCCTTGGCGATTCATCATAAAATCGTGCGTCTACGTTTGCCACCGTGGTACGCGTACTGCGCGGGTTGTCCAGACGACACCTAGGGAGAGTGAATGTGAAAAGAAAAACATATGTATCGGGGCATGAATGATGCGAATGGGTGAGAGAATCAGTGAGAGGGTCAGGAAGGTGGGAGAGATTCGAAACTTGATGTGGGTTCGGGTTTCTTTATTTAACATCACGGTTAGTGGGATGGGTAGGCAGGGTTCGTGCGCGATTTTTCCATAATTGAGTGGACTGATATGGTTAGCCATGCCATGTGAAACCAGTTGTTTATTCTGGGGGATCGCTTCGCACTTGTGCGAATGTTTCTAGGGACAGTTTAATTCTTTTGTAGTAAAGTTGCTGGCCATCGTATTGGCCTACGCTCTAGATTGCTAGACTCGAATGAGAAAAGATTAAACGAACCTGAATGCTATCACAGGAAACTTTCTTATGGCGTCTATGTGCTCTCCTCATCCGGAGGCAACGTATGTAATCATCATTTAATGTTAATGGCAACGAATAATAAAAGACAAAGTAAAGTTTTTGTTTGATTTAACTTTGTTTGAGCACACGGGTTGATCGCGTTCGGGGTAGGTATCGCGTATAAGACCGGGCGATGTCTTCGGGAGTAGCTGTCTCAGGCATCCAAGCCGAGAAGATTACATGTAACTGTCTTTCTTGTCCTTAGGGAGCTCGCGTTGCAGGCCGTACATGCTTTGCATCGTGTGGGGTCGGCTTAACCCCCTCGTAAACTACATGTGAGAACCACCCCGGCGTTCTCACTTTTTGTCTTAGCTCGTATATCTCTCTCTCACTTCGCCTTTAGCTTAGCATAGTCTAGATATAAGATAGCTTGCGTAGACATAAGTTAGCTTAGATATAAGATAGGCAAGGGTTGTTTTTGCTTTTTGAGAAAGAGAGAGAGAAAAATTAACGTAATTTCACACTTTTAGATTTGCTATTCTTTGAACGAGATATTAACGTAAGATAGGCTTAGATTTGCTATTCTTTGAACGAGATATTAACGTAAGATAGGCTATTTTGCGCACTTCGCCAACTTAATTGGGGGGGGGGTTCTACAATAGTTTGTTAGATTATAAAATATTATTGTACACGAAATTGTATTTATTTAATAAATGGTATATATGGGGAGCGTGGGTTTGGCATTTGAGGGCGGTTGCTCCCTATATATACAATTTAATAAATAAAGAGTTTAGTTTTAACTTGGAAGAACTAACTCTCTACTGCTCTGTCACTGTCGTCGAGATTGCAGTGCCGATTGGTGACCCAGACCATGGCTTCCTCTTCACAAAGACTGTGTTTAAAATGTATGTACACAATAAAAACAAACTTTTAATTTATGCTCTGTTTAATTTAAACCCGACACATTAGTCATGCTGTAGGTAGTTTTAGTAAAAATTGTATTTATTATTAAGCATTTAGACGAGGTCAGGGTAAAGTTAGATTTTAAGTATTTATTGTAAACGAAGCTTTGTGTTAATAAATATTATATATTTTGATAAGTGGGCGGTTGGATGATAACATAAAAATAATAATAATGCAAAGGTTTGTAAACTGTCTTAAACTGAATAAGAAATGTTGTACCTTTAACAATGGGAACAAGAAATCTTATTTAGGGACCCCAAGATTCAATTTGTTAAATAGTCTATAAGTATTGTAAACGGAACTCTATTTAATATATATTGGGTAGTAGATACCCTAAAAATATATAAGTAGAGTTTTGGATCAGTTATAAAACTAAAATGTTTGTTACCAATTGAAATTATTACGGTTGTATTATTTGTTATTAATTATTTTGCGTCTTTATTTTGTAAAAAGTTTTATCTTCAGATAAACTATTTACAGAATAAAGATACAAAATAATTAATAACAAATGAATATATCCATGATAATGGTAATTTTATTAGATAACGAACGTTTTAATTTTATATCTAAACCATGTTTGACACTGTCGTAAATTGTTACTAGATTTGTTATCAAATTTAGTAACATTTATGAACAGAATTATAACACAAATGAAACGTAAAAGACATTTGTGTTTAAAAATTCTGTTCATAATTATTTCTTACTGTTTGTTATCAAATTTGATATCAATTTTTTATCATGCCAAACAGGCTTTAGTTATAAAACTATAATGTTTGTTACCAAATAAAATTACCATTATTTGAGTTGTATTTTTTATTAATCATATTGCATCTTTATTTTTTAATAAAATAAACTTTTATTACAAAATAATGCAAAATTTTTAATTTTACATGTATTAATTGTTTATTTGTATTTTACATTGTTGTATTTCATGCAATTACCCTTAATGTACAATATTTTATAGAATAAAATATAAATTAAAATATAATTTGTCTATTCCTTATTCCTTACACGTATGTAGTTTTTAAAACGGCCGCAAGGGTGCAGCAGTTGTCGAAAAACGTTGCAATTCAAGTAAAACTGCATATCTTTGCGCCTAAAATATAGGCAACCATAATTTCATATGGTAGCATCTATGCACGATTTTTTACAAAATTCGGTGCATAAATGCTACTTCTAGGTAGCATCTATGCACCATTTTTTCGAAAATTTGGTTCATGGATGCTTCTTTTTTACTGGATCCAAATTCCCAATAGGTATATCATTGAAGCATCCATGCACGATATACTGAGTTTAAATTCCCAGTAGGTATACGCTGTGTCCGACAGGTGCTGCCCCCTGGTGGCTGTTTTAAGAACTATTTACGTAATACGGTCACGACTCTTAGAAACTATATACTTACGTGTGTTTGAGGGATGTATTATAAAAATTAAAACTAAAGATTAGAAAATAAGTCATTTTTAAATCAATTTTCCAGTTTATTAGCAATATATAATTACAAATATATTTAAAATATACATTAACATTTTATTACAATATTTAAATAAACTTTGTTTTATTTATATAGTGACAATTATAAACAGAAATATAACACAACACAAATGAAACGTACATTTGTGTTTAAATTATTTCATACTGTTTGTTACCGAATAAAAGTATCATTATTTTATTAAATAAGGATGCAAAATGACTAATAGAAAAATACAACTACAATAATGATAATTTTATTTGGTAACTAACATTTTACAACTAAATCCTTTTTGGCACGTTAAAAATTGTTACTAAATTTGTTAACAAATCTAATAACAATTTCTGACAGTGTCAAACATGGTGTAGTTATAAAACTAAAACGTTTGTTACCAAATAAAATTACCATTATTGTGGTTTTAATTAATAACAAATAATACAATCATAATAATTTCATTTGGTAACAAACATTTTAGTTTTATAACCAATCCGAAGGTCTATTTATATATTTTTACCAGATATATAACGTATTAAATAGAGTTCCGTTTACAATACTTACAGACTATTTAACAAATTAAATCTTGGAGTCCCTAAATAAGATTTCCTGTTCCCATTGTTAAAGGTACAAGATTTCCTATTCAGTTAAAGACCGTTTGGGAACATTATATATTTTTTTGGTGTTACCAACCAACCGTCCACTTACCAAAATATATAACATTGATTAATACATAGCTTCGTTTACAATAAATACTTAAAATCTAACTTTACCCTGACCGCGTCTAAATACTTAATGATAATTACAATTTTTACTAAAACTACCTACTGTACAACTAATGTGATAGGTTTAAATTAAAATAAACAGAACATAAAAGATTGTTTTATTGTGTACATACATTTTAAACAGGTTTTTATGAAGAGGAAGCCATGGTCTGGGTCACCAATCGGCACTGCAATCTCGACGACAGTGACAGGGCAGTAGGGATTTCTTCCAACTTAACTAAACTATTTATTTAATAAATTGTATATATAGGGAGCAACCACCCTCAAATGCCAAACCCACGCTCCCCATATCTACCATTTATTAAATAAATACAATTTCGTGTACAATAATATTGTATAATCTAACAAACTATTGTAGAACCCCCCCCCCCCAATTAAGTTGGCGAAGTGCGCAAAATAGCCTATCTTACGTTAATATCTCGTTCAAAGAATAGCAAATATAAAAGTGTGAAGTTACGTTAATTTTTCTCTCTCTCTTTCTCAAAAAGCAAAAACAACCCTTGCCTATCTTGTATCTAAGCTAACTTATGTCTACGCAAGCTATCTTATATCTAGACTATGCTAAGCTAAAGGCGAAGTGAGAGAGAGATATACGAGCTAAGACAAAAAGTGAGAACGCCGGGGTGGTTCTCACATGTAGTTTACGAGGGGGTTAAGCCGACCCCACACGATGCAAAGCATGTACGGCCTGCAACGCGAGCTCCCTAAGGACAAGAAAGACAGTTACATGTAATCTTCTCGGCTTGGATGCCTGAGACAGCTACTCCCGAAGACATCGCCCGGTCTTATACGCGATACCTACCCCGAACGCGATCAACCCGTGTGCTCAAACAAAGTTAAATCAAACAAAAACTTTACTTTGTCTTTAATTATTTGTTGCCATTATCATTAAATGATGATTACATACGTTGCCTCCGGATGAGGAGAGCACATAGACGCCATAAAAAAGTTTCCTGTGATAGCATTCAGGTTCGTTTAATCTTTTCTCATTCGAGTCTAGCAATCTAGAGCGTAGGCCAATACGATGGCCAGCAACTTTACTACAAAAGAATTAAACTGTCCCTAGAAACATTCGCACAAGTGCGAAGCGATCCCCCAGAATAAACAACTGGTTTCACATGGCATGGCTAACCATATCAGTCCACTCAATTATGGAAAAATCGCGCACGAACCCTGCCTACCCATCCCACTAACCGTGATGTTAAATAAAGAAACCCGAACCCACATCAAGTTTCGAATCTCTCCCACCTTCCTGACCCTCTCACTGATTCTCTCACCCATTCGCATCATTCATGCCCCGATACATATGTTTTTCTTTTCACATTCACTCTCCCTAGGTGTCGTCTGGACAACCCGCGCAGTACGCGTACCACGGTGGCAAACGTAGACGCACGATTTTATGATGAATCGCCAAGGAATGCACTTCAAATTAATCAATTTATTTTCATTTTTACAGAAAACGCGTGTTTGCTCAACGGCGCGATGAGCCTAAGTTTAATTAAGACCTGAAAATACATTTAAAAAAACTTAAAACTGACTTAAAATCTACTATATTAATCTAGTCTTCTTGATGTCCGATTCCTGAAAGATATACGCTAATTATAAATTCCCAGATATTGATATCATTGATGGATAATCGATATTTCAATTTTAAATTGTTTGAATATTATACAGACATCCAAGAAAGTTATATTTCTTTCATTGTAGTAATCAAAATCGAATTTGAATACAAGATAATATTTAGACATATATTATAGTCATATTCCTTTGAGTCTAAGATCCCATGATTGAACATGAGACCAAATATTTTATTTAAAAAGTTTCTTACCAGGTCATCCACCGTACAAGATTTATCTAGAGCTCAGCAATCCTTTAGAAAAGCTGCCTTAGAAGATCTGCAGTGTTGAAATCCAGAGCTTGGAAGTTGCATCCAAATGTCCGCCTATTAAATAATAATTATTAGTTTGTAGTATTCTTTCAATCATTTTAATAAAACTGTTGGATAAAATTTCGCATGGCGAACGTGTCTTCATACAAGTGTACCAAGCGATATTTTCTTCAATAGATTTTATATGGTTTCAAATGAATTAGAAATTTGCATTAATTTGGTATTTCTATACTTATTGGCGAATGTGTATTAATTACATAAGACAGGTGTACCATGCGAAATTTTGTCCAACATATTTTAAATGGTTTCAAATGAATTTGGAAATTTGCTTTAATTTGATATTTTTAAACCTTGAACCAGTTAATTTTTACTCCAAGATTTGACAATAACAAGACTAACAACACTATTGCGTAGTAAGTCTTTAATTTAGTCTAAAGTCTAATAGATTTCCTGCAATTATTTAAAATGTTATGGCCTCAATTTATATGCTAATCATATGTTCTTAGATATTGATTTTATTGATAAATAATCGATGTTTTAGTTTGAAATTGTTTGAATATTACACAGATATTCATGAAAGTTATATTTCCTTCAATGTAGTACTCAAAATCAAATTTGATTACAAGATAGTATTTAAACACATACTACAGTCATATTTTTTTGACTATAAGTTCTCATAATTAAACATGAGAACAATAACAGTGGAACTTCTCTAACTTGAATTTCTAGAACTGGATATTTGCTTTGCACGTTTCAGTGTATCTTTTATGCCAAGGCACATATACTGGTACCTGTACAGAGTGTGTATTTACACTTTTATAATTTTTTATTATATGTATATTAATATTCTTAAGGATGTAAAAGTAAATTGGAACACCCAGCAATGGGTAATATGCTGTGATGATATATTTATTTATTTTATTTTGTGTAATTTATGAGTTAATAAAAATATGGTCTATGAAAAAATTAAATATACTGATCTTTATTTAATTGCAATCCTTCAATTTTATAATCTATTTAGAGTGGACAGGTTACGAGAGGTAGGTATATAAACTTGGTTCAGATAAATTATTATGTATCCAAAAGTAATGCAATAAATTTAGCGCAATTAAAATAATTCTTAATATAAATAAATGCATAGTTCTCATGAAATAGAAGATATAATTGATCTCAATATATATTTATTTGAGACAAATAAATGCTTCAAATAAATTATTACATTGCTTCAATTGTAGATATACAGTCGAACTTCAGTAAGTCGAACTTCGATAACTCGTATTTTCGATAACTCGAATCAAACTGGTTGGCAATAGCGCCAAGAGTGAGAATTATGGGTAATTTTTATTTGATAACTCGAACTTCGATTACTCGAATATCTTTATAATTCGAATAGAATATTTGGCGCCAGCTTCAATAAGTCGAATTCTGGGAAAAATACCCTAATTATGTGATTTTGTAACAGGTATTTTTATAACATGATGATGGAGGCAATTCGGTTTCTGCACTACTGAAGTTCAAATATATGCTTTGTTAATTAAAGACATCCAACAAAAATTCAAATTTATCAAACTTGCTTTTTTCCCCTAATATGACATCTAAGTTGCAACCACTTGATCACGGTGTCGTAGAAAATGTAAAATGTCATTATCGCCGCAGAATTTTGAAAAAAGCTATCAATTTTTTTGAAGGAAACATACAAACTAACATTACATTAATGAACTGTGTTGATGATATAACCAATACATGGAATATCGACGTTAAGCCTGAGACAATTTCTAATTGTTTTAATAAAGCCGGCTTTGGTCAGTATTCTGAGGGGGACGAAGAGGATGAAATTCCTTTGATTTTCATAAGTGAACGTATGAATGAAAAACGTGAGGAAGAAATTCAATTGCAAATGGAATATGAAGCTTGGAAAAATGTCAAAATTACACCAGAAGGTGTCACCTTAAATGATTTTATACATGTGGATGATGATACTGTTACTTCGGAGTTTCCCACAAATGAAGATATTGTCGAGCTCTACAAATCTGAATCCGAATCTGTAGAGCTCGACAATACAGATGACAGCGAAAGTGATACGATGGAGGATGATTTGCAGCAACCACCTTCATACGGGTTGGTTGAAAATTTGTTGAGCGTTTTGCGTTCGTATTTAAAAACCAATGAACATACAACCGATTCCCTGTATAATGGTTTAAATAACATTGAAGCTTTTTTTTTATTGAAAATCAAAATAAAAAATTCTCTCGTCAGTCACAAATAACTGACTTTTTACACTAAAATATTGTTTATAACTTTGACCTGTATACATATATCAATCTGTATATATCATAAGGTAAGTAATTTTGACTCGAATAAATACATACATACATACATAAATAAATAATATTTATATACATACGCATTTTATTTAATAACCCGAAGCCTTGATAACTCGAACTTTTTTGTGGCAAGTCATGGTTTGAGGTATCGAAGTTCGACTGTATTTGAATCTATTCAAGCTTGGGATTTATTTGCAATAAATAAATTTACAGTTCACGTAATTATATGTTTTTCTCAGTGTATCTTTGTCATTACAAATTGCTACTTTTAACTAGTAAATAAAAATATAAGAATCTACCCCATCACAAAGTCCATTAAAAAATTACAATATTATATAGTGTGTTTATAGGTACAAAATTTAACTTACAAATTCGAATTTGAAGTCTGGGGATCAGGGGAACCGGTTCACCACTGTATAATACCGCAGGAGAAAGAAGAAAAGGCGAAGTACAACGAAATGAAGTCCACCAGGTCCAAAGATAAGCACTAAGATACTAAACACTCTCGAACGGGTTCTCCAAGTCGTGATGTCAGCATTTCTTACCGCTGGAACGTCGAAAACCTGATCATCTGTAAAAAATAATAATTGTTAATAAAGTTATTAATTTCACTAAAATTTATTCATTGTGTCTGCAATTTGTATTTATCTATCTAAAGTTGAAATTTCCTATAGAATAGTATTTGTCAACATTTCAACAATTTTAAAACTGCTTATTTACGCTGAATTTAAATATAAAAGTAGATATTACCTAAAAAAAAACCAAAACAACTCTTTGAACATTTCAGTAATTTTTAAAATTTACTTATTTATAGAAAATGCATTCTGGTTTCATATTTGAAACGTACAAGTTCTTTTCTTGTTCAGTTTCAGTAATATTAATATTCATAAAGTTGAAATTTCCATAGAAAAATATTTGTTTTAGCAATGATTAGCATGCTAAAATTCATAAATTATATTTTGCGGGTAGTCCAACTACCTTGTTTATATACGAGTATACTAAAAAATATTATCTAATACATATAGTCCAATGAATGTATGGATTTTTGATTTTACCCTACAAAAGATCGGAAAGTTCTGCATTTATTATTTGTTGTATAGGATGGTTGGTTAGTGAATTACAGTTGGACCTCTTTAATCCGAACTAATAATTGCACAGGTTGATCCGGATTATCGAAATGTTTTGATTATCGAACAAATTATAAAAAATATCCATTTTCTTAATTCTCTCAGAATTTCCACATTCTCACAATAAACAATGCTTTATTTTCAAATATAAAATTAAAAAACAACTGTACTTACTACGTATGAATAACAAAATAAAATACATAGGCATATTATATAAATCTATATTAAAGTCAATAGTGAATCTGAGAAAATTTGAAAAATTCGGTGATCTTGCTCTGTTAAATGTTTGCTTCTTCTACCTTTTTGGCTCGTTTTTTCATTTCCGATAGAATTAGAATGTGGTGTTCCGATTCATCATTTTCTTCAGCCCACTTCAAACATGTTTCAAAACTTCTGACTGCCTCTTTGTGCTTTACATGTCCTGGTATCACTTCTACTTCTTCGGAGCTTTATTCATTCTGAATATGTTCCAAAATTTCCATACATTTGTGGATTCCCATGATTCTTCATGTCCGATAGCCCATTCAAGAGCTCCGCGTCGTAGCTAGGGGCTGGCGAGGGGGGCGGCTGCCAGGGGCGCAGCCCTTAGGGTGGCGCCTTGTTAATTTTTAGAATGATTTCAGAAAGAATCAAATAGAGCTGTGTATTGATTCAGCTAAAAATCTAGCAAACGAGCTATCGATAAAACCTGAATTTTTTGAAAAGCGTAAACGAAAGGTTAAAACAATGTTCGATGAAAGTGCCAAGGATGATGCGGCCATAATGACTCCACTTCAGAAGTTTAAAATTCAGCTTTACTGTGCACTAGACACACTTATTCAGGAAATGGGATGGAGATTTGAAAATTTAGCTGCCGTAGCTTCTGATTTTGGTTTCCTAACAGGACTTTCGTTACACAAAACCTCCACTGAAGAATTAAAGAAATTCGCAGCTGACCTCGCATTAAAATACAAAGATGATTTAAATGCCAACGAGTTCTGTTTAGAGATTGAAAGCTACAAACACCATATAAAATCATTATTGCCTGATTTAAAAAATGCAGATTACATTGCACTTCTTAATTGCCATGAAGAATATAGCTTAGTGACCAGTTATCCCAATATAGGGATTGCACTTCGCCTAGCATTGACGCTACCTGTGACTTCTTTCAGCAAATTAAAATTAATTAAAAATTATTTACGATCGCAGATTGCTCAAGAACGTTTGAGTAATCTCACTACACGATCGACTCAGTATAACATTGCAAAAAGTATTAATGTAGACCATATTATTGACAAATTGGCCTCAGAAAAAGCCAGAAAAGTAAACTTTTAAGATTTTATAATGCCTAAATAAACGAATTCTTATTGTATTATTCCCCTTTCTACATAATAGTAAGTACGAATTAATTTTATATTTAAATGTATATAAATAACTTAAATTACACTTTCAAAGTTAATGTGTTATTCCTCTTCCTAGAAAATCAGTAGTGGGGGGGGGGTCGCAAAACTCAAATCTTGCCAGGGGTGTTCATGACCCTAGCTACAACACTGCAAGAGCTTCTTGTTGTGTGACATCTTCAGAAATTTGGTTTATTTGTATCCAACTCCATTCTGTCCCTCCACTGTAATAGTGGAAGATTATCGTCTTCAGTCAAACCATTATCAAGAAGTGGTGTAAGAACTTTAGTCCAGGATTTTTGGAGCAGTTCTTAGAGAATATGAAATCAAGGGGTTCCCTCATTTAGGTAGCAGAATACATGAATCTACGGGATTCCCTCATTTAGGTAACAGAGAACATGAAACCAAGTGATTCCCTCATTTAGGTAGCAGGAATCACTTTGTTGTTCGGATTAACGAGGCGTTGATTTGGATTAGAGCATGTTCGGATAAAAGAGGTCATACTGTATCCAAATTTCCACAATCTCCCTCCACACATTTTGTGGAAACCTCCGAAAATCTGCATTTTTTCAGTTTTTTGCCTATAACTTCTTTCTGGTGCATTTTAGCGTAAAAAAAGTTATTTTCAAAAATCAAATGGCGTTTGATCGGGCGAACGGCCCACGGGATGTCACCTCAAATCGAGATGAGCCGTTAGTAGGACATTGCCCTCACAACTCTAACGCTTTGTGATTTTTATGGGGATATCTCAAGGCACAGATTTACAAGCACCGTTCTACAACCCTGCTTCAGCTGAAGAATCTTATTCGGCAAGAAATAGCCTGAATGTTGGAAATGTGTAGAGAGGAGCTTCAAGATTTTTTGTTTAAAACTGCGCGATTTAAAACTTGAAATTATGTTCTTTTAATATCTAAAAATAATTTTTCTCTATCAGCAATAGTTTTTATTTTATTTGTCTTCAATAAAGGAAATTTCTAGGCCCCAGTAAACCTCGTATAAAATATTCCTCAAAAATTTGTAAGTAATAATGCTTGTTTTATATTTTCTACAAATTACAAAATAATTAAGCTATTGTATCTTTGGAAGTTTATTTTCTTAAGGTTGTATGTAATTATTTTTCATTACGCGAGCAATTCTTTGTCATTTTCTGTAACATCATTAGTGTTAATGAATAGTGAATATTAATTCAAATTAAAATTTTGACATTTCTTAATTTTTTACTTCAAAGACTATGCATTACTTATCTTTTGATTAATTGCTATATAATATAGATAAATGACGTCCTAGAGAATTAATGTTTTCCATACCACTAAATTGTTGGAAGTGAATATAAATTTATGAATATTAGTAAATAAATAAAAATAAACCAAGTATGTAGCAACATATTAAAAACAAATTACCTGAGCGAACTACATTTACTTTCTTTAAATAATCTCACATTAGCCTAGTTCTAAACTAAACTAATGTTCTCAAACAATTTCTCCCTAAAATAAATAACTAAATCATAATTATAATAATTCAGCACAAGTTGGAGTCACGCTTGCACCAATGGCGTCTCGTGTGGGAAAACAAAGCGGGACACACGCCGTACGTGTCACGCGAGCAATTTCCATGAGCCATCACGTAAACGCGTAATGTGCCTGTCATGTTATCCTATATATGGGACGTGTCATTCCATATAAGAATTGAGATTTCAAATTTGTATTGTTTTAATTTGCTTCGCTAAATTGAAATGATAGAAGAAAGCAGAGAAATAATTTCGTCAAATAAATAGTGCAACCATAATATAATTTAAACTAGAGGGAGCACTGAATTAAAAAATTTGATGTGGATAGCAACTACAAGCCCAAACTCATATTAGTTGGGCCGGTTAACATTTTCAATAAACAAATTATAAAACCTACGCAAATGAATCTCTTTCGACTAGTTTAAAATATAGATTTTAAACTTACAAAAACTGAATTTTTATTCAAGTATTCGACCATTTATTATTGGGTTACATTCGGCCCACGGTTTTTTAAAGTTTAAAGTTTATATATAAAGTAGCCGAAAGATTTTTTACAAATTTTCTACCCCCTTGTGTAGATTTTTTAAATGTAAACCGTCCCAACTAATATGAGATTGGACTCGTACGTCCCGCCATTTAAAATTTTATTTTATGTAATCCCCAATTATAAATTTCATTTTAATCAAATAGTAGTACATTATATGCAACTATATCCTTCTCAATATTCAAGTAGGTACATATTATTACTGTTCACATAAATACTGGGTACAAAAAATGGAAAATCTGTCGAACGGTTAATCGTTTAAACCCATTTGGTGTAACCGAATAATCGGTTAGCCGGTTTTTGCGACTAGCGAAATAGTTAGTTATATGATACGGAATAAGCTGCTGCTGATTTTTGTAATAATAATAAATTTAACGAACATATATTCATTAATAATGACGTTATATTTAATATTGGAAGTTAGTCCAAAATAAAAACTTAAAATCTTCGTGTTTAAAAACGATTAAACTGTATATTAAAGAATTATTTTGAAAAGTCTTTTATTATGAAAAGTTAAAAAATGTTTACATCGAGAATAACATATATATATATATATATATATATATATATATATATATATATATATATATATATATATATATATATATATATACTTACGCTATTGTTATTTTAAAAACTACTTAATATTATTTCACAAAATTTGGTATCTAGGGGTGTTCCGACATGCCCGTTTCAACTACAATATTTTCAAAGCAATAGCATTTCCGGTTTAATCTGAAGTAGACACTAACTTTCTTATTTTAAATGGAATGTTATATTTTTGATTTATCAATAAATTCAGCAGAAGATTTTACGTATGAAACAAAATATTTTAGTCATAATAAACCACCTCCGGCATAATTCAACTATTTTTATGTTTTCTCTAAAACCAGCCACTTCTTTCTTCGAATTTCTATAATCTGTAACAACAGTTTTATAAAGAAAGCTTTTGTTTACACTAGTATAAATTTATAATCTACAATTTTTCAAAAATGTAATTTCTACGTCAACGTAAAGTTGAAGTCCAAAAAGTACAAAAAACTCAAATTTTTTAAATGGAACACTCCATTTTTTGTTATTTAAATAAATTCTTCGTTAAAAAATAGAGGTAGTTTGTATAGCATGTACTATGTTGAAAGTTGATATATTTTAATGAGGTATTCCACTTAAAAAACGATTTTTTTAACTTTATGATCTTCATTTTACGTTGACGTAGATATTCCATTTCTAAAAATTGTCGATTATTAATTTATACTGGTATAAACAAAAGTTTTCTTTATAAAACTGTTTTTACAGATTATAGAAATTCCATTCCATTCTAGAGTGACAAAAAAGTGGCCGTTTTTAGAAAAAAAATTCTGAATTCAATGGTAAAATAAAAAATATAACATTCCATTTAAAATAAGAAAGTTATGGTCTACTTCCGGTCAAACCGGAAATGGGTATGTCGGAAAAGTCCTAGATACCAAATTTCGTAAAATAATATTGAATAATTTTTAAAATAAAGGTAGCGTAAGCTCGTCCCTGGACAGCCAGTATTAATATATATATATATATATATATATATATATATATATATATATATATATATATATATATATATATATATATATTTATATATATATATATTGTTTTGGCCTTTATATGGTGTATTTATTTATTTTTATCCAACCGGTTACTGGTAGTTGTTTGCCGATATTTCGCGGTTTGCCTGTTAACGAAATAATCGTTTCACCTAATTTGCCAGTTTACACGATTATAAACTGGCAAATCGTAGTTAACCTATATTAACCACGCAATTAGTATTAGTTATCACGTTTAACCAGCTACTGTTTTCTACAGTTTATGGAAAAACTAACAAAAATCACAGACATCATAATACATATTAAATTAGAATTCTAGGAACTCTGAAACAAGCTTAATTATCAAAAATTTGGATATGCGATTTTTAACACGATACATATACATATAGTTCCCTTAACAAGAATAGTGGAAGGTAAAAAACAAGAGAAAATATTTGAAATTATTGAACTCAATAATAAGATATTGTACTAATTTTTATAAAAACTTATAATTTTTTACTTTATAAATATTACAAAGGAAAACATACCAGGTGAATATTGAAAAAAGACCATAGGCTTTTTAAATGGGAAAACAGTTTTTCCTAGGAGTGTTATTTTTCAAATTATTTTAGAAAAAAGTAATTCAAATAAATCTTATAATAGATTGTGGAAAGGAAAATGATTGTTTCTCCCTGTGCATTAATTTTACACTGACTGATGGCCAACGTACTTACTTGAACTCGATTTTACAAATCCATCTCCTTGTTTCTCTTATGAGCTGGAAAGAGTCCCTATTCAAATCATATTCACCCTTATCCAGTCACTTTGTCAATTTAAGAGTCAATGGAAATTCCTCCAATCTTGTGGGTTGTATAAAAATTTTATGTGTCACAAAAACAGACAAAATTACCTTTCCATAATGTAATATAGAGATCACTGTCTTGAAGAAACATCCCATGATTTTACCAGGTCCGTATTTGTTTGGAATACATACATTTTTGGGTTAGTCAATATAAAGTAGAAATATGCTATTTAAAAAAAATATTGGTTGATAAAGCAAACAATTGTAAAAGAGATAAAATATTCTGACAATAAAATTAAAAACTAGTTTTTTTTTTCTTTATTAATAGTATAATAAAAAAGATTAATAACCAAAATCAAACTCAAAACAACATTCATCGTAATCTACGAGTACATTGCAGGAACGAAACTAATTTATAAAAACAGTGAACATTAATCCACACCGACTCTCGCAACCAATTTTTACGAGATGAATACTTTGAAATACGAACAAGTTCGTGCAAAATCCACAAAAACAGATCACAAAAGAACAAAATTGCATCCGACTATACGGACAAAAATATCTAAATCAACAAAAGAGGACTAGTAAAATTCAATTAAAACTGCGAATATATTTTTTAAAATATAAAGCAATATTCAGTGGCAGAAATTCAAACAAATCTAAGCTCCGAATCGAATGCAGTGAAGTTTAATTTTCAAATATAAAATAAAATAAAAATCTTGTCGTATCGACACGTTTATACACGTGTGTCTGTATCTTCACACATGGATGGTCTGGAAAACCGACAAGTGACAAGCTTCTTCGTTATATGATACATTCAACGCTACTGTGAAGTGTGGACTAGGAGTCTGTAAGTATATGTAGATATGCAAAGGAAAGCCCAAGAGAGTATTGGAAGAACAGGGTTGGATTACATTTTACCGAAAAGCAATATAGTCTAAATATAAAATTGGGGAAACTACATATCTAAAAATAGTGCAATAACAATTCTAAGTTACAAAGTAAGCTAATTATTATTAATAATCGTTTTTCAATTCTCCCTTTTATCAATGGACAAAATTTGTAGGAAGATAATTTAAAATCAGATTATTTATAAACCGATATACTTAAAAGTTATCTTTTTACTTGAGTCGCACATAATTTACTTTTTACTTCCTGCTACCCTTGGTAAGGGAGGTATAGGGATCGTGCTAAAAATCGCATATCGAGATTTTGGTAAATGACCACGTTTTAAGGTCCCTAGAATCCAAATTTAGCATTTTCAGGATGATGTCTGTGTATGTATGTGTATATGTGTGTGTGGATCCTCTACTCTAACTCAAATAGTATCATTCATAAAATTTTGAAATCTTGTATTCCGAACTTTTTCTGTATTGGAAAGAGCCCATTAGATAAATTAGATAAATTTATAAAATTATCTATAATTTAAATCCCAGAGCCTACACTTTAAACAAACAAAACGCAGTTATTCAAATGTATGTAACTGACATAAATGTCACTATCAAAGAACTAATCATTTCAAAATAATATTAGTACCGTTTTAAAAAGAAAAAAGTAAATAGAACAATAGAAAAGGAATTCAATATAGTTTCCAGCATAAATAAATGTGTTGTATTTAGATTAAGAAAAATTAACGATTCACAAAAATATTTAATCTAATCCTCATTTTTGGATTAGTGAATTCTATTCTATCCCAGTATTTAAAATTTAATCGTCATTTTATTATAATTCCGGTGGCCTCATGTCATGAGTGCCCTCGAGGCTCTGGGTTCGAATCCCACTAAGGCATGGATGTGTGTGAATGTGAACCCACTCTGTAATTGGGATTTAATCTTGTTGAGGGGTTTAAAAAAAGGTAGTTACTTGGATTAGATTAGACTATATTTTAAGAAATAAACTGTCAAAATGTCGACTTGGTGGCTGAGCGGGCTAGCGCACATCTCCTAACTCGCAGTGACGTCACCCGAACCATGGTCCGTACGTTCGATTCCCGTCGAGCGACAATGTGTGATTTGTCGTAAAAAATACATGCAGCTACTTGTATTCATCACACTCGGATGCTATAAGCTGGCCACTTATACATCTTAAATAAATGTAGCAATGGCTGAAATCCAACCGGCAGTACGGCCGAGAGTACGGCAGTGGTAACACACTGCGGCTCGGTGAGCCCGGTTGGAAGGGTAAAACGGCGACAGCTGTATTCAAACCCTAAATAGAAATAGATAGAACTGTCAAAATTAGAGTAAAATTCGCTAATCCAAAAAACTTAATCTTTTTTGTGACTCGGGCTGTAAATGGCGGGAGGTATTGTGTTGGCCACACCAGATTTTTGTAATACATATTGCTCAAAATGACGACCACCAACTTCAATACAAGCGTTGCGCCTTCGGAGCATATTTTGATACAGTCATTCAAAAACGCCAGGATTTGTTTAAATCTCTTGCGCTGCCGTACACTCGGTTTTACATTAATACCATGTTCGCATAATCGCGAAGAGTATACTCATTAGCTCGTTCCCAATGTGTCTGCAATTCAATGCTTAAAGTTAAAAGAAACAAAATAATAATTGAAGTGATAGGTCACAGCAAACTAAAATTAAGGTATAATTACTCTTTTAAGAATTTGTAGCTTGAAAATGGTGCCTTTCCGGATATGAGTTTATTAGTAAAAGTTAGTGTATTTTCCGTCCCTTACATAACCTATCAATTTGTAACATGTATTCATCCTGTATAAACAACACATCGCGGATTATTTGGCAATACTTTCTATCTGCCATGTTAAGCGGAAAAAAGTTATTAGTAAATTAATTTTGTTTCGCTGTTTACTTTGCAATTTAAAAAAATCATGTGCTAGCTATAACTCATTTCTTCCATTTTTAGTGAAGAAGAGTTTTTTGTTAATTTTGAAACTTTCGTCGCCGTTTCCATTGTAGTTTAAAAAATTTCCTATACTAGCAATAACTCATATCTTCCATTTTTAGTGAAAATAGGTTAGTAGTAGATTTTAGGTGGCTGTTTAAAATTAATTTGAAAGTATCCCGTAAAATTTGACTTAAATCTTAGAAAATATTGCCAAGTGAAAGAGTAAATATAGTAGGTATATATTTTACAATTCAATAAAAGTTTTGAGTACCTGTTAAAAAGTAAGTGCAGTAGGTTAGAGAAAGGATTTATTTTATATATGCAGGTTATTACGAAAATAAAGAATATAACCACATTCAACAACTTGAATTAAAAGGTTGTAAAATTATTTCAATTTTATGTATCTACTTGAATTTTTATATATTTGGTTCGTTTATTTTTGCATTGTCCGCAAATATCGTAAGTATTCGTTTCATAGCCAATTCGTCCTTAATCCGTATGACAAACATCGAGTATTATTGCATCTATCAGAATTTTTATATGTGATACTAACTTACTAACACCATTTTTCTTTTACACAATCTAATATATAAAAACTGAAAGTGTAAAATGAATCTATCTTTCTTATATTGAGATATGTTCTTTCAGTTTCAAAACGTGTAGGTAGTAGAAGTTATTAGGGTTTACATAATGGCTGTATTACACTTAACAATAAATCAACCGATTTATTGATCGACTGCGACCTTCAATTTATCGGCACGTGTAAAACAGAAAAATCGATCGATTTATTTGCGAAAATAAATTGATCAATAAATTGATGAAATAGAACGAGTTCTATTTTCCGCGGTTTTTCGTCGATTTTTTTAGGGAATTTTTGGTTACTTTCCTAATGTCAACTCTATAGTATTTGACATTTCAAACTATATTTAATGTGTGCTTGATTCCAAGGTTATAATTACGTATATTCATTAGTTTTACTCATTTTTAACAAGTACGCTATAAGGCTTGATTTACATTAGCGGTACAACGACGGTACAATAACGGTATGTCAATTACGCGAGGCATTTACATTAGACGGTGCCACGACGGTACGAACATAATAAAATACCATGACAATATAGTTTTGTCTTTTACGTATTATAACAGTTTGTGGTGCATACGTATGTCCTGTTTCTACCAAAAGTAGAAAATATCGTGCAATGTTTAAAAATTTCTCAAATACCGACTTGGCTATAACTGTGCTTACTCTTGTCAAAGAAGAATAAAATTAAGAAAATCCAGAAAATTTTACAAAACGATACTATTTTTTATGTACTTTCTCTAATAATTTGTAGTGTATATTCCACGTTTTTGTTATAAGCAGAGAACTTTTATTCAATACATGTATATGTATAATCATTTCTCATTTCTAGCTCATTTTGAGTAGGTACATTTTGGTTTAACTAAAAGACAAATATTAAAAACTCAAAAACATGTCAAATGATTTTGGCATGAACGTCAACTTGAAGTGCACATACTCTTCAAATGCAACTTTCCAGTCCCCCTTGCATGGAGAATGGAGATACTACGCTGTTACTATGATATACAATATTTTTAAATAGAAAACTATACAGTACCCTGGTCGTATCGCTAATGTAAATCAGTAAATATCACTGGGCCGTCATCGTACCGCCGTCGTACTGAGAACGTAGATGGAAATGGGTCCATTAAAATACATTGGACCAAGGAGTACCGTACCGTTATTTTACCGTCATTGTACCGCTAATGTAAATCAAGCCTAAGAAAACTAAAGCGCTGCTAGATTAAACTCTAACCTCACAATTTCAACTAAAATAAATTGATAGACAATCTTTAAGTGTAAATTTAACACTTTTCTATTGTCAAATATTTTTGTTAAAAAATCAATATTTAATTTTAAGTACAAATAAATGATTTTCAATTAATTTTGTGTTTCCTGTAAATTTCAGCCGAATTCTTAACAAAATTTGATGTTTCGGAAGAATTGCGAAAAATTTATAACGGGCGTCATTTTAGAAATATTTGAATAAAACTTGTTGCAGTCGGTTTTAAAATTTGGAATTGAGTTAATTAACTCCACAGAACACGAATTTAGTGTAAATTTGAAAATAGTTTAAACCGTTGAGGAGTTATGAGCAAAATAAAATGCACTTTTTTGGAGCAAATTTTATCCAAATTTTTGATCCTATTTTCCGCAATCTAAAGCCTTTTTGACATTTTTAAAATGTTAATATGAACACATATCAAATCGACTTTTCAAAGTTCGTTTTTGCAAGAATTAACACCACTTATCTTTAACCGAAACCGTGATATTGAACCATTTTTATCCTCACATTTTTGGCCGAAACTAAACATCTAAACATGCATTTTTGGGGGCTCATAACTCCTGTAGTGACAGCACGCACTTCAGAATTCTATCATAGAAAACAGGCGATTGCGATTTTACTTTTACGAATCTTGGTAGCATGCATTTTAGAATTCTATATTCGCTTTTTATTTTGGGAATTTTCGGGTTTTATACTATTAAAATAGGAAATATTATGACAGTTGAATATGATAAATATATAAATTGGCTTTGAATTGAATTGTGACAAATTAATAACGTTAGTTTAATACTTTCGCCTTGAGTCGTACACTTCCAGGCGAATATTTTGATACTCGCACGCTACCAAATTTTCGCTTCTTGGCGAAAAGCGAAAACAAATGCCTCATTTGATAGAATTCTATAGTGCGTGCTGTCAACACTGAATGGGCTACTTGCGTGCCATTTTTACTTCCTCGTACGAAGTAAAGGAAGTATTGTAATCGCGAAAAATTTCGGTTTTGGGATTTCAACGAAAATATCCATTTTGACCATCCCTGAATCCATTCTGACTAATTTCGTCGTGACGTCTGTACGTACGTACGTATCTAGCATAACTCAAAAACGGTAAGCCGCAGAAAGTTGAAATTTCGTATTTAGGATTTCTATAACATCTAGTTGTGCACCTCCCCTTTTGGTCATTACATAATTTCCAGAAATGGTACTTTATTTGAAGCCTATAATAGATTTGAATGAAAAACTATATTAAAATATAATCCAAAACGTTTCAAATTTGGTATATAGGACTTTTATATCAATTGGAATAACATAGCAGATTTTGGTTAAAACAGGCTAACCGGAAGTGATATATTACCTGAAGTTGTTAACAGTTTTTCTTGAATAAAATGGTTTCATTTTGATTTTAGAAATAAATGCTTCAAATAAGAGTTTTAGAGAATTAAATTCTGCGTCTAGCACATCAAGTATTATTAAATTAGCTCATTGTATAAGCGAGATATGTAAATTTAAATCTTATATACTTTTTGGTTTTTGTAATGAAGCTTGCTATGGATTAGGACAAAAAAAAAACAAAAAAATAAAAAAATAGATGTTAATGTCAAATTATGTCAAACACGTGCAATTTTATAATTGGGTCTATACTTCATATTCATATTGGTCTTGCGTACAAGGAAGTCGTGTGGTGTCCACATCAGATTTTTTATTTAATATTTTTGAAGAGACGATCAAACCTTGCTACCCATATGTTTTCTTTTGGCAAAATTTTCATTAATTGGCCAGAAAAAAATTAATGAAATTTTAATATTTAAATTACCGCCAAGTATGATGTAGAATTACGCCGACTAATGAATGGCCGTAAAACAATAACACCGGTACGTCCAATAGCAACAGCGTGTGCGGGTAATTTAAACATGACAGATCATCTGTTTGACGTTTGTATAATATAGTTTAGAGGTTAATATTTTTGTTTGTCATTTTAATCTTGTACGAGTATAAGCTAAGTTAATATCCTGCAAAATCCTGCTTAACAAATCGGAATACGTGTTAAACGTAACAGAAACCACGCAAACTGTAAATAATAAAGAAGAGGTTACATTCTTAAATATCCATGCATTACTCCAGTTCAAAATAATGGCGTCAAATAAAATCTTCTTAATATATTAAAAAACAAATATTTTTTTAAAATAAAATTTATATTTTTACGTACGTTTTCAACTTTACTTTAGATATTTAGTGATAGATATCATATTTTCAGTACCATGCAAGTAGCCTATTGTTTGAAATATTTTCAAATTAACACTAAAATCATGTTGTACGGTGTTATTAACATATAAATGACTTGCGATTGCGAAGCCCATGGATATCAGCTAGTTAACAATTACTACGTTTACATGCAGTTTTGAAAATGGTTTCAGTTTTCAGTCAAAATTATGCAAAACTGTTTACATGCAGTTTTCAAAACAAGTTTAAAAATTGATTTGAAATCAGTTTCGGCGCATGCGCATTTAACTGATGTAAGTGACAGATCCTCTTCGCTCCAAATACTACGCACTAAAATTGCACAACTGTCAGTTTATTTGAAGGTTAGTAACACAAAGCGACAGAAACGTTATGCTCTGTAGGCATGCGCAGTATCGAAACTGAATTTTAAGTGTTTACATGAGTAGTTTTGAAACTAGTTTTCAAGTCCAACCCATGAATTTTAGTTTTGGTTTGACATAATTCAAAACCGTTTTGACACTGTATACCTACATGGCGTTTTCAAAACTAAAAACGTTTTAAAAACGGTTTCAAAACTGCATGTAAACTCAGTAAATATATTATTGCGGTGTAAATCAGGCCATTATTACACTCTTACACTACAATACAGGATATCCCAACAAATAAATATGGTTGTAAATTTTCATATTTTAAAATAGGTACGTCAAATGTTGCGGATAATCCGGCACTGCATAGAATCCACGTATATAACATATCCTTTGCGTTTCGCATTTACGGTTCCGCGAATCTCCTCGCCGTAAACTGTCTTTATTTTTGTATCGAATGCTGTGCGCTTATCCTTCGCAAACTGCACTCGCGGGAATACACTTGCAACTTTGCTGAATCGTCATTTTTAAAACTACAATTATGTCAGTTTCTTTGTTTGTACTTGGCATTTTTTTGCACCATTGAGACTTTTTGCTCTCGTGTGTATTTAATGTTTATGAAGGAAGTTCGTTAGTAAATGCTACTGTAGATTTTACAACAAAATAAAATAAAATGGCGTTTGTATTTTAGCGGAGGAAATACGATAGTGCATCTCTGAGTTTCAAACGTTTGTTGATGTAAAATGATGTACAAAACTTACCTTGTAAAAGAAGACGGGAATTTTCTCCTATTCGAGATGCAGTCTCTGTTTCCAGCGATGCAATGCGGGAAATGCGCTGGAAAGAACAACTCTTTTAGTTAAATCTATTCCAAACATGAATTAGAATACAGTCTTCAACAGGAAACATTCTTACTATTTTCTTAAGTGCATACAGTTTTCTAAATAATATTATGCAACAGTTAAAAATAGGTATGTAAGACAAACATAGTTAATATTAAAATAATAATTGACAATAATTTTTACTTCCATGTACGAAGTAAAGGAAGTATTGTAATCGCGAAAAATTTCGGTTTTCAGATTTCAACGGAAATATCCATTTTGACCATCCCTGAATCCATTTTGACTAATTTCGTCGTGACGTCTGTACGTACGTACGTACGTGCGTATGTATCTCGCATACCTCAAAAACGGTACGCCATAGAAAGTTGAAATTTTGTATTTAAGACTGCTATTACATCTAGTTGTACACCTCTTTTTTTGGTCATTACATAATTTCTAGAAATGGTACTTTATTTGAAGCCTATAATAGATTTTAATGAAAAACTATTTTAAAATATAATCTAACACTTTTCAAATTTGGTATATAAGACTTTTATGTCAATTGGAATAACATAGTAGATTTTGGTTAAAACAGGCTAACCGGAAGTGACATATTACCTGAAGTTGTTAACAGTTTTTCTTCAATAAAATGGTTTCATTTTGATTTTAGAAATACATGTTTCAAATAAAATTTTTAGAGAATTAAATTCTGTGTCTAGCACATCAAGTATTATTAAATTAGCCCTTTGTATAAGCGAGATATGTATATTTAAAACTTATATACTTTTTGGTTTTTGTAATGAAGCTTGCTATGGATTAGGACAAAATATAACAAAAAAATAAAAAATTGATGCTAATGTCAAATTACGTCAAATACGTGGAATTTTATACTTGGGCCTATACTTCATATTGGTCTTGTGTACAAGGAAGTCGTGTGGTGTCATCAGATTTTTTTTACTTTGTATTATAGATTCGGTTCAAAAACACTATTAACAGGATCCTCAAAATAAAAAATCTAATGTGGCCAACACGTTATTTCCCGTTAATTTCATATACATGTTGATTTTAAGGTGACACTCGGGGCTATTCTGTAACTCAATCATTATTATTTATCGATCATTATCGAGGTAATGATCGATTGCGATTCAAAATGGGATTCTGTAAGTCACTTGATCATTAAAATTGGTAAATGATAGTCGATAACACACTGAAATTTATCGATCAGTAATAATGCTGTCGTTATCATATTAATGATCGATAACAAATGTCAAAATCAGATAAAAGTAGCAGTTAGAATATTATATCACCAGTACTTCAATACAATACATATAATTGAAATTAAATATACAAGTAAGCATTTTATATTATATAATATAATTCGTACTATTTACATTTTTATGTTATTTATAGATTTAGGTTATGTATTCACAGCAAGGCACTAAGAAATGCAAGTGACCCTTTCTCCTTAAGCGATGAAAATTTTAAACAAATCTCTTAAGTAATCAGAGAACTCGCCCAATATTTAATAGCACTCAGTCGCAGGCCTCATCTGCGAAATGGTAGAAATGACATCCGGGGGCCGGGCCACTACTAGAAACCGTGAGGCCCAGAGCAATTATGATGACGTTCAAGGCCCCTTCAACTTCGAAACTATACACTTATAATTTCCACCACAATTTTATTGTATTTTTTCTTCGGAAAATGCTATTATTAAAATATTAATGAAATTTCCTTTGTTGGATTCATTCTTGTAATCAATAAAATATTCTTTGTTGTAATCAATAATTTTACAGTTATAGTTATCAATATGACAATGCCAAAGAAATATGCGTTTGGAAGGATATTTCTTTTAGTTTTTTCTACTAAATATGAATAGTACGTCAGGGGAATATCGGTAGAAAAGAAAAATACATAAAATCAATCAGCTTTTAAAATGCCACCGTAGTTTTAAATAAATAAAAATATGTGATAGTAAATCATAATTATTCTTTGCAAAATAGTACATAATAATTTTTTTATTGGATTAATTTGTGCAATGAGTTTTCTTAAGCAATAATCAAAATATTTGTTGTAATCAATAAAAAATAAAAGTATTAAGGGGCTCAATAGAACAATGTGTCTATACAATTATTTAAAAGTAAAAAATATTTTATATTTTTTGGAAAATTTTAGGTAGGTACATTTTATATTGTTAAATATATATATACTGCTAAGTTCATATGGGTGCGAAATGCGTAAAATTTTCAAACAAATGAGAAAGAAAATAATCGTAGTTATAGAATACGAAAATTGAGACAATCGATAACTTGATCATTAAAAATAAACGATTGTCATTATTTTAACGATCGATAAAGGATAATGATAAAGTTACAGAATAGCACCCACTATCATGATAGTCTCATACAAAAGCTTTGCCAAGTAAAAAATTCATAAAAATAAGTACCAACTCTAAATTTTCAATAGTTTAGGCTTAAAAATGAAGAAACTTGATGTTGGCAATGTCGAAAATCTTTCACAATATCATCCGAATTTTTTTTTTCTCAAGTGGCTGCAAAGAATCTTTAATTGCGGTCTTCGTAAATAAAGATGAAACGTCGAAGCTAACTAGAAGATCTTTTGAAGAGATATGTCGGTTCTTGATAACTTCAATAAAGTGTTTGGAATTTTTGTTTGTTATTTAATAGAGTATTTTCTGAATTCAACCATATGTAATCATTTTATATTCTAACATTACAAAAATAATGAAAAAAATTCAATTGAAATTTAAATAAATTTAATTTTTATAGCTATTTTTCAGTAGGCTATGTATGAAAAACAATAACTGCTATTTGTTAATTTGAATTATTTACGACGAAAATCAGAAAGAACATTATTTATAAAGTTATTAACAAATATATTTCATTTTAAGTTCAATTGTTTTTCATACATGGCCTACTGAAAAATATAAATACAAAAACGAAATTTATTTAAATTTCAATTGAATTTTTCTCAATATTTTTGTTGTGTTACAATATAAAATGATTACATGGTTGAATTCAGAAAAAAATACTCTATTAAATAGGCCTAATATATGTATATCATCCCATTTACAAAAATATAACTTTATAACTCTTTTATTTTAAGTCAGATAGAAAAACTATTCAAATATAATTAATATAATATATTATTGTCTATCTACGTACCATACGCATTTGTATACAGGGTTGTCCATTTATGCGCAACAATATGTAACTTTATATTTCTTAATGGAACATCCTATACATATTTATTGATTTTGATAGTAAATTAGATTCCCTTTAAAAAAGTATTAAGTAATAAGGGGTGTAAAATTATAAATTAAGAAGTTATTTAACTTTATTCGTTGAATGATATGTTTGTATCATGTTATTATTAACAAAGTAAGCTATGGATAATTTGATCAAATGTTTCGAATTTAAACAAACAAGTTTAAAAATACTCTTAGTTTATCATTGTTGATCTTGATGTGAAAATGAATCCGCGAAGCATTTTTAAGCATTTCGCCTGATATGGTGCGTTCTGTACAAACTCATTTTATAAGAATAATAGCAAAATGTATTAAAGTTGAAGGACAAGTTTTCGAGCATTTATTATAATTTTGCATTATTTAGTCTGTCACTAAATTTTAATAGCCTTTTTGTAATTAGTGTAATGTTTAAAAAATATATATAAAAAAGTAACAAAACTTTGTACTAAATTATGGTTTTTTCCACTACGAACTACTATTTTTTATGAATGTAAATAACTTCTTAATTTATAATTTTAGACTCCTTATTACTTAATACCTTTTTAAAGGGAATCTAATTTACTACCAAAATAAATATATATGTATTGGATGTTCCATTAAGAAATATAAAGTTAAATATTGTTGCGCTTAAACGGAACTCCCTATATGCAAATGCATATGGTACGTAGATAGACAATAATATATCATATAAATTATATTGGAAGAGTTTTTCTATCATTCTATCTGACTTAAAATAAAAGAGTTATAAAGAGAAGACCGATGAACCACCCACACACACACATATATATATATATATATATATATATATATATATATATATATATATATATATATATATATATATATACAGACATCATCGTAAAAATAGTAAAATCGTATTCTAGGGACTCTAAAATGTGCTTATTCAACAAAAACTCACCACTTGACCAAATACAATACCTTCCTTACCTAAAGGTGACGGAAAATAAAAATATAAAGGAGAAAACTTCAAATAAATTTTGATTGGTAACAAAAAACTTATTCTAAATATGCAAAAGTATTAGTTTCGTATGGGGTCACAAATGACACCATGTCACCAAGTAAGGGTTAAATCAAACAATAAATTTCACCAACACTGCTTTATGCGTTCACTTCGTATACCAAATTCAAACTAACTGCATGAAACATTGATTATATTGAATAATACTATCGAGCAATTAACAATTAAACACAATAATATAATTAGTTAGCTGTAATAATTAATGATTAGGAATTACATCATTCGTCAGGTGATACCAAAACCTCTTCCGATACATATTTTACACAAAATCTATTTATAAGTTCATTGGAACAAATATTTCCAGTTAAATTATTTCACTGTGAGAATAGCACTTGACATTGACATCTAATTGACATTAATGTATATAGATAACAGTTCAGGTGCTCGTTTTAATTAGGGATCGACCGATACCGATATCGGTATCGGTATATCGGCCATATCGGTCTTCTTGGCCGATATCGGTATCGGCCGATATATAAACCACGATATCGGCCTATATCGGTATCGGCCTAAAAAAATATAAATTGCTTAATATTTCAGTTGCTAAGGATTTTTTAAAGGAAATTAAAACAGAAATACTAAATAAAAAACAAATCAAGTTTATTCTTATTCAAAATTTAGCAAAAAAAGTCATTAAAAATGTAGAAGTAAAGTTACACACTTAGTTAAACAAATTAATATTTAAAGTTAAGTTTTGGCAAGTTGTAATGTAACAAAATTATTGCGCTTTCATAAACATTTCCAGCTGAAGAAAATAGCTGTTCACTAGCAACACTATTTGGCGGTGGTGCTAAATATATGATTGAAAATATTGTGTTATTAGGAGTAAAAGTGATACTTTGTGTGGCGATCATGGAGGTTTGCACGACGAACGAAGCGAGTCGAACAATTGCATGCGAGGCACACAAAGACACTTTTATTCCGAATGACACATTGAATTTTTTTTTCAAACGCACTACTTTTCTTTTTTTTTCGCTAATTCTATGTAGTTTCTATGGATATTTATTTATTTTATTTCTACTCCTTCGGCGTAGAAATAAAGCTTCTACCTTGTGAATTAAGTCACAAAAATGCCATTTCTACGACGTTTGAAAAAAATGTCTTTTTTACCTTCCGTCACCTTTAGGTAAGGAAGGTATTGTCTTTGGTCAAAAAATTCGGTGGTGAGTTTTTGATGAATAAGCACGTTTTAGGGTCCCTAGAATACGATTTTACTATTTTTACGATGATGTCTGTATGTGTGTGTGTATGTATGTATGTGTGTATGTATGTGTGTCTGTGTGTGTGTGTGTGTGTGTGTGTGTGTGTGTGTGTGTGTGTGTGTGTGTGTGTGTGTGTGTGTGTGTGTAACAAAATTTTCGTCTACGATAACTGCCATACTACAATTCTAAAAATTATAATTCTTTCGTATTTCTCTTCATTACATCCATGTGAAGAGCTGATTAGATTTTGGTTAGAATTGGACAACCGGAAGTACCCTCATTTGAAGATTTTAACAGTTTTTCTTGAAAAAACTATGTTAAATATCATTTTTTCACATTTAATGTTATTATAAATATTAAAGAATATTTTATTCTTTATACGATTTGACTGCATTTTATACTTAATATTAAATGGATATAGAGTTAAAAAATTATAAAGAAATTAAATTTCATAAAGTAGCCATAGCTATGAAAACAACTACTATATTAAGAAAATTTTTATTGAAAGATGTCAGTGTCAAGTGAAGTTGACATAGTGTGTCTTATAATATTACTGGAAATATAGGATCTTTTGCTTTCTGTATGTAATTTGTATAAAATACATACAACTGTTTTAAGGTAATTTACAAGAAATAATAATAATAATAATAAATCTTTTATTTCTGCAGATACATTACACTGTATATAGAAAACGTCACAAAATAATAATTTTCTGTATGGAATTTGCATAAAATACATGCAACTGCCGGAAGGTAAAGTACAAGAAATATAATATTTAGCAAGGAACTTTCTGTATGAAATTTGTACAAAATACATAGAACTGACGGAAGGTAATGTGCTGGCCACATCAGATTTTTTGCATTTGCTCTGCATTTTTTTTGTAATTTATTTATGGTTAATGCGTGTAACGGTAACAGTATATCATTATAAATCACTTTTACCTCATTTATACAGCAAAAAATTTACGACAAAATTTTATGGCCGATATATCGGTATCGGCCGATATCGGATATGAGTATATCGGTATCGGCCGATATCGGTATCGGCCACAAAAAATCATATCGGTCGATCCCTAGTTTTAATAATAGAGAATTTTGGTTTACACTTTTTTAGGACACCTTTTTATTTTCTTTGGAATGACAATACTCAATTTATTTATACTACTAAAAATTTCATGTTATACGGTCAAAGTTATAACATGAAAGGAGGTTTTCTTAGCTTTCCTCGGACACATTAATTGTCTATGTTTTTTGTTTCAAACAGCAACAATGCAATAATTATCGAAACGAAATAAATAAAAACACGACTTTATTTAGTATTTTTTTAAACTTCTATTGTTAATATTCTAATTTACTTCTAAAAATTTCATTCAGATTAACTAATTTTAAAATTTCTCTTATAGTAGGCTTTGACATATTGAAAACGAAATTTGAAATGTTTCATTCCTGAGTAAAGCCGTATTCAAAGCCGAAATTCGGCGATATTTGTAGCACTGAAATTTGAAGAAATTAATTTGACCGTTCACAGCTCAAAATTTGTGCCGTAGTGACATCTAGCAAAAAATTCATGTTTCTGAAAATTAATGATTTGTTTGTCAATGCAGTCATTAACTCGCTAAAAAGTATAAACCATTTCAGAAATTCAATGCGCATGCGCCAAGTGTTGGACTGCGACAAAAAGTTAGTGCCGATTGCCGTATACCTGTCCTTGTTTCTATGACAGTTCTGTCAATTTTACTGTTTTGTTTTGTTGGTTTCGTTATTCAAATAATTATGACGGTTACTAAACTTATGGTCCACAAAATATTGCCATTTGAAATGTTTTGTCTGGTTTAGAAAATAAAAAGTTAGGTTGGGTATAGTAATACAATTTTTATAATTGACGGATGAATGAACTTCTCACATAGTAAAAAAAGTTTTTATTTGTAAAATAAGAATTAAAATCATATCTTATACTCAAATTCATATTAACAACTTCTGTTTTTAAAACAGAATACCGGGGTCGCGTATAAATTTGAAATGCCGCCATTTAACAGCACTAACTTTTTAGTTCAAAAAATAAGTGTAGTGGTCGCTCAAATTTCTGAAACCATGTCAATAAAATAGCATCCCTTCCTTTGCGATTTCTACCTGTAATTAGATTGTCGTATAAAATTAAAATTGTAAAACTTATTTTATTTTTTGATTATAATTATATATAGCATAGACAATTCTATTTTAAATATATGTAATAAATACATTACTTAGACCTTTGCACTACTTCTTTTAAATAATAATACAACAAACATCAAATGAAAAACAAATGATTAACTATTGAAATAACCATAACGATGACTATAAGAAAAGTGTTCTACAATAAAAACAAAATATAAATGCTGCCAGATTTTCCATTAATAATATGTCTAAAAAATAAATATTGTCTTCCTGAATCTAAAACCAAAAGTATATTATTTATTTCCTAATACCTACTCATGATTTTACAAATGTAAAAGTAACAAAAGTTGTCTTTAAAAAAATTATTCGCAAATTATAATAAACAAATAATTTATCTTAATTTTTATTATCAAGTTCCATATTCTGTTTCTTACTTTATAGAAAAAGGCAGATTTGAACATGTAATATAGAAAATAAATCAAAATAAACAATGAAAACCAGTCAAATCAATCAAACGTCAACAAAATTAGTTCCTTCAAATTAAATATATTTCACGCAATTAGTAAAACGCACCCTAAATTAGCCGCAGAAGTTTGGAGCTTGCAAACTTTTCATCAAATTATAATTCGTGTACATCAAATTTCAGCGCTGTGAACGCAAGTACACGTTACCATAAGACAAACTCCACGAATTTCACCGAATTTCGGGCTGTGAATGCGGCTTAAGAGTTAAAATATTAATGGAAAAGAAGAAAATATACTTAAACTAATGATTTTATTTGTTTCCAGGGCCGCTCCGTGGATATAAGGCGCCTTTGTGCTATGTTATATTTTAGCGCCCCTTCCCCTCATGATGTAAAATTTGCAAAATTAAAGTTTGAACTATACTTTTTGTTCTTCAAAAATGCTAGATTTAATATATTAATGAAATTTTCCTTGATTCATTCTTAATCAATAGGTTATAATCAAAATCCTTTGTTGTAATCAACAATTTTACAACAGATTTCAGAATTGTATATGCATTTGATTCTTTGCAAAATGATAGGTATTTAAATATTGGATTCATTGTGGGATTCATTCTTGTAACCAATATTCTTGAATTATGATCAATATATTCATTGTTCTAATCAATATTTTCATAGTTATTATTTCAATATAACAATGGTAGAATAAAATCGAACCGATTGATACGATAATTATTTTACTTATAACTAGAGCTCTAATGCAAACAAATTAAAATATATTGTTCATTTCTATCATGTTAATTTGTAAGTTTTATAGTAATTTTGTCTTTACGAATAAGAGCATTTTATAAAAATGTACTATTATTTACTTTACTGTCTTGAAACTGCGTCCCTCAAAGTCAGGCGCCTTTGTGCAGGGCACAACCTACCCACCCCGCACGGCGCGGCCCTGTTTGTTTCAATATCGCAACTATCGTTTTCCCTAAAAAAATAATAGGTAAATAATGTTTCGTTTTTAGCTCTTTGAAAATTATTTCATACTTATTTATTAGTGACTATGCATTTATCGGGAAAAAAATCATTTTTAAAATGATCTACTAATGATGCTACTTCCCTAATTTAACCAGCTTAGTATCTCTTAAGATTTCCGACATCTCTATGATGAGGCTCGAAGAACAGGTGTATGTATTTGAAGAAGTTATAATGGAAAATAAATAATGATGATTTTTATTTTTAAGAGGAAATAGTTCTTTATTATAATTTATCGAGTAGTATTAATCTATTAAGTTTCAATAATCAAAATATAAACGATCTGTGTCAAAGTACAAAGGTTTAAAAATCGCTTCCATAATGAATAGTTCATAGTTAAACTTTTAAAAGAATCAATTTGACGTTATCCAATATATTCTTGAACCTATTATTCTTCACTCAGGCCAACTAATCGAATCTCTTGTATATATGTTTGGACGGGAAGAAGTCAAAGATTCCGTGTCCCATTCAAACTTAAGCGACGCAATATGTATTTGGAATGGTAATTTATGTGAGCGATATTAGCCAAATGTCACGTGCGCCTCTGACTCGACTCTTGGCAGGGGAGAAATTAATATCAGAATAGGGGGCTGGAAGTTTGATTCCTAGGAATTTATTAGTAGAAAAACAAAAGTGAACGGGAGCAAGCCAAGAGAAATTGATTGCGGTAATATCGTGACTTGTGCAATTTCGTTGCGCAATGAAAGATGGCGCTTTCACACATTAAAGATGGATTATTCTACAGAAAAGTTGCTCAGGCAAACTTTGCCAATTAATTAGAGTAATTAGTACTTTACTCTTAATTTTGATAATAGCTTGAAAAGGTTGTACTATTTCTACATTTAAGTTTCGACAACTTCATCATCTTCAGGTATCATTTATGAAATTTATATTCTGTGATTGGCTACAATTCAGACGTTTCGAATTTGATTCCGATCGACATCAAACTTGAAAGGTAAACCCTATGGTGTTTTCTTTATAGCAGCTCTGAGAACTCTTGTGATGATGCCTAGTAAACGCCTTTAACGGGACAGATATAAACTTCTAATAGAAGCAAATTGGTATACCCAAAAATGAGTAGTAAATCGTGATGATATTTTTATTTACTTAGGTAACTTATTTATTTTATTTTCATACGTAATATAACAAGTGATATGATTATCATCGATGATATTCTCAAGTGAAATATGCTGCTTCGGTTTCACGAGCAATATCTTCGATTATTAATCATATCACGAGCTTATATTTAATGAGAGAATATAATGAATTTTTGTGTGTGCTGCTAACCTAACTTTTAATTTATTGTATTACAACATGGTTAATTTGTCAATTGCCTTATTATTTTCATCGTTGTTGATATCAACCCAACGATAATCGCACATTTTTATACTCAAAATTAACTGTCAATGTCAAATAAAGAAAACAAATCCCTTAGTAACGAATATAAATAAGGTGATAATTTCTTTGTTTTTTATCATCGCTGTGATAGACATGTAGCTATAGGGAGAATCTGAATGTTGATTGGAGGAAAACATGTCACGTGACTCATGAATTATATTCTCAAATGAATTATAACAAAGTCCCAGTGAATAAAATGTATTTCAATACATTTTCAAAATTAAATTATAGCCCTGGAATGGGTATTTTAGCACTTGTGTAAATATTGGATGAGATAGACATTTTTCAGAACAATTCGCAGACGAACTCTACTCTAATAGCCGCCGAATGCAAAAAAATGACTGAGGACGTAATGCATATGATATTATATCCATAATAATATTTAAAAGTAGAATAATTGATGAAATTACGTTACCATATAGCAACGCACATTGTTTTGAAAGATATAACTAGCCCTGAATGTAAAACTCTTAGGACTAATGCAGTAAAGTTTCACTTTGTCTTTAAACATTTACCTGAAAAATGTATATTTTTATCTATATGTATTTGCAGATAAAAATATTTATGTCTTACTAGTACATTATTGTTTATTAATGTCATGGATACCAGCTACATTATTTAAGCATTATGTTTTGTTCCTATAGTAATATTGTCACACAATCATTCATACTATGAATTTCATAGCCTACCTACTTTCTCTATAAATTTTATTAAAACTTTCTGGTCCGTAATTCGTGTAGAATATTAGAAAATTGTAGTAAAATATAATAGTATTATATGTACTAAGGGCGTTACGATGATGATAATGTCAGGAGGACGACGAGAATTTAGCCCGAGGGATACATGTCGTCCGATGGGCATTATCATCTAGTAACGCTCGTGGTGCATACAAGATTTTGTCTCACTAGAATATGTGAAATAAGTTTTCATTTATAATAATTTGATTACAATAATGCTTAAACTTTGGCATTTCGGAAGATATTTTATCAAAACGGTGTAAAGATATTATTTTGAATACCTACTTCTGCATACTTTGAGGAAGAGAAACGCATAAATGTTCCATATAAGATGTAAGTATTATATTTCGAGGTTCTCACATGACATCTCAGTTCTTTATTTCTTATGCACTTATTTTTGAATATTATTACATTTTAGAGAGTTTGTACTGTTTTGAATGTGTCACATGTGACGGTAAATAATATCAAAAACGAATTTTAAAAAAAAATTCATTATATACCGGTAATACTATTTCTAATAAGTCCATAAACGATGAACGGATTATAATGAGGGCATAATGAAAGATTATACCCTCACATAATGCCCCGGTTGTTATAGATATGTTTATATACACTGTATCCTAGAAATAAACAGTTCATAATACTTTAGTGAGACATAAAATATTGTACGCACTATGGGTATTACTTCATAAAATTTATCTAATTTAAATAAAAAAATAAATATATAATTACGGCATATTGCCCATTGCTGGGTCCGCCAATCTGCTTTCTCTGATTTTCTATAAATAAACACCTAGCTGCTTTCGTCATTTGACGTCAAATGGTACAATAATAATAACAACACCATTCTATGTCTACAATCTCTATTTTTGATTTGGAGCATTTATAGCACTGAAAAAAAGTGATCAAAATTTTCCGCTTTCAACATTTTTTAAAAATTTGTTGCACAATAACTCAACATGTACAAATTGTACTTTCTTTGTAAATTTAAAAATCCAAAAAATAAAAACTTTTAATAAAACGTATCCGTAATATAAGTGCGATTTTTTTAAATGATAAACCATCTCCAATGAGCCAATGAGAGATGGCGCCGTTCACATTAAAGATGGATTACTCTACAGAAAAGTAGCTCGATGAAACTTTGCGAATAAATTAGAGTAATTAGTGCTTAATATCGATCGCTGACCAAAAATTAATATAATTCAACTGCAATCTATTTTCAGATACCACAATTGCCAGTTTGTTCTAATTATAATCGCAAATTGTCGATAAAATCCGGGCATAAATCATGAAGCTAATGGGAGTAAGTGCAGATTTGCATATAATTTGCTCCACTTCTTACTCCCTTAAATTATAAACTGATACAGCTATTATTTATTTAACGATTGAATTTACTATCCTCATTTTAATAGCTATAACCTAGATTAATGTAATATAATTAATAAGTACCTTTATTAGCTATATTATTTCAAACCAGCAGATAATTATATTACGTAAATTGACGATTGCATACAGAGTGTAAATGAAATAAGTGCATTAAATTTAACCAGTAATGTAACTCGACGAGAGCAACAATATTTCTTAATAACTTTTTTCTATGTTTTTAGATTTTGAGTTAAAATTCTTTAAAGATTTACTGCGTATTTCGTTACCCGCCCATTAAGAACAAATGGCTGCTGCCGTATTCAAGTGGGATACAAACAGCTCAAAAATTGTCGGTTATCGGTTACACTTGCAGTCACAGTAATTAATAAACGAATAAACGGAAATAACATTTATTATTAATTAATTCGTTATAGTACAATTTTTTTTAAATAAAGAAATATAATTTTGGATAACAAAATTATAAAGTTGTGTATTAAACCAGGATTTTAATCAACTGTGAACAGTGGAAGACAAGGAAGAGCAAAAGCATGGTTATTAGGTTATGGGATGATTATTTATCGTCGACAAATCATAATAGTTTAAATACGTTATTCAAAAAATGTAAATCAAACTCTTGTGCATTTAAACGAGGTACATGAGTACCAATAATTAGTCATCCATTTATTGTTCCCGTCCAAACATTTTTTAATGAAAATTTTTACAGCATTTTCATCTGTCGAGATGTGTGTTGTGCATAATAAATACACCTTCTCAAGTAAATTCAGTCTCATTTATGAACATTATGAGCCATTACCAAAATTGAAGTTTGTTATGTGCTGAAAACATTGAACTTTTTACACATGGTATGGAAACAACTGTTGCTTTTTAAAAAATTGTCATATGTGACACTTATTATTGTGATAAAGATGTACAAGATTAATAAATGTGCGAATATTAAGAACGTACCTATATGATTTGGAAACGCTCCGTCTAAATGCGTTGGCAACTCTATAACACTGTCTTTATATCAACCACAAATAAAAATGTAGTAAGAATACGAATAAATAAATAAATAAACCATAGGTAAGTAATTACAATGTCTGTGTACTCGCTATTTGTGAACGTAAGCATTTTGACAGAATTTCACCTTATAAACAAGTTTATTACTAATGTCAAAATTTAATTGCAACAAGTGACATGACTGTCAATTGCTAAAACAAAATTTTTCAAATCTATTGCCACTATGCATTCAATTATTAGAAAAATACTTGCAACGACTCGTCAATTTACGGGGTTGTAAAAATGCTAAAAAAAATTGCGATTTGGAGAAAAAGTTATTAAGAAATATTGTTGCTCTCGACGATTTATATTACTGGTTAAATTTAATGTACTTATTTCATTTACACCCTGTGTATCTAAAATCAATAAAATAATTTTAGGTTATTGCCTCATTATTCCAATTAATTGATCTAGCTTTAATTTTATATTAGATAAGACTATATACATAATTTTCCAATATGATAAAGGTGGCCGCGTGCCTGAGTGTCAGGTCGCGAATCTAGGGAACCGGGTTCGATCCCGACCGACGCCAAATATTTCCAATTTTAAATGGCATAGAATTGACCCCTGTGGTGCACTCTCCACGCCAGCAATGAGTGCCCGTGAGGTGACGCCTGGTAAACGCCCTCACGGTACAAATATGTCATCATTATTACCGATATCTGCGTGCAAAGCAGAATGGCACACCCAGTAATGGGTAATATGCCGTGATGATATATTTATTTATTTTATAAAGGTATTCTATACTTTTATTTTCTGGCATCAAACTTGTAATTTCTCAAAAAGGGACATGATAATCTAAATTCTAATAGAATAACGATAATTGCTTTCCACAGTAGAAACTTTAGCTTAGAGCAGCGTTTGACAAACTGTGGCCCCCGGTCCACTAATGGCCCATATGATAATAACAGTGGTCCAAAAAATACAAAACAGTAGAAATAAATGGAATAAAACCAGAAAAAGTTCTAGCCTACGAATGTCTATAGGAAGTACATATGAAACATAAGATAAATAGATCTAGAAATAATCAACATAAAAAAGAATGCAAATAACATTTACTACACTATAAACTCTACGATATATGACAAAAAAGAAATAGACAAGAAACAGAAAATAAAGGTACAATACAATTACCACACCAACAAATCTTGGAATATTCAAAAGAAATACGAGGAAAAATAAACCCAACGAAAATTAAATACTTCGGAAAGATCGCACAGAAAACAAAATGTGACAGAAATAAAAACATGGAAGATGATAAAAATCAAGAACTAGATATAGAAAAGGTTAGAACCGAAGCAACTAGACTGTATGGACACTTAACGATGAATGATGAATCAAAATCAGAACGGCTTAATATGAAATGTAGTAGAAACTGGAAGTATGAATAAAAAGCAGGAAAAGCAAGACCGAGAAAAACATGGGAAGAAAATAAAAGAGTTAAAAAAGTGGAAGAAGTGAAAAATATGAATAGAAAGAATGAACTAAAAATTAACCTTGACAAAAAAATCCTACATCTGACTACAGGTATCAGGGATATGGAGAAGAAAAAGTAATTTGAAAAGTGTTTTTGTTTTTATTATTAAAAATTAAAATGTATATGGAGTCGCGCGGCTGAGTGCATTGTCTGATAACATACATATTAGGTTTGTTCGTTCCGCTATTCTGCGTTTTACCGCAAAACGCGGCGGTAATTATCGCTGCGTTTTGCGATTCACTGCCAATCGCCGCGGTAATAATTTAAGTTACTAAAAATTATTTTTCTGTTCGATCCGTTTGTGTTAAATTATTTTCGAAGATACTTCAGACTTCAGACTATTATAATTATGAAGGATACTCAGTAAAAATATATTACTCCATTTTCCATTATTTTATTTGTTTACTATTGTTATCATTTAAATTTACCTTGTTACAAATCATAATTCATATGACATTGACATTTATATATTTTACAAATGTATTTCAATTTCTAAAACTGAAATATTACATAGCATACTTATTGAAAAATAACAATTTTTTTCTAATATTTATTTGTCAAACACTGTCGTACTGGCACTTCATATGTAGACGCGAACATTACCGCCGATTATTTTTTTACCACCGAGTCATGAGTCACTGTAAAAATTATCACCGCCAGCTACCGCAGCGTTTTACCGCAAGTTACTAGAAAAACGGAACGAACAGAATCTAGTGACTTTACAGTGAACCGCGAATCGAAAAGAACAGCAAATTTCACCGCCGCGATTTGCGGTAGACGCAGGGTAGCGGAACGAACAAACCTATTGTAACGTTTTTATTTATTTGGGTGAAATGTAAATATTAGACAATTATTATTAATTAAAATAAAAGTTATTATAACGATCAATAGATATTAAAAGATAATAAATTTATTTAAACTATGATTAAACAAATATTAAACACTAATTAATACTAAGAATATTAAAAGACCCTTAAACACTAAGATTATTTGTTTTAAACAATATATAACTCATTTATTTTTATAACTATATTTATTTATGTTCACCACTTGTCGACTATCTGTTTATATCACCAACTATTCGTTTCACGATGCTTGTTTATATCAGACTGTCCATTGCCTTTGCTAACAGTGCTTATATACTCCGGCGTTTTTATTTGAGAAATTAACAGAATATCATTCTAGATAAAAAACATTAATCAAGTACAATAGAATACGTCACCCGAGTAATTAAACAAGTTCGGACAAGTCTGTTATCAAAGCACGACCCTACGTGGCTATTGCGTCACTGCTAAAAATAGACACTCGCTCATAGCTGCGGTGACGGCGGGCGCTGCACATTACAATATCATCAATTCAATATTCAAACAAAAGCAGATTAGGCACATCCACAAATATATAATAAGCCCTAAAGATATTTATTTATTTATTTATAATAAAATATAGCTATCAAATTTTGAAATAGACAGCTATAAAATACCTATCTAATATTAATGAACCAGTCTGCAATAAATAACTACAATATTTGTATTATCTTCCTAGCTCAAAGTCAAATTTTATACTTAATCAATATCTCATAAATAATTCATGAAAACATAACGCCAAACAATAAACAGAAAAAATTTATTGATGTTGTACTCGTATAGGTAAACCCTACTTTATAACTCCCACTTTTTATATTTCCTCGTCGATGTTTTGACACTAACCTATTACCATCTGTCATTCAGACACTTTCATTGTTTAATTTACATTATTTTGTATCACGTGACAGCGACGCTGACGCCGTGTGTCAGCGTGCACTACTAGTGGAATATTGAAAACATAACATTCCCCTTCAGCACTAATAACGCCTTCCGTGGATATTTCCTGACATTTAGTTCCGAACTCCCTAGGTGGATATATTTTACTTCTATCATCAAACTGCCTCCGCTTCAAACAAGCGTATCCGGCGGTTGGTTCACCCCTAGAGCGTGGTGGAGCATGCCAATCAAACCCTCGAACTGCACTTGCATCAAGAAATGACGAGGAACATCTGTCGCTAAACGGGAAAGTTTATGTTTGCTGCTTTCATTATTGATATTGCATTAAATGACGGTTTTTTTTTTAAATAATGATTAGGAGGGTGGATTGAAAAATTTGCGGCCTAACAGAGAGAGGACAGCACTAGAACACAATTATTTTTTGTGAGATTATATATCTTTGCGAAGTTTTATGTTAATCTGCTAGTTTCTGACTTCAATATAATTTTGAAATTAAGTGGGCATTGATTTATTTTAAAAATGGCAAAAGAACACCGTGCATTGATCAAATATTTGCACAATAAGCGCTTAACATCGAAGCATATTAATAAGGATATAGCCCAATAAAATTAGATTTTTCAGTGGAAAAAATACTGGAGTTTTGAAACTTGGCGCAGTTATTCCTTGTACAACTGTACTGTACAACATAGTAAAGTCCATAGCGAAAAGCACTTTATATATAAAATTAAAGTAATTAAAATTTACTAAAAAAATGGTCTTATTCATTTTTTGTATGATTTTTTAAAAAGTTATTTATTGGATATTTTTCGTCACAATACACAGCAAATAGCTTCGCGAATAATACTTTTTACTTGCTGTATTTATATTTATATACCGGGTGTGACACGAAAAGCGGAACTATCACTTTTAGGTTTTTCAATCTACTCTCATATGTTATTGTATACTTTCTCAAAAGTATTATTAAATCTCAATTAATAACACCTATCAGTGGCGGATCCAGCGAGGAGGCACAGGGGGCAATTCCCCCGCCCCTGAGAATTTATGTTTTAAATATGAATTTCTTTTTCTCTTGTTTTTTCAATTTAGTACCTAGTATTTTCATTTATTGTTTCTGCTCTTACGTTGTGAAACTTTGTATTCATTTTATCTTTTTAAAGGGTTGAATAATGAGGTCCTGCACTTTGATTTTTTTATTATTTTAAATAAAATGTCTTGTAATTTTGAAGCAATTCGTAGTAATAAAAATCTTAATTGTTTTTAGTTTAACTATATTTGATTTTTAAAGTCAAGGTGACGTCACGGCGATATCTATAGCTTCTAGATAAATTACAGCTGACTCGTCAGCCATTATGGAACCACTTCAATATTAGTGTTACAGTATTATTAATCATAGAAATTATCTACAATGACGGGTTGTTCTATTCCAAATTGTGCAAATCATTTGAGAAATGGTTATAATTTTTACAGGTACTTATGTAATACATATATTTTTCTCTAACCTCAAAAATTTTAACAAACCATATTTTTTCTTGTTTTATTATTTTAAATAAATATAATATGGCAAATATAGAAGTTATATTTAATTATGAAAAATAGTTACTACATATACTTATAAAAAATGTACTTTACTGCGTTCATTTTGGCTCCAGTATGGCGGACGAGTCAGCTATGTATTAATGTATTATATAATAGCTGTAACGGCACGTATTGCTATTCTTTCTTTTGCACAAGCTCTAGGTAGTACTAATGTGACGTCACAGTGACACTGACAATAAACATCAAATATCTCGCAAAGTAATTATTAAAAAATTGTATTTTTCATCTTAATCCCTATTTATTGAGTAATTCTTTCAGTAAAAGTGTACATTTTATTATTTTTTGTTATGGTGTAGGAGTCCATTACTTGATTTTTTGCTTCTTTTACTTGCTACTTTACCTGTAAGTATGGCTGAGAGATGTTTCTCCATATTGAGAAGAGTGAAGACTTCGTACCGTACAAATTTAACAAAAGATCGCTTATCTGGGCTATATTTGTTAAATAGCCAGACGGACATACAAATGAACACGGATAATGTTATTCTCAGATATGCAAAATCAGGTTATCGTAGAACTAAATTTTTAATCTAAATTTTGTATACAGGCTGTAAAATGGTTGGCTGACTTTACACAGGCGGCTTCTACGACTAAAAAATAAGGAAACAAGTTTATATGAACATATGTCCTAAAATGGTTCGTTTCTCAGTTACAGTTATTTAAGTTTTTCAGTTTTTTTAATTAAAAATATAGAAAACGGAGTTGTTTAATTGAAATTATAATAAATATTAAAATCAAAATTACTTCCACGGGTAGCAACACACTGCTGAGCTGTTATCTTTTGGATAAGAATCTGAAAAACCTCAAGTAGCTGTACCTCAGCAACGAAACGTTTTAGGTCATATGTTTATACGTTTTTCCTTGTTTTTAATCGTAGAAGCCGCCTGTGTATAGGCAGCCCATCATTTTTGTTATACCCTGTATTTAAAATCATATAAGTATAAGTTTTTCATGTTAGAATTTATTTCTTAATAATAAAAAGTTTATTATAATTTAGTTTTTTTACAAATATTCAAATTAAATTAAATTCACTGGAGCAAGTGAATGAGTTTGTATATTTGGGTAGAATGATGTCAAGGGATGATCGAATTGATAGAGAAATTGAAAGGAGAGTGAGTGCGGGGTATAAGGTAATGGGTGAAAGAGTGAAAAAAATTAAATTAAAAAATTAATAATTGTTAATTACTTTTCATATTATTTGACAGCAGCAGCAGCAACATTTTGTTCTATTATTATTGTTTTTTATCCATAGCCTACCGTACATAAATATTAAAAATAATTTTTTTGTTAAATTTCCATCTTATTTTTTTCAATATTTTTATTATGTAAGGATATAAAACTAATACATGGTTAAATTCAGAAAAAAATACGCTATCGATTAGGAATAAAAAATATGTAGAATCCCATTTGAAAAAATATAACTTTGTGTTATAACTTGAGAACCACTGGTTTAAAAAAATATTTTCATCTCTCACGGGATGTCCCCCTTGGTCTCCTACAACGTTGTTCTACAGTATTTTTTGTAACTATAATAATAAAGAAAATAATGACGGTGGTCGGTTTTCGTGAAACAGCCTATATATATATATATATATATATATATATATATATATATATATATATATATATATATATATATATATATATATATATATATATATATATATATATCATTACATATTTTTGTCCATGAGTTTAAAATAAAAAGTATTTTGAACATTCCCCATAGTACTATTTAACATTAAACTTAGGTTTAATATCATATAATTTTGAATAGAATTTCCTGATTCCATAAAATTTTCTTATTTAAAAACACAATTTCATTCCTTTGTTCTATAATTTCCACGTATTCCACCAACCACAACTCTTTCCTCGAACTAACTTCAAATCTTGGTCAGACCGCAATGGCATATTTTTCCTGCGACCGCAGCGTATCGTGCCGTTAACCACACGGGCGCCGTGATAATCTGCACAATCGCACACGCATCGGGCCAGGCGGACCTGATGATAAAGCCATTACACGTTATTGGCCAAGGCTCGGTTCGCTGATATAGCCATTTGATTGCGAATGCGGTTTCTGGATTCGAAGCGTGAGTCTCAAACGTTATGGCTGAGTTATGTGATGGTAATTGTAGGGGGAGTGATTAGTTTCTCCTCCATAAGAGATATTTAAAGAATTCTTTATGATGCTACATGTTTATTGAATTGCTCCTGTATTTTATGTTGCAAAGATAATGATGTTACTGCAAATTGAAATTAAGAACAATTTTACAAATCATTATACTTTATAATTTCAAATAAATGAGTAATCATTGCGTAGGCTTCCACAGTCAGAGTCATGAGAAATATTCGTTTTCCGGGAATGGACTGTGTCATATTTTGAGTCAGAGCTCAACGTTTCGCCCGCAGTCGTATGGGGCATCTTCAGGAGCAAGGGGGTTTATTTGGCCTCTAGCGTGGTTTACACGTCGGGTAACCTTGTAAACTGAGTCTCCCTTCTTGTTGCTTAAACTCGGCCTCTAGCGTGGTTGACACGTCGGGTAACCTTATCGCCCTTGCTCCTGAAGATGCCCCATACGACTGCGGGCGAAACGTTGAGCTCTGAACTCAAAATATGAAACAGTCCATTCCCGGAAAACGGATATTTCAAATGAGTAATCATTTTTACTTCCCGCTACCCTTGTTAAGGGAGGTATAGGGATCGTGTTAAAAATCTCATATCGAGATTTTAGTAAATGACCACGTTTTAAGGTCCCTAGAATCCAATTTTAACATTTTCACGATAATGTCTGTGTGTATGTGTGAATGTGTGGTTCCTGTTTACGCTCTAACTCAAATACTATCGTTCATAAATTTTTGAAACATTGTATTTCTATCTTATTCTAATATAGAAAGAAGCCATTAGATTTTGATGTAAATCAGATAACCGTAAATGACACTTTACTAGAAGCTCAAAGTTGTTTTTTCTCCAAAAATACCTTTAAATGTTATTTTTCGAGATTTATGTTATTATAAAAATTAAATATTATTAAATTTTCTACAGGTTTGCATTAAAACTTTTTCTATATATTTTATGGATAAATTTATAAAATTATCTGTAATTTAAATCCTGGAGCCTACGCTTTAAACAAACAGCAAACAAATCATGGTTACACAGTTCATATCTCAAATGTATGTCACTAACACATAAATATCACTGTCAAAGAACTGATCATTTCAAATTAATATTAGTAACGTTTTAAAAAGAAAATAGTAAATAGAACCATAGTTATATGGAATGGGACTTAATAAAGTTGTCAGCATAAGTAAATATGTAAGTATGTATATTTGAATTAATAAAAATTAAATGGCGGGAGGTTTTGTGTTGGCCGCATCAGATTAGCGCCGGTATTTCCATCTTCGGATAAAGTTCTGGATAACTTATCTGTCGGATCAATGAACAATATAGCATCAAAAAATGACATTCAACATAATTTACTTCATTTATGCTTTTATTTCGATGCGATATTTCATCATTTATTTGACGGATAGTTATCCTGAACCTTATCCGGAGATGGAAATACCGGCCCTAAAAGGATTAAATACATAACATACTTAGTAAGAATAAAATAAATAGGTAATATAAAATAAGTACTCTATACCGTATTTCAGATAAGAATAGACTTAGGAAATGATAATAATAATAATAATAATAATAATAATAATAATAATAATAATAATAATAATAATAATTAATAATAATAATAATTTTATTTTCCGGGGACTACAAATACAATAGTATCGGAATAGTCATAGTTACAATATAAAATTACAAAGAATACAACAGAAATATAATAGTCATTTTTTATCCTATGTTATTAAGAAATTCGTCGATGGTATAGAAACCTTTATTTATTAAATATTGTTTGAAATGATTTTTGAATATTTTGTTATCATTAATATCCTTCAGATAGAGCGGTAGATGGTTATAAAATTTTGAACCCATAATAAAAGGATTATATTTTGATTTGTTTAAGTTCACCTTAGGTACTAGAATATTATTTTTGCCTCGAGTGTTGTACTGATGTAAATCACTGTGGGTCGGCAGTGTGTGTAATTGGTCTCTTATGTGTAAAACAGTATAATAGATATATAGGGAAGGTAAAGTTAGTAATTTTTCTTTAATAAATATTTGCCTGCAAGACGACCGAAAAGGTAAAAGATATATATTTCGGATTACAAGTTTTTGTAGAGTGAAAACTCTAGTAGCAGTTTGACAGCCACCCCAGAAAATTATCCCGTAACATATAATGGAGTAAAACTTTGCAAAATACATTATTTTGGCTGTATGAGAGTCCGTTAAACAGCGTATTCTTTTTATTAAGTAGCATATCGAAGCTAGGGATTTACATATTTCATCTACATGAGAATCCCACTTTAAATTTTCTTGTAAATGAAGTCCTAGAACTTTTGTAGAATTGACTTGTTGTATAGTGTGGTCATTACACCGAACCAGTACACTTTCAGATCGTTTTACATTTGAAAATTTAATAATTAAGGATTTATTGGTATTCAGTGTTAGACTTATATTTGCAAACCAATTCGATATGTCACTTAGAATAGGGCTTACAATTCCAGCTTTCTGATTGGTCTAAACACAAGCCAAGTTTACAATAGCACTATGTAAAGCAGGTATATTATTTATTCCATTTTGTCTTTATAATCTATTTAACAACTTCAAATAATTATTTATTTGCTAAATATTTAAAAATTATCAAATTTTGACGTTTTGAGCTGTCGTATGTCATACACGAAATAAAACTAATTCATAAGTTTTATGTTCGGCTTGTTTGGAATTCAAAATTCGAAAAGAATCTGTAAGTAATTATTTTAAGGTGTGATATAAAAATAAAAATTGCGGTTCAAAAAGTAACTATAAGATAAAGTTTTCATATTTAAGTTCGTAAGTTTATTTTTGCAACAAAAATTAAATACGTTTCGCAATTTATTAATATTTTAATTTATAATAATAATTCTATTCCAATAGTAATACGTAAACTAAATGGGTGATTGAATGAAAAATTTCAACAAATGAGTAATTTTTTTATTATAATTGCAAAAAATAATTGAAAAATGGAGAAAAATGCCTTAATTTTAGTATTTCTACGAAAAACATGTGAGTTAATATAAAATACCTATATTTAAATTTACGGTTTTAGTACCGATATTATTTCGGTTCGGTTATGTTTTCGGTTACAGAACGAATTTATTTTTCGTATCGGTTTTCGGTTTCCATATTTGAAGAAATAAAATATAGGTTTCGGTTTTCGGTTACGGTTTCATTGAAAGTCAAATATCGGTGCGGTTTTCGGTTACGGTTTCGTTACGGTTCGGGTCCCTGGTTTTATGTATGTAAAACAGGCTAGCGCAGCAGCGCCACCAAGTCTATTCTTATCTGAAATACAGTATAAGTTACAAAGGTTTGAATATTTATACAGAATTCGAAAATATATCAATGTTTTCTGCCTTAACGTTAAAGATAAAGACATTTGTAACATATATCGGTGATTTCATTTCATAATTTGTCCATGTTTTTTTTTATTTATTTTTTGCAGAATAAAGAAGTTCTGTAATTATTACGGAGGACATAAAATAGTAATTTTTCAAGAATATGTGAGTATAAGATTAGTCAAAACTTTATAAAGAATTAAGCAACACTTATTTTTTCTACAGTTGCACAAGAAAAACTTACTTGTATTTAATAATAAATCATTGTACATAACATCATAACTATATATTTATATTTTCTGAAATAACTACTTAATTTTTTTTTAATAATGTATCAATATCAACACAAAATGACCGTAGCACTATGAAATCAAAGAAGCACATGAGCCAAGAATGTTATTACGTTAAAATTGTTGATGATATACATATTTATAATAAAAAAAAAAATATTATAAAACCGTGACAATTCGTTTAACAGTTATTAGATATACAGAATCCAGAGATTAAAGTATTAATTATATTCTGACATGTCAAAATTTTATCTCTATTTTTATCATTTCCCCGGAATATATTTTAATTAAACCTACAGTATACATAATTAAATAAAATTCTTACAGGAAATCAATTATCAGATTGGTCTTGTTTTAATTTATTCATATGTTCATATTTCTATGCGTCAAAATTCCATTCCTGCTGATAAAAAATTCAAAAAATTCCAAGTTCCCCGAACTGTCAATTAAAAATTTAAATTCCGATCAATAGAGCCACCTCCGATATGAAGTTGTCCACTGGTGTAACTCTATACGAATGAGTCACCACATTGAATTCTGTGGTTCGACTTTCGCTTCCAACTTGGCCAACTCTAACGATCGGATTTCCCTGATAAAGCTGTTAATCGCAGGATCGCTAGCACGCGGTCGAACTAGGGCAGAAGCCCCACATTCCACTCGCATTCTACGCCACTGAGTTATTGTTTCCGTAAGTTATTGCCCACTATGCATTAATCGCAATTTATGATTTTTATATTGATTTTCCTTTTGTTTCACATGATTACAGTCATTTTCGTTTTGTTTATTGTCGTCGGAAAGACATCAGTTGTTCTCTTTTATCTATACTACCTTTCAGATAGAATAGAATAAATGAAGAATTAGAGTCCATCAGGAAATTCAAATTTGTAAAATTTTTATTAATTCATACCCAGTATCCACCCTTCGCATAATTTTTTTCATAAATCAGTTTACAGTTTCGTAATTCTTTTTTACGTTATACTGAATCGTAAACCTCTTATAACAGAGCTCTGTCTCTAGTGGTTAGGAAGGTTTTTACGTGCACCGCCCGTTAGAAAATTTACAGGCTGTTGAAACGATAGCAACATATATATATATATATATATATATATATATATATATATATATATATATATATATATATATATATATATATATATATAGTTCTCTTTATTCGTTACTTCGCCATATGTTTTCAAAGACTATTTCGATCAAATAGGTTAATATATTGAGGTGTGCTTCAATAATTTTTTCAAGTTATTTACGATTTAGTATATCATAAAACATTGTACAATGCTCAACCGTTACCCGAAATTTACGTGCTTGCACGGATAACAAGTTCGCTTCGCTTGCTCGTTAGGTATCGGTGCTCGTCCGTAAAGTTCTAAGTAACGGTCTTGCATTTTAAATTACTATTACATTACTCCAAATGTTCTGAATAGAGCTTACACATATATTAATATATTTTTCAAATAATTTAGGCACTCCAAATTAGAGATGGGCGCGTGAGTAACTTTTTGTTCACGCTCACGGAACTAAAAATGTAATCACGACCAATCACGCACGACGTTTTATGTTTGATTCACGATCACTCACGCTGACGATTTTATTTTGGCACTCACGCCCGATCACGCCCGGCGGGTCACGTTCGTGTCACGTAATTGTTTTTATGTACATTTAAGCCTGTTTAACACAGTCAAATTTGTTAACAAATTGGTAATAAGTTAGGTAACAGATTGATTTCATTGGAAACGAATGTTTATGGACAAATAGGTTGTTCTATTCCATAACAAATATCATTATAAATTTGGTAACAAATTTGTTAACAAAATCGTGTCATACGGGCTTACAGATTTGTATATCTTTAGTGAAATCGGAGCAACTGTGTATACAATTTTGAGTACAAAAATAAAACTATTTTTATGCAAAAAAAATACTGTTGATGACATATTTGGACATAATAATAATAATAATAATTAAAAGAATGTAAAGTAAAAGATAGAAATTGACAATTTTTTAAATAAAAAATAGAAGAAAACTTTTACTCACGTCCGATTAAATTTCAATCACACCTGATCACGCACGATAATTTTTTAGTGCCTCGCGCTCACGTCCAATCACGACGCAAAATTTAAATTATATTCACGATCACGCGGGTCACGTCGTGACCCATCGTGATCCATCGTGACCCGACAAAATCACGGCCCGCGCCTACCTCTACTCCAAATGTTCTGAATAGAGCTTACACATATATTAATATATTTTTCAAATAATTTAGGCCAAAGCAACTAAGGTATTTGCTTAAGGTCCGTAGGCAATTGGGGGTTCATAAACCATGAAAGCGTAAACATTTTAATTTAAAATATACGAAATAACTGTGTTTAATCATTACAATAAGGAAAAATTGATTACAATAAAGAAAATGGCGAATAACAAATATAATAATGGGCCATCAACCATTTTTTATTTTAATTTTTTTTTATGAAAATTTATAACAAAATATCTCGATCAATGAAAATCCGGTTTGAAAATTCTTGGGAGATATATTTCTTTAAAGTTCAAGATTAGTTTGTGACGTCATCAGGACTACCTAATGGTACTCAACCAGTTAATTTTCATTTGATTTGTATTTACTTCTTTTTATATTTGTTAACATTTTAAATACTTATTAAACCTTAGTAGTTATTTAATAATTGTCTTCGGTATTGGTAAAAAAAAATCTTTTTGAAAGTTAGTTAAACATTTCCTCACATTTTGACAAACTGTTGACGTTTTCGTGGCGATAGCGGGCTTGTCATGTGTTGAATTAAAATAATTCAATTTCAAACATTGTTTTGAATACTTGGAGATATGTAATTCTTAATAGAGGTTACAGCTCAATCAAATTAAGAGAAATTAGTAAAAAATAGCGAAAGTATATGCTTAATAATGAATATTATTAAAGAAATAAAATGATATAATTGAAATACTTCGGAAATAAGGGGGGTTTTGTTTTAGCAGCTCGTCACTCATATGAAATCCATATATATTATTTTGATTGGCGACTCAAAGACCACCTATAAATACATAACGAATACCGAGTTAGGGGCGAAGCCTACTACCAATGGAAATAGAGATATTCAAACAGCGGAGGCATGGCTATCAGTCTAGTAATGCAATTCTCAAACAGTTTTTATTTGAATATAAATATTTTGCATTAAACTTCATAATTTAAATACATTTCCAATTATAAATCATGTCGACTTGTACATTGTACAGTATTCATTTATTTTCTATAAATAAAATTTAGAAATAGCATATATTTCAAAAACATTTAGGTCCACGAAGAAAATAGTTTGATATAAAAACTTATATATGTGACGTCACATCTATACAGGGTGTCTCACAACTCGCGCCCCAGACGAAACTGACACTTGCCGATGACAATAGGTTGCCCACAAATAAAAGAAAAAAATTTGCGGCTGCTTGCATAACAGAGTTACAAGACTTTTTAATCCACCAATCCCGGAAGGATATCTTGAGGTGTAATGATATTATTACAAAAGAAAACTGGTTGCTAGGTTTTGAAAATACTACTAGTGAGTTATAAAATTTGTTTGACTTACTGTGATTTTGACACTTTAGAGTTGACTTTTCACTGTCAACAAATTTAGGTTAGCGAAGGTGTCATCTGAGATCATCATTTATATCGTACAGTAAGTAATCAGCGGCTGAATACATGGTAAGAATTTGTCTTTTTTTATTCACCTTGTCAAATTTAATTAGAGACTGACATTTTTCGAAAACTACAGTCGCCCACACATTTTAAAGATTTGATTTGTATAAAACCCTAGTAACGTAAAATTACGGCAAACACACGTTAAAGGTGTAAGTCTCTGATTGGTCAATTTTAAGACGTCTTTTCTGGAATATCTTTTAAGCTAGATTTTTTTTCTTCGAAATTACACATCCCAGTGCAGTCTCGTGTTTTCTCATTCGCTCTGGGGCGCGAGTTGTGAGACAGCCTGTATTTTAAAATTTCGGAGGACTATACTATAACTCGCTTATTAATAGAATTTTTTTCACCGGATTTTCATCGACAGTCTTAGTTTTACTTATACGTTCAGATGAAATTAAAAAAAAAATGGTGGAATCCCCTATTTCTCAAAACACGAAGTTGCGAAATTTACAAGAAATATAATATATTTTATTATTCATATTCAATAATTTCATTCGATTTTCAATGTACTGGTGCCATACCTGACATTTTTGACAGTTTCAGCAGTACGCTAGGTAATCTATCGGAATTTGTTTTCGCTAGCCCGCTATCGGCTGAAACCTAGCGGTCCGTTCACGAAGTTCGCTAGGTTAGCGAGCTAGCTGCTAGGTGCGACCAATGTTTAGCCAATGAGAAGCTTCATTTCAAAACCAGTCCTGATGACGACACTAATTTTATAAACCTTTATATCTTGGTTGTTGGTAATTTGAAATAGTGTACAGTGTACTCTGATGATGAGGGCTTAGCACTCGAAATGTACATAAGTATTAATAAAGTTCAGTGAAGAAAATGAATAGTGCATTTTATTTATTTATTTAATAAAATCTTCACGTAGCTCAACGAATAATTAATTATACTTTATATCTTGGATCTAAATAAACTTTTAATGATTCTTCTTTTCCTAATAATAATTATAGAATATATAAATTATATTTTTGACTCAAATTTATCATAATTTGATTATGGTGGATGGGCCCATTATAGCAGAGATGCTTACAAATTGTACAATGAGAACTCGAAAAACATTTTTTTACCTGGAGTCCTTATAACAAGTATCGGCTCTGTATCTACAAATTTTATTAAAAACAATCGGTTTTCTCTCCATAAATAATAATAATATTTTATAAGTATTCATAATTAGTATGAATTTCATTGACATTGGGCTTATAAAACTTAGTTTGGCTACTTTACTGGAACCAAACAACTATTCCAGATTCAAATATATTATTTCAAGCTACAAGCTTTTTAATATGATGGTAGCACTTCTTACTATTGTTTTTAGCATTGTAATATTACCTTTCCTTTAAAAGAGATATACCTACCTACTTCTACAAAAAATCTCTCATAAAAATTAATTTTGTATGAAAAAAAGATTTTATAATAGTTATTTATGTAACAAGTGTGTAAAGTAGTACTTTTTTGGTCGAGTGCGATGAAATTGTAGCACGAGACAAAAAATACTATTTTACACACGTGTTGCATACAACATTTTTCCTACAACCGAAATGGTATTGATGTTTCTCATAATAATGAGTGTACAGGCATCCAGCAGCTTCAAATACTGTTAGTACTCTTTCTCATAACACTGCACAAAATGTAACAAACACTTGGAAGAATCTCAGACAGACGATGATTAGTCTTTTATAATGTCCAAATTGTACATTTAATATTAATATTAAAAATTAGGTTAGGTTAGAATACATGTCAAAAAAATGTTAATGTCCTCAAAAATTAGATTTGTACTCAATCTGTTAAAAAAAATTAGATTTATTTCATTTACAGTGTATATTCATATTTTTTAATAAATTTTATTACTTTCATTATTATTTACTACCTAATTATATACTTGACAGGCAAATTAACCAAATTTTAATGTTGCCTAGCAACGCTTATTTACTTTTCAAGTACTTTTCACGCACGGTTGTAGGAAAAATCTATTAGATACAAGAACTCGCCAGTAAATACAATGCATACATTCATGATATTAGATTTTCTGTCATTTCATTAATTTTTTTACTAAAGTGTGAGACAGTCTGAAATCCTGTAAATTACAAAAAATCCTTTTTCTTTGTGTAGACTATCTTTTTACAGATTTATTAACAAAAAAATTCATAATGAATCTGAAAGAAATTTCTAAAAAATGTTAATTTTCACTGCTCCAGTTTCTTTTGAAAATTAATTTACTTTACTCCCCCTCTTTGCAATAAAGTGTTCAAAGTTCAATGATTCGAAGATCAACGGTACTTTGAAGAAACAAAAGAGAAATGAAAGCAAAAAATCGTGAGTGCGCGCGCGTATTCATCTGTGAAATAATTTAATTTTCACTAATAAAAAATTGGGAGATGTTTCATAACAAAGTAGAGCAACTCAATTTCTTTTACGATCAAATATAAATAATTGTAACATTGTAAACAAACGATTTGGAAGAGATCCAGGGTATTTGGTGTTAGTATCTGATCGAAATAAGTCGTTGAAAAAGATTTGTGCCGTATCACTGCACCCCATACACAAATATAGAGCCGTAAAGTAACACATATCGTTTTCTTGTTTTCACTTGGACGTACTTATATGACCCTATTGACTGGCGTCGATAATTTCACGAGAGAACATTACCCACAATCTCTATAATATATTTATTGGTTTAGAAATTATATTCTGTTGATATGTCAAATAATGGTTATTTATGAATATGGTACAAATGAGTAAAGACATATTTTACTCACAAGTGGAAAATTTAATAAATAAAAGTTAGTCAAGTATTCCTAGTGGATAAAATGGTCCATATTACGAACACACTATTATAATAATAGGGCTATTAAGAAGCGAGCTTTTACATTATAATAGTAGGAGGTTAAAAGTCACTGTTAACAAAAGCACTGTACAAAAGTGAGTTTGTAATACAGACCATTGTCGTTATTCTGGAGTGGCATCACTTGTTTTTCTTTCTAAGGTCTCTTTGACTAAAATTAAAGACGCTTGTGAATAATATAATACTTATTAAAGTATTAACTCACATGATTTCATGTGTCAATTATTGAACCATATTTTTCATTTATTTATATTGTTTGTATATGTTTTTGTGATTTCAAATGAATGTAACAAATGACAACGGTGTGTATTCCCGCCAATATAAATAAATGGGAAATATGGGTCTCAACAATAGAGCTGTTGCAAGAATTTCTATATGCCTTCTAAATATTAAATTTAAAAAGATATTATTTAAATAACCTCAAATTTGAAAATGTCACGAAATAACCATTAGATATTTTACAATTAATTTATGAAAGTTGAATATTTTGAAAAAGGCACATGATCTGAAACAGAATGTGACGTCACAGCACCTACATCTTCATTGGCTCCAATTGGTCTCTTTAAAGTGTCAATTCTTTGTGTTTTGTTAAAAATGTCAAAGTTGTCAAATTTCGTGTTAGATAATAAAAAATTCAAAAAATGCGAAGGAAAGAAAATTGTGGCTGGAACAAACAATCGTTTTCTGATATAAATTTAGCCACCATCCAGCTATCGACTTTTGGTAAACTGTCCGATTTATCTTGAGTGTAGTCTATTAGCCATTATTACTTTATTACTCATTTATAATGGAAAATGTCAGCGTCAAATGTCAAATTAGTAGTTTGTTATTAACATGTGTCAAACTATCACCTACGTTTATTTATCTAATAATAAAAATAAACGAAGCTGATGGAAAAAACTGTTTTTCTATTGGCTGTGAATGACGTAATGTATATGCTTCTTCGATACAGGAGTGGGGAGTTGTTTTTCTTGACTATTTTTGGCGCCAATCTTTTTATTTAATTATTTACAAAAATAACAACTTATTGAAAAAATAATTATTAATAAGAAAATATTGCATAAACTTTCATTTAAAATACTTTTTGAAAAATGTGAAACAGGCTCATTCTAAAATAACGCAAAATCAACGAAGATTTGATAATCTGACCGCGTTTTGTAAAATGCTTAGGAGTTTACGTGACGTGATAGTAGTGTGTATGCACCTTTACTGACCGCAATGCTTAATACGTTTTTTTGTGTGATTGGCACATAAAAATAAAAAAAAAAAGAAATAAGATTTGAAAATTATTTTTACACATTTTTAGATTTCATTTTTAAGGTAAGCTTCAATCGTTGTTTTTATTTATTTACTGCCTCGCCTCTTGATCGGTAAGTGATCACAATCAGTAATTTGTAAATAAAACCTAATGCCTTAGAAAACCTATCACCCTATCGGTAAACATTTTAAAAAGCCCGATCGCGCAAAAATAAATATAAAATATATCACCACGGTTCATTACCAATTTTTGGCTATCCTAATTCTTAATCAGTTTCTATTGCGGATTTCTCCAGCCAATTTATTCTATATTATCTGGCCGAAAATCGGATAGTGACCTCATTTCCATTGAACACCGAATACTGGTGAAACAAAAGAAATTCCTATGAATTAAAATTAGTTTTTAATTCAGAAAAACTGGCTAAATATAATAAAATGCTGAAAGTAGCTTAAAATATTGTAATTTATACTATTTTAAACATTAAAATCATTTTTAAACTTTAATAATATTAAATATTGATTCTATAATTAAAAGTGGTCAGACATGTTTATATGTTGTATTAAATTTTAACATTTTATACTGTCGTACCTACTGTAGATTACTTCATTTCATTATGTCATCTGCAGCATCACGCGTGAAACAAAAATGACATGAAATTTATTAAGTTTATTAACATTATGAGGAAATAAATTTCATAAATATTTAGTATATTACGGTTATCAAGAATATTATTTTCCTCGCCAATTATATCCCTCGGTTTCTTCGGTATTATAACCTTTCAATTTCCGGAACCGTAAAAATAACGGAAAACAATAACAATATTTTTGCAAAAATCATTGATGCTATGGTACAACATTTAAGCGCAAACATGCATCACAGATTCTTGACGTTTCAACTTATTTTCAAAACAAGGAAGCTGAAAACACCTTTATTGTAGTTGATGACAACAATATAATAGTTGATTACAACAATGTAGTTTGACGAGAATGAAATTTAAGATTTCTTTAATACGACCCCATTTAACTTATAATTAAGAATTTTTATTTTACTATAACAAATAAATTTTTAATATAAAATAACATATTACAGCAAATGTTCAAACATACCACTATTTGGCATTAAACAATGCCCCCAATCTGTTATAAAATTCTTGTCTGACATTTGCTAATTGTTTATGTGATTGTATGTGACATTTGTTTAAATTTTTAATCCATGGTATCAATGATTTTTGCAAAAATGTTATTGTTTACGACTATTTTCACGGTTCCGGAAATGGAAAAATTATAAACAATATCATATTCGGATGCAGTATTTTTTTCTGTAGGAAAAACCTAAATACAAATTTGCTCAAAAATAATTAGGGAAGCAAATAACCGAACATTAAGAATATACCATTGAAACCCCTATGGTGCATCGTCCAAGTCACCACCCTGTATACGAAGCATCCCGCGCAGTCGAATTCCACGCGGTCGAAATGTACTCCCACCACTTTGTCCGTTCTACAGAAATTCAAATATTTCCACGCCGTCGAATCCCACCCGGTCGAAATGTTACACGATACAAATCTTTCGCTCCCGTACCGCTCTCTTTATCGATCGTATTGCATTCTAACAATCTATGCTTCGTGATAGTCCCGCGTCAAAGATAATATATTAAAAAAAATATTTAATGAATGAAACAGGAAAAGAATTTTCCTATCCCCTTTAAGTAAAATTATTGATATTTCTGGTCCGCCATTTTAGTTTAGCTGTCATATTATGTGAATAAGCAGTTCAGTTGTACAATTATGTATTACTGCGTCTGTTATAAATCTTATGTTGCATTTATCTCCAAGTATATTTTCTTCCACTCGGCATATTTTGACAATAACGGTAATTTGATGTATCTTCACATACTTGTCTACATGAAAATAAATTTAATTATTTTATAATATTAAATAACTAGTAAACTAACATGTTTACTTAAAATGTATAGGTAAATTCTTTTCGAACCCCAACCTCTAAACGTCATCTCATTCCACAGTCAGCTATGCTAACCATTGACCAACAATGACAAATGCAATTATTTTGATATTATGTAATAAAGTATTGAAACAAATATTTATTGACGGATATTTATAATTTTCTTTAATTTAGGCAATGATAATCATGTAATTAATATTAAATAAGGTACACGAGGTAATGTACTATTATCATGTTAAATATCATGGCTTAATTTTATGCCGGACACTTTTTATTCACAAAAATCAGTTTTCCCATGTTAAACGCCTATGTCAAGGTTTGCTTGGGAAACACGGTATATATATATATATATATATATATATATATATATATATATATATATATATATATATATATATATATATATATACAGCTATGTAACTTCTATGAAGATATGCCACCAATAAGACGAGGAAAAAAGAGAAAACCTTTCTCTGAATACGAACCCAGAACTGTTAGGTCGCGCATCAATAAAATTCCATAACATTTTCAAATACGCTTTTTATTATGCTTTTGTACTAAAATAAATCATGCATAGTAATCTCTCCAAGAAAAGAATTGTTATATCCGAATGGAAGAATAAAAATATTGAAAATATATTTATATATTCGTGTACCTTTAGTGCTTTAGTGCATTTTTATTCAGGAAATATTTCACATATTTCAGGTAGAATCTGAGTGAGCTTAACAATAAAGAGAATACATCTATTTTTAAATTTCGTGCAAACATATCGTTACTTCTTTTTGTACGAAGTTCAAATAAAGTAAAACATACGAGTACGATCGCGAGTTCCCGTCTAGGCCAGCCTTATCCTTTGTTTGACGATTTAACAAGTAAAACAAACACATATTCAGCAGGTCATTTAACCATCTCGAACGATCGTACGAGCAAACATGGCGTATAAATGCTCTTTAAGAATTAAAGTGGCAATAAAGCGGTTCGGAACATTTTATTTCACTCGCTGCAACATTCGAACGACGTCTTTATTGATTCTGCTTGCACATGCTACATAAACAGCTTGCTAGTCGCCAAGGGAAGTATTTTTAATATTTTCAATTTCGATTCCAACTGTGATCACAGATGAATCTTTATGAACTTTAATAACAGATACTATATCAGCTGAAGCAGTGGCGGCTTGCAAGGGCAAAATTATTTCGAAAAATTATTTTTCCATATATGCTTAAATAGTTATTTATGATATAAGTGTTAAAAGTGACATTTTATTTTGTGAGAAGGAAGTTTGCAACACGATGCGAAGCGGAGTGATCCAAAACTTACATACACTATTTTTTCTACAAACATTTATTTAATTTAAATTTGTATATGTAATTTTTTTGACATATGTCAAACATGTCGATTTGTTGTTCCATTCGTCATTACTAAGGTAAATTACTTTTAACACTAGAATTAAAATATCGCACTTTTAATTGTATGCCGTGTTAAAAATTCAATTTTTAAGAGTGTTTGTAGAAAAACGTTGTTATAGTAAAAGCGGTAAATAAAAAGAGTCAATTTTAACAAAAGTGATTTCACTCAACGTACTAATATTGTATATTTTTTATAAATTTAATTATAATTTATACCAAAAAATCTGATTTGACCAAAACCAAACCTCCCGCTATTTAATTTTTATTAATTTAATATATATATATATATATATATATATATATATATATATATATATATATATATCACATATTTAGTTATTACGGAAACTGTATTAAGATCCATTCCATATAACTAGGGTTCTATTTACTATTTTCTTTTTAAAACGATACTGTTATTAATTTGAAATGATTAGTTCTTTGACAGTGACATTTATCTGTCAGTTACATACATTTAAGATATGAACTGTGTAACCAAGGAGATTTGCTTGTTTAAAGCGTAGGCTCCGGGATTAAATTTATAGATAATTTTATGAATTTATCCATAAAATATATAGAAAAAGTATTAATGCAAATCTGTAGAAAATTTAATAATCTTTAATTTTTATAATAACATTAATCTCAAAAAAATAACATTTAATAGCATGTATATTAAAGAACGTGTTTTATAAGATGTTTTTTTCGCACGCGTCAAAATTTAGAAAACGAGCGTTAGCGAGTTTTCTAATTGACAAGTGTGAAAGAAAGTCTTATAAAATGAGTTCTTTATACTATTTTTTATATTTTGCGTCTTCTACAATAACATTTACTTACTCAATTTGTAATTATATTTGTAACCATTTGTACATTTTCATGTAAATAATCTTCCCTAAATAAAAAAAAAAAAATAATAGTATATTATGATATAAGTGTATAAGCCGGCCATTAAAGCACGCGTGACAAGTTTAAAAGCGCGACGCGAAGCGGAGCGCTTTTAAAGGCACGAGTGCTTTAATGGCTCTTATACACATGTATCATACGCTATTTTTTATTATACCTGCACAATATGTTGGAAAAAAGAATCTAAAATTTTGATTTTGACGTTTTATAATTGTTTATGATATATGACATAACATCGTTTACACGGAGATTGTTTAGCATTTGTTGTTTACGTTACTATGCGGATTTGCCATTTCGCAATTTGTTGTTTATTTATTATAAACAAGATTATAAACATCAAAACTATCAAGATCCTTCTTAATTTAGACGGAAAACAAGGATAAAATGGAGAAGCATTCATCTAGTATACAAGAATTGGCTGAACAAGCTGAATTAAGATTGGATGGACGAATATGCAAACAGTAAATGTTGCGAATGTACAAACACTAAATGAAAGCAATGAACTTCAACTGCCGAATATAAAAATATCTAATAACACAAATTGTACTTTCAATTTTTATTTAAAAGAGTATTAAATACCATAAATAAAAAACTTACAAACATATTTATATGCTGTCTATAACTCCATATGTAAAATGATGTACTGTTAGCGAAATACCAAAGAACTTTCTGCTAGTGGCTTCCTATTCTTCATCGTATACTTTCCCCATTAATAAATCCCAAAATTGTTCATTTGGGCGATGGAATATTTCTTGTATTGTCTTGTTCTCATTCTCATATGTCCCGTAGCCATTGTTGAGTGATTCTGGCAAAGAGGCACGATGCTAAATCAGGCCAAAATAGAACGTGGTTATTCCTATGTTACCAATAAATGAATAATTATTCCAATTTATGAAGACAATTTCCTTTGTAGGTGTTATACATGATTAATTATATTCTAACCTACAAACAGTGGCTTCACGCCTGGAGAATTTTGTTCAAAAATACTGCGCATGTGCCAAGCATATGATGTGAAATGTGTTACATTTTAATAGTGTACAAATGGTGGAATAGAAAATATATTATTTAAAATTCAACACACATTTATATGAATAATTGAAGTAAATCAGTAGGTATTGCTTATTTTCATTGACAATTATAAATAAACAAATTGTTAACGTTTGTTGTTGCTTAGCGACTTTAAAGCACGGCGTGTTTTAATCTTGAGATTAAGCACGCTTTTTAGTACGATGATCAGTGATTATGATGCAGGTATAATAAAAAAATAATTTCGACATTATATTATTAAAATGAATTGTCAATTAACTAAAAATAAATTAGGTAAAAATGGGTTAAAGAAACGTCATCTAGTTCCAACCGTCTTAAACAAAAAAATGCGTCGAAATGAAGGTCATTACGATACGCAATTGCGTATCGTAATGACTTCAATATGAACGCAAAATATAAAAAGTTATTTTTCGAAGAAAAACTATTTTGAGCTTCTAGTAAAGTGCCAATACAAGGTTTCAAAATTTTCTGAATGATAGTATTTGAGTTAAAGTAAAGGATCCACACACACATACACACTTATATACACAGACATCATCGTGAAAATGTTAAAATTGGATTCTAGGGACCTTAAAACGTGGTCATTTAGCAAAATCTCGATATGCGATTTTTAGCACGATTCCTATACCTCCCTTACCAAGGGTAGCGGGAGGTAAAAAAGTACAACAGAATAACGCCAAAATGTTTCTTATTTGTCAGTAAAACCCATGGTTGGTTGTGGAACATGCAAAAACACGATTTTTATTACTTGGGTGTAGCATTGAAATAATTTCGAATACCCATGTGTAGAAAATACATTTCTTAATTTTCTGTAGTTAGTTACCTCTTTTAGGGCCGGTATTTTCATCTTCGGATAAAGTGCTGGATAATTAATCTGTTGGATAAATGAACAATATCACATCAAAAAATGACATTCAATGTAATTTACTTCATTTATGCTCTTATTTCGATGCGATATTTTATCATTTATCTGACGGATAGTTATCCTGAACTTTATCCGGTGATGGAAATACCGGCCCTAAATCTACCTATCAATATACATATATGACTGCATTTGATTTTTAACAAAACATATAGCACCTGTTTTTATAGTAGGCTGCGTGAGAAAGATAGCAATAGTTGTGACGCAGATATATAGATGCTTAAAATCTAAAATATTTCAAAAACTAACAAGTTTTTAAAAATTATTTCGTCTCAATCATGATTTTTTACTTCCTTGTATATGGTAAAGGAAGTATTGTATCAGATATCAACGGAAATATCCATTTTGACCATCCCTGAATCCATTTTGACTAATTTCGTTATAGCTACTAGATACATCACAGCTGACTCGTCCGACATTTTGGTGCCACTTTAATAATTCATTATCAGAGTTACAGTTTTATTAATCATAGTAGTTATCCACAATGACGGGTTGTTCTGTTCCAAATTGTGCAAATCATTTGAGAAATGATTATAATTTTTACAGGTATATGTTTTATTACTTATGCAATACATGTATTTTTCTGTAACCTCAAAAATCATCATGAACCTTATATTTTCTTGTTTTCTTGGAATATTTTGGTATACTAAATAAAAATAATATGACAAATATGGAAGTTATAATTGATTATAAAAAATAGTTACTATAAAAATTCACCTTTATTTCATAATTTACTGAGATCATTTTGGCACCAATATGGCGGACGAGTCAGCTATGTATTATCTAGTAGCTGTAAATTTCATCGTGACGTCTGTACATACGTTCGTATCTCGCATAACTCAAACACGTTAAGCCGTAGAACGTTGAAATTTTGTATTTAGGTCTATTATGACATCTAGTTATGCACCTTCCTTTTTAGTTATTACATAATTTCCAGAAGTGGTACTTTACTTGAAGCCTATAATAGATTTTAATGAAAAACTATTTTAAAATATAATCCAAAACTTTTCAAATTTGGTATATAAGACTTATATATCAATGGGAATAACAGTAGATTTTGGTTAAAATAGGCTAACCGGATGTTACATATTACCTGAAGTTATTAACAGTTTTTCTTGAATACAATAGTTTTATTTTTATTTTAGAAAAAAATGCTTCAAATAATAGTTTTAGAGATTTAAATTCTGCGTCTAGCATAATAAATATTATTAAATTAGGCCTTTATATAAGCGAGATATGTACATTTAAAAATTATATACTTTTTATATTTCCAATTTTAAATGACACAAAATTGACCTCTGTGGTGCACTCTCCACGCCAGCAATGAGTGTCCTGGTAAGCGCCCGCACGGTGCAAATATGTCATCTTTACCGATATCTGTGTACAAAGCAGATTGGCACACCCAGCAATGGGTAATAAGCCGTGATGATATATTTAATTTTATTTTATTTATATACTTTTTGGTTTTTGTAATGAAGCTTGCTATGGATTAGGACAAAAAAATAAAAAAATTAATGTTAATGTCAAATTACGTCAAATATGTGCAATTTTATAATTGGGTCTATATTTCATGTTAGTTTTGCGTACAAGGAAGTCGTGTGATGTCCACACCAGATTTTTCTTCTTTACTTTTAATATAACTAACATTTTACTCAAGTTTCTGTTATGGTGGAGAACCCTATTGTTCATGCATTATTGAAGTAAGTCTTGAGAAAAAAGCAGCCGTGCGCTCCTGGAAAGCAATCTGGGTCAAAAAGGCCGTGACAGTAGTAGAAATGACACAATGTCTGCCAAAACGACGCAGCACTGCAGTTCAAATTGATATTTACACAGTGCCATCTGTGTTCATCATTTTTATGCATTCCTTAAACAAAAGACGCGAGTTCTTCCGACTCGGACGGCCAAAATATTGCAAGTATTTGTCGTTAGCGAGATGCTTCTGCATTCTGCACTCTCCAGTCTCTGGTTGCAAGCCAAGCGCAGTCCATAAACAAAGAGAAATTAATGCTTCATATGCAAAGGCTCTTACTCGAAAGATGCGAGTATTCATGTTCTCACATTTCAGCTCTCAGAAACATTCTACATATTAATTTTTATTTCCCTTGTTTCTAATAAAAATGAATTATGATTATATTACTGCACACCAAAAAATTCAAACATTTAACTACTGCTAGTTCGTGATTAAAGATAATAATGCTGTTCTACTTATACACAATATTTTGAGTGGAGATTACTGTAAGAGAAAATATTTAAACCAAAGTATGAGTTATAGTACCTAAACTATTATTCACGAAAGATGACTATTCAAGATCATTTATTCGAAGAAAGAATACACATCACTTTATAGCAGTAGCTTAGCAACATTTTGTATTAGAAAGGGAAAGATTATTCGACCTACGTCTGTTTAATTTATGTGGTGTAACAGTTATACGTAAATAGTGGCATTACTTTCTAACACACTATAAATAATAATGACATATGTCGTAGAATTACAGATACCTAATTATCTATTACACTGCCCTCTGTGCTAATATTTACCCAGTGGCGTTGACGTTTAAATCAAATTATTATTCCTTGGTTTATAAGTTAAATCTGTTTTTGTATTTTACAAAAACATAAGTGAAGAACATAAATCTTTTAGAAAGGCATTATTTAGAAATAAACATAATTTTAAAATGAATTATTTTTATTTTTTCAGTTAAAATGTGTCCATAAATATTTCAGGTTGTACGCCTATGCATACGAAATGCAATGAAGTTATCTGCAAGCAATATATCAGACGACTCACAAATGACCTTGAATAGTCATCTTTCGTGAATAATAGTTTACAGTCAAATGGTTACGAAAAATAAAAAATCCCTGAATCTAACCCCTAGCCATAGCCACATTTATATTTAATAGTATATTACAACATGACTAGCGAATGAAAGTTGACGTTTAGATTATTTAATAGATGTGGTTTCTTTTGAAAACATTTGCCTATATTTGATTTGAAAGGAAACTGACCCTTATGTATTCCGTTACAGAAGATTAGAATTGTACTCAATACTAGAAGGCATTTAAAATGACCTTAGCAACAGTATTCAGAGATGTATTTAAAAAAATTAATACCGCAAATTCTAGTTCGTTCGTCTCAGGTGTAAGCAACCCTCGAGTCGGAATTACTATTAGAGGAAATTAAAAATAATCCTATTGCATAGAATTGCCAAACTAAATAGTTTAAAGATCAACATATTTTGTTATAATCAACATAACCGAAAAATGTTTAAAATAGTTTAAACGCACCCCTGTTTTGATATTCAATTACTTTAGTCGGCCTGTGAGCCATCTATTTTCAGCCAGACATAGTTATGTATTTCTGTGCTTTCCTAGTCCAGTATTTAAATGAGTTTATGCAAAAATTTCATACCTGAATATTTCGTACAATTCTATTCTTCCGTAGGAAAAAAAAACACATCTATAAAATAATTTAAACGTCAACTTTTATTCGCTAGTCATACCATACTAACCGAGGTGGAAAGTGTTTCATTGCCGACGGCGAACATAACTAACCAAAACGTGAAGCGCCGAGGTTACCTATAGCCCAAGACAATGAAACTTTTCACTGAGGTTTGTATACTATTTTATTCACAATCTGAAATAAAAAATTAATAATTGATATTTAAATAATAATAACCTAACATAAATAAATGAATGGTCTGAAATTGTTCATTTGTCACATGAACTGTCAGTTTGATTTCTAACCTTAAATTTTGATTTCACATTTATTTATATTATTTGCAAATTCATTCGTTTCTTCACATATAAAAGGTAAAAACATTTGTATTGCATAATTTAAGCAGCTATAAGCTACCAATGATTGAGATATAAATAAAAGTACTAGTTTTAATAAAATAACACATGAACTGTCAGTTTGATTTCTAACCTTAAATATTGATTTCATTCCATTGATTCCTTGTATTATTTACAATTTTATTCAAGCTTTGTTTATATGTAAATACCCATCACTAATACGCATTGATCTTTCAAAGCTAGGGGCAGTTATTTTCCGCCTCGAGATTGGAAAATGAGATTAACAATAACTAATTTCCCAACTTTTTTAAAGATAGAAATCGTCATATTACTAACCGATTGTTAATAAAATCAATTACATATTAACTTGAATACTGTACACATTATTGATAATGTACAATGTTATTATTTAAAAAAAAAAACGTACATATACATAACCTAACCACAATTTTGTAATTTTATACATCTATTATTTTATCGCTCAATTAACCATCGCCTACTTGCCCATCGTCCAATTGGTCATTGCCATTGCCCAATAGCTCTCGCTGAGTTAAAAATAAAATTATTAAGTTTATTTCGAAAAATTAACCATTACACATTTCGCTATTTCCTAGTTGTTAATCGCACAATAGTCGCATACCGACTTTCGTAGGTTTGGCTTTTCACTAACCAGTGATCCATTCTTATCTGAATTGAAATAAATAATAAATTTTAAAGTCAGATTAATTTTGTTATTCCGAATGACACATTAACTTTTTTTTCAAACGCACTACTTTTCTTTTTATTCGCTAATTCTATGTAGTTTCAATGGATATTTATTTATTTTATTTCTACCTTGTGAATCAAGTAACAAAAAAACCATTTCCACAACGTTTGAAAAAAATTAAGGGCCTCCACATAGTTTAATCCGGCACTAAGTATTACTTATTAATATATTTCAATTTTATTTTTGTTGGATCCGGAAAATATGAGACATGATATTGCGCTTTGGAGAGCCACTCCACACTACTTAATATATTTATGGGCGGGCAGGAGGCTGTAAGTGTATCCTGTGTTGCGATGTGAAGTTTACAAGGGGACGCGTGTTTTCTTAATACCCCGCCTTCCACGTCGGCTGCTTCAGGCTTCACTGAGCAAAGGTTATTCAAATTTGCACCAAACCAAGCCAAGCCCAACACACACAGGCATTCCGCAAACTCTAATATTAAACTGAACTGAACGTCAGTACTGTCTGTGTACGAGTACGAGGTACTGCAATAAGTACTTACTGCCAATTATTGCGCTATTTCAAATTAACTAGAACTATTTTGGACTTGGATATTGCTCGACACAGTTAACTTACTCCAAGACTAATTGTTTGGTGTAGCAGCCAAATGGAGTGGAGGATCATCTTTAATTACTTGCAACAAGAAGTATTTGCAAAAGGAACATGTTTTCTTAGACAGACACTGTAATATATTCTAAATATTGTTCAGCTTCTTTAAAATTTAAACAAAAATGTAAGGGCCCATTCAGAATAAAAAAAATTAGCGGTAGTGTAAGAATTAGTGGCATTGGTAGCGTAAGAAATTTATAGTAAAAATTATTTCCGTTCACAATCAAAAATTATTGAAATTATAGTTTCTAGGAATTTTTATTATAAATTACTAGGGTGCAAGGTTGACAGTTACAGCTGTCATTTTATTTTTGCGCAAAAAGCAACTGACATAGACAATGACTTATTAATTACACTTATCCACAAGCACTCCATTGTGTGAGATAAGCGAAGATATTAAGGGAATTTAAAATTATTTTAAAAAAATCTAATGTGGACACCACACGACTTCCTTGTACACAAGACCAATATGAAGTATAGACCCAAGTATAAAATTGTACGTATTTGACGTAATTTGACATTAGGATCTATTTTTTATTTTTTTGTTATTTTTTGTCCTAATCCATAGCAAGTTTCATTACAAAAACCAAAAAGTATATAAGTTTTAAATATACATATCTCGCTTATACAAAGGGCTAATTTAATAATACTTGATGTGCTAGACATAGAATTTAATTCTCTAAAAATTTTATTTGAAGCATTTATTTCTAAAATCAAAATGAAACCATTTTATTAAAGAAAAGCTGTTAACAACTTCAGGTAATATGTCACTTCCGGTTAGCCTGTTTTAACCAAAATCTACTATGTTATTCCAATTGACATAAAAGTCTTATATACCAAATTTGAAAAGTGTTAGATTATATTTTAAAATAGTTTTTCATTAAAATCTATTATAGGCTTCAAATAAAGTACCATTTCTTAAAATTATGTAATGACCAAAAAGGGATGTGCACAACTAGATGTTATAGCAGTCCTAAATACAAAATTTCAACTTTCTACGGCTTACCGTTTTTAAGTTATGCGAGATACATACGCACGTACGTACGTACGCACGACGAAATTAGTCAAAATGGATTCAGGGATGGTCAAAATGGATATTTCCGTTGAAATCTGAAAACCGAATTTTTTCGCGATTACAATACTTCCTTTACTTCGTACAAGGAAGTAAAAAGAAAATGCGTGGGCACAAATTGCCTTTGAAATAAGCGAAAATGGTAAGTTACGTGTTCACTTTTAATTGTGCAAAGTTTATTAATAAGTCTGTTTGTTTATACAGCGCAACGTCTGAGGTACACCACAAAATGATCCTTTTCTATTGCTCATTTTAACTGATGAAATCAGAAATCAGATGTCAATAAACGACAAAACTGTCAAAAAAAATAAGCGGTAGCTTAGTGGCAACGTAGAAGTTTGGAGTTTGCAAACGCCTACCGCTGCCATTGCCACTGCGCTACTACTAATTTTCTTAATTTTTCTTTATGTGAACGAATACATTTGCTATAACGCATTCAATCTTCTACCCAGGCCACTACCACTTCCCCTAATTCTACCGCTACGTTAATTTTTTTGTTGTGAATGATACTTAAGACAGAAGACAGCGAAAATATAAAAGTTATAAATACTATCGCAAAATCTCAATTTGTCTTATAAGATTAGATCTAAAATAATATTTTTGCCATGACCGAGGATAAAAGTCAATTTCTATGGTATCAAAATTTAAAGTAACACCATTTTGCTCTTAGAGATGAAATGTGGACATTTTTCTGCCTACAGAAATTTTATTATCTTGACTGGCATTGTTTATCATCACTAACGCACTGGCAGCATCCACTATTTCATGCGTTTTTTTACAACTGAACTAAATGACAATAATTTAAAGCAATTTTCAACAAACTATCAAAAACGATTCAACTATCAACAAATTTCTGTTGTCTTGTTCATCGATTCAAAAGTTACTACAGTCCCGGACATGAATCATGGGCTACGGAAAGAATCTTAGCACGAATCACTGTCTAAATATTTTGTTTTCTACTCCCACTTGAAAAAATCATTGCTTCACAATCGGCAGAAAGGAAATGTAGGCAATATTAGTCAAGTGATATATTAATTTCATATGCATTCTAGGATGGATATGAAATTCACGATTCACAAATCACTTCAATTCATTTATTACAAGATTAAGAACAAAAACGATACAAATGTCACATTTGACATTTCAATATTGTCATTTAGATGGAAATATTTTCGGTATAAAAAGAGATTTGAATAATTTAATAACAATTAATTGAATTATTTTATTAATTAGTTGTAAGTATTGAAAAAGATCGTATAATAAAAGGGAATCAGAACGATGTGAAACGTCTCATTTGACAAGTCAATATTATCCGTTTTAGACTTGGCAATAATTTCAGAATAGAGAAAAAGAGCGTGAAAGATTTAATAATATTTAAATGAAGTATAATCATAAACTAAATTTAGAAAAATCGTAAGTAGTAAAAACATTGTATACTTATATGTATAATAAAATATAATTTTAATAACAAATATCATTGAAAAAAGCCTAGGAAAACAAGTACATAAAATGATATAAATTAAGAATGTTCAAAAAATGTTCATATTTCTATAGTTCGTATTTTCCTTCTTTTCGTTAGTCGCAGAAGAATTATGCTGTAAAACTCAAGTGAAATGTCCATATCGTTATCGGATGATTGAACACTGTACCCACGGCGTCGTGCTCAAACTTCATCTTGATTCGATATGGACATCATATCCATCCTTGTTGTACAAACTACTATTTTGACGACGACTATGGAATATTTATTTATTTATAAGTAAGTACCCGACAGGAACAAAGTTTCCAATTAAGGGGTACTACAAAAAAAAATACATTTACGTATTACAAGTACAATAAATTGTGTAAAGAAAACTTACTATAAGCATGATATCGATTAATACAGTGAGAAATACGCCATTAATTTCTTCTTAAATAATAATAAACAATAAAAAAAAGTCAATATCATCACAATTAGTGTATAAAACATTAAATGCAGAACATGAACGCCTTAAGGGACTTTTTAATTCGTAATTGGCGAGGATGGTTTGTTCTGGGTACATGAAAATTTAACAATGCAAGTAGATTGGAATCCATTATAACATTATTAATTAATTTACAAAAAAAAATACATAAAAGGATTCTTACATTTTTTTGCCTAGGGTGAACTCTCATAGAGTTATGTTAAAATATCGTTAACCAGAATAACAATTTATGATAGAAATTTAAATTACCCAAAAAATAAACAATATTAGATATTTAATAATTAGTATATATCTTGTTCCACTTAAGCCATTCAGTTAGAGAATTGGACATAGTTTTGAACTCTTTGATTGGCAGAAAATGGAGACATGAGATACGTTTACCCAATGTAATTTCAGCTACTTAACGCCAGCGCCATCTACTGAATGGCTTAAATGGAACAGAGTATAATAGATTTTACTATTTATAACAGTTTGTTATTGATGCTTTTTGAATCATTTTTTCTATAATGTTCCATTTTAGCCATTCAGTATTGTAGAGATTAGGGAATAGTTTTGACCTCTCTGATTGACTGAAATTGTAGACAAGAAACAAGTTTACCCAATGTAATTTCAGCTACTCAAAACTGACACTGATGCGATCGCCTTCTGCTGAATGGCTTAAATGGAACAGAATATAGAATATTTTTGCCGATAAGCGATTCGCGAGTTACTAACAACTTAAACTTATATGAAATTTCTCTAAAATTTTATGCATCTGCAAATGGGTTTAAATCTCATTTCATCTGAAATTTCGACACGTATTAAATACGCAATTCTTTAATCGTGTCAAAATTTTAGATGAAAACATGAGAACTAAGCCGATTTGCAGATGTTTTAAATTTTAGAAAATTTTCATATACGATTAAATTGTTAGAAACTCGCGAACCGCTCATCAGAAATTTATTTTGTTTTTATTTTCTTAATATATAGGGGCGAATTTTTTTTTTGTCACAGGCGCTCAACATCCTAGTTACTGCTCTGAACAAAACAATTGAAAAGGGATTTAAGAGTGGTAATGCTATGAAAATCTCGTGAGTTTTTCACAATACATCCAAGATTCAAGATTTCTATAACTACAAGTTGTTAACGTGTAATGAAAAATCAAACTTAGGGTCAAATATTGCGAAATAAGTATTTCTTTTCTTTACCCCTTCACTCAATAATGGTCTCCGGCACTGTGAACTGTATACAATCGACATTTCGATACACTTTTATCTTCATCTGGGTAAATAAGACCTAACTTACCCAGATGAAGATACGAGAGTGAACTGAAACGTCGGTTGTGTAAGAATAAAAAATGTATGATTGACATTTCGAATAATTATTAATATCTATACTACAATCGAGAACTTTCTCACATTTTCTTAGTGAGACAATAAAATTTCGATATTCTTTATTCTTGTAAAAATAATGTTTACTCTCACCTCTTCTTGATTCGACGACGAAAATTGATTCTCGTTCCAAAATTTGAGAAACCCGACTTATGCTTCTCTATCCCATACACCACATACCATAATACCCTTATTTGCCTAAAAGATAATACTACTCTTATCTATTACGAATCACCGATTCCTGCTCCAATCATTTCAAATTTCCTAATTCTCCGATACTTACTCCCCCACCATCAAGTATTGGCAGTCCCCTATACCAAATTACCGTTGGTATAACATAGTCGGGTAATCCCATCGTCGTGGGCTTGTGTTATCCCATAAGCTTCGCTGTTAATCAGCAGGACTAGGTCACGTGTAGTGTAGCTGTGGTCACGGTGCGTGAATCAGGGGCTAGCGGTCATTACGAGTTATTTGCAGGGAGACAGATGCTTGCGTGTCCACGACATCACGAGAGAAAAGAGGGTGTGGACGAAATACTGGACAGTGGCGGAGAAGGAATAAAAATTATACTTGGTTTCATTTGATAATGTAAAAAGACTTGATGGTTTGTTATGATTGTTGTTAGGGTTTCTTATTCCTCGAAGCTTTTTATTTAACGAAAATCGAAAATTATTTTTCGTATTAGACCTTTTCAATTTAACAGCAATCTCCTTCTATCTCTGAATATAGAAAGTAAAATGCTGCCTGCAACTGCCAACTGGGCCGTCAACCGAGCCGTAAAAAATATTACACGCAGTAAAATACACACTTTAGCTTCTACAGGGTGTCTCACACGAGACGAAACTGACACTTGCCGACGACAATAGGTTGCCAACAAATAGAAGAAAATAATTTGCGGCTGCTTGCATAACGGAGTTACAAGACTTTTTAAACCACCAATCCCGGAAGGATATCTTGAGGTGTGATGATATTATTACAAAATAAAACTGGTTGCTAGGTTTTAAAAATACTACTAGTGAGTTACAAAATTTGTTTGACTTACTGTAATTTTGACACTTTAGAGTTGACTTTTCACTGTCAACAAACTTAGGTTAGCGAAGGTGTCATCCGAGACTCGTGCTGCCTCTCTGGCGTTACGTCCACATTCTCCGAAAATTATAATCATTTCTCAGTAATCAACGGCTGAATACTTGGTAAGAATTTGCCTTTTTTTATTCACCTTGTCAAATTTAATTAGACACTGACATTTTTCGAAAACTACAATCGCCCACACATTTTAAAGAAGATTTGATTTGTATAAAACCCTAGCAACGTAAAATTACGGCAAACACACGTTAAAGGTGCAGGTCTCTGATTGGTCAATTTTAAGACGTCTTTTCTCGAATATCTTTTAAGCTAGATTTTTTTTTCTTCGAAATTACACATCCGAGTGCAGTCTCGTGTTTCCTCATTCGCTCTGGGGCGCGAGTTGTGAGACAGCCTGTAAAAGCTTTTGCAACTTCTTATGAGAAGTTTTTTTAAAGTTGTCAAAAGCATTTCCTCCCATTTTATGAATAAATTTTGAAAAAACAATAGGGCCCTGCACTCTGAGTTAATTTATTATTTTAAATGAAAGCTCTTTTAATTTTGAAGCAATTCGTAGTATTAAAAGTCGTAATTGTTTTTGGTTTAACTCTATTTGATTTTTAATGTCAACATGGCATCATGGAGTCACCTATTGCTATATCTTTCTCTGTCACAAGCTCTATAGTAGGCAGCGAGAGAAAGGTAGCACTAATGTGACGTCATAGTGGCACTGATAACAAACATCAAATATCTCGCAAAGTAATACTTTAAGTATAAAGTGTACATTTTATTATTTTTGTTATGGCGCAGGACCCCATTGCCATGCACATAGTAAGTAAAATGACCCATATTGTCTATCTCTTTAAAATGAAAAGTCTATTATTGAGATTTCTTGAGAAATTCGAGAAATGGGGTCCGGTACTCATATTTCTATTTATTTTTTTCTGAATGATTTAATAAAATAATGAATTTTGCCCTTTGTTATACTTTTTAAATGTGTATAGTTTTTGAAATATAATTTTTATAAATATCATTAATTTTGTGTGACGTCATATCTGCAATTTTACTTCGCCTACTGACTAAAGTTGTTTATATCTGTCAATGTCATTAATTCTGCCAAAAATTGATGTCAAGGAGGGTTAACTAGTAACAATTGTCACTTTCAGAAAACTAGTTGTACCTTGTCAAAGGAAAAATCTGTTGTTATACAGATTTCAAATAAATATGTTTTATTTTATTAAAAATGATAAATGTTTCATATACGAGTATTTTCATATAAAATAGGACTACATATAAATATATGGATTTTATATTCACAAGTTATGAATAATGACCGGAGGTGGTAAAAGCGGCCCTAAATTCTGGATAACTGAGATTTCGAATAATTGTTAATATCCACGCAATTTAAGATTAAAGTTGATATATGTCAGTTGAAGTAGTAATATTTAATTAATGTGACTTTAAGACTTTCTAAAATATAATATTGACTATTCTTTTTACTTCCTTGTACAAAGTAAAGGAAGTATTGTATTCGCGAAAAATTTCGGTTTTCAGATTTCAACGAAAATATCCAATTTGACCATCCCTGAATCCATTCTGACTAATTTCGTTGTAACGTCTGTACGTTTGTACGTACGTACGTACGTATCTTGCATAACTCAAAAACGGTAAGCCGTAGAAAGTTGAAATTTTGTATTCAGGACTTTTATAACATCTAGTTGTGCACCTCCCTTTTTGGTCATTACATAATTTTCAGAAATGGTACTTTATTTGAAGCCTATAATAGATTTGAATAAAAAACTATATTAAAATATAATCCAAAACTTTTCAAATTTGGTATATAAAGACTTTTATATTAATTGGAATAACATAGCAGATTTTGGTTAAAACAGGCTAACCGGAAGTGATATATCACCTGAAGTTGTTAACAGTTTTTCATGAAAAAGATGGGTTCATTTTGATTTTAGAAATAAATGCTTCAAATACGAGTTTTAGAGAATTAAATTCTGCGTCTAGCACATCAAGTATTATTAAATTAGACCTTTGTATAAGCGAGATATATAAATTTAAAACTTATATACTTTTTGGTTTTTGTAATGAAGCTTGCTATGGATTAGGACAAAAAAGAAAAAATAGATGTCAAATTACGTCAAATACGTGCAATTTTATAATTGAGTCTATACTTCATATTAGTCTTGCGTACAAGGAAGTCGTGTGGTGTCCACATCAGATTTTTTTATAGAGTCAATAAAAGAATAAGCAAATTATTTGATAAAAATAAAGTCCCTTTAAATCAGTTTAGCTTAAAGCTCATAACAAATAAACTTCAAAAACATTTAATGAAAAAATGTAATCCAAAATTAAAGAATCTAAGAATTCAAAGTTGAGTTGCTTTTTCTTAATACATAAATGTGCATTTATCTTTTAAATTAATTCACGTACGAATGTAAACTTCCTTAGTATGCTTATAAATTTTCACTATGTAACTTCAACTAAACATAGTAAAAGTAATGTACGTGCACACATAAGAACACAGGTACTTGCAATGAATTCTATTCGTGTCTGAGCATAATACCCCGCAGTATTTACTATTTAGCACTGCAATTTCCATGTGAAAGCCCTAAGAAATTAATAAGAGTGTGTTTTCATCTGCAGTGTTGTATAAAGATGCATTCCTTTAAAGAAATGCCAAGAAGCAATTTATTTATAACCATTCTTGTGAATTTTTCAGAAGCAGAAGCAGCAAATAAAAGGCTTTCCTTATTTGAAAACATTCGCACCTTGTGATGCTCAGCACGAGCTCTTTCATTCAAGATGCATTTAGCGTTAGGAATAACGAATAACGTGCAAAGTCCGGCTTCGGAAATAAAACCGATTCGGGCATGTCTGTTTTGTGAGCATAAATATTGCACGTTTACCGGGAATGCAGTTAATTTCACTAATGGATTAACGTAATTGTGATAAGTGCAGGAAAACTATTTGCAGTTAGCGCGTTGCTCTTCGTTTCTGTTTTACAGTTCACGTTACAGGATACTGGCAATTGGCAGGACCGCATTATCTATAAGGAAAACTAGCCACGGATCTGCAGGTACCATTGTATAAAAACTGGAATAATTTCTGATCAATCTTTTTTGGATAATCCTTAAGAACGCCTAAAATCATCATAAACAGAAAGAAGCGACATATGGTAGCAATGACATGACACATGGCAATTGATAATTGTTGTTAGAATTTCAATTACTTTTTTCTATTTCGGTGTTCTTATGTTTCTATAAAAGCACTGTTTATCACGGAAAACACGACGTTTAGAAAATCTATAAACGTACTGTTTTTGGCGCCTTTCGTATTCTAGAGGTAGTAGTCATGACATATGAATTACATATAACCTCAAAATGGTAAGTTGTTTATGTTGAAATATTACTTCTTATTATTGATTTTTATCTTATCTTCACGTGATAGGACTAGAAAGAAGAGAAATTTATAGCTATAGCTTTGTTAGTTTAGAAAGAAGAATCTGTGAAGTTAAAATCTTTCAACTAAAAAATTATGAAACAAGAAACAATGCACTCAGATTTGCTTTGTCAAAATAATTTAAACGATAAGTTTTATTTATTACCAGTGGTGTAGTGGGCCCGGAACGCGGCGGAACGCCGTTCCGGTACTTTTTTCCACAACCGGAACGCGTTCCGGTTCGAGTTTAAATGAATAATTACAAATAATTAATTTTAAAAATCTATAAAATTCAAACTAAAAACAAAATGTGAATTTTTTTCATATTTTGCTTTGAAAATCTTAAATTAACGATACAATGATTAATTTAGAGAGAAATAATTCCTAGAAGAGAAGGGCTTCGTACGTGACTTTGCAAGTTTAGGTATGGTTTAAACAAAAGGACGGCGGAGTGGGAATATAGCGATCGCCCGTGCACCGATTTGTTGTGTTCTGACTGTTGTGGAGTTAGTGTTAGGACGCACCTATTAGTGCTATGACGTATACTAGAACTGCAAATAATATAATTACGTATTAATTAAAAGCGATGTCCGAGAAACGAAAACAAACGTCGTTAATATCATTTTTTAATAAAAAAGGCAAATTAGAAGAAAACGAAGAAAAACAAAACAAGGAAACTAACGCAAATGAAAAGGAAACAACATTATCACCTTCTTGTTCAAATTACAACCAGAATCAAGTAGACGGAAAAACTTACGATGATAGTGATGAGAAGACAAGTAGTTTAAAATCAATGTGGCCAAAAATTTGGACTGCGGATATGTGGCGTGAAAAAAAGGCCAATTTTCCATGGTTACTATACGATTCAGAAAAATTAGGATGCGCAACATGCATGGAAGTCAAAAAACTAGATCCTATGAAATTGCAAGGACTAAGCATCTCTAAAGAATGGAGTACAATTTCAATATCTTATTATGGAGATAAACGACCGTCGCAATTAACATCATTGAGGAGAAAAATTTGTGAACATTCAAAATCTTTATCTCATATCACAGCCGAAAAAATCTTCCATAGTGCAAAAACACAGACTTTAGAAAAACAAATAGATAAATTAAATGAATCAAATTTTGATGACACCAGTAAAATATTTAGAACTGCTTATTACATTGCAAAAAATGATAAACCCTATAATGATCATTTTGATTTGTTAAATTTACAAATGTTAAATGGAGCCCAAATTCCTCCTGGATTACGATCACAATATAGTGCTACTCAAATCATTGATCTCATCGGAAAAGAAATGAAAATAAAAATTTGTGAACGAATTATTAGTGTAGAAGGCAAAATATCTATTCTAATAGATGAGTCCACCTCTCTGAGTAAAAAATCAACTCTAATTATATATATATATATATATATATATATATATATATATATATATATATATATATATATATAGATCCACATTTCTTATTCCTTGATCTAATTGAATTACCTGATCAAACAGCGAATACAATAACTGATTGCTTAATTACTTGCCTTCAGACATATGGATTCAATGATCATTATTTAAAAAACCATCTCATAGCTTTTGCAAGTGATGGAGTCAGTGTAATGTTGGGAAAGAAATCAGGGGTAGCTAAACGATTGTTGTTAAAATATCCTAATATAATTACGTGGCATTGTTTAAACCACCGTTTAGAATTATCTATCTCAGATACGGTGTCAGAGGTACACGGCGTCAATAATTTCCAAATTTTCATGGATAAATTATATTCATTATATAGTCAATCTCCAAAGAATCAAAGAGAAATAGAAAACTGTGCAACATCGCTAGGCGAGGAAATTAAAAAAATTGGACGTATTTTGGGCACAAGATGGGTTGCAAGTTCATTTAGGACCATTTCAGCTGTTTGGCAAAATTACACTTCTCTGTGTGAGCATTTTAAATTGGCTTCTACGGATTCAAATCGAAATAAATCAGAGCAATGTATGTATCAAGGCCTATTAAAATATATTACAGCGAAACAATTTTTATTAAATTTGGCCCTAATGTATGACGTATTATTTGAAGTTTCCCTTTTGTCACTAGCATTGAAAAAAAGGGATATCACAATAGTTCAAGCCGACAAATTGATTCGTCGGACTATTCGAATTTTAGAATCAATGAATGAACGTCAAACAGGCAAGAAATTATTAGAAGCAGAAAATGCAGTAAAAAATATGAACTTTTCATCGATCACATTGATTGATAATAGAAAAATGAGTGTAATTCACAAAGGACAATTTTTAACAAGTATTGTGTCCAACATGAATCACCGTTTAATTACATCAATTGATCAATCTTTACAAAAAAAAGAATCAGAAGGAGGACAATGCAAATCAAATGTAATTAAAGAATTCCGTATTTTAGAAGCGATTGAATGGCCTACAGAAATACCTCCAAATTTCGGAGAAAATCAAATTGAATCACTATGTAAACGGTATAATTTGTCGTTTCCAGAAACTCTTAATGTTTTTAGAGATTACTTAGATAATGATGAAAGAAGTGTCCCAGAAGATTTAAAGAGTTTGATGTCTCATTTAAAAATGATTCCATGTAGATCATCTGAATCGAACGTGGTTTTAGCTGTATGAACTTAATAATAACCACCCTTAGAAGAATGGAAACCGGAAGCGTACGTCAAAAAATGGCTAAGGAATCATCGTTCAGCTGTCGATCAACAAACAAGGATTGCTAAACCCAAAGAAAAAATATTCGACCCAGTTTGGAATTTTATGTAAAAAAATGTTATACACCTTTAACAATATAAAAATTATGTATATATGTATACTTAATAAAAAAATATTGTAAGTACTTTATATCTTTTTTAACCCTCCCGTTGCTAAGCGTAATAATTAACTCATGCTTATTTGTCAAAATAATTATATTTAATGAGTTTTAATAATAGGTATAGGTAATATAAAAAAATAGCAACACACAAAAATAAAATCACATAAAAAAATTACAAACAAAATAAAATTCTATATTTAAACATATCATCAGCCCTGGGGGGGGGGGGGGTATAACCCCAGGGGATAACTCCGCGTCTGAGCGTTCCGGTACTTCTTTTTTTAGCACTACACCACTGTTTATTACAATTTAATTTTATGATAATATTGCAATTTTCAGCTGATTGTATTGTTATAATCAGGCAGGTGTTGAAATGTATGGTGCACGTTACATGAAATGTTAACACTGTCAATTCAACTTGCAAGACAATATGAGAATTTTACGATCCATAATATCCAGTTCCACGTCGAGGCGAACTGTCGAATATTAAATTTGTAAATATGATTTAGACAGAAATGGTGGAGTTGTGTAGATCAATAAATTGTTCATTAATGTATTTCATTATATAAAGAGTTTTATTTATGATAATAACTAACACAAACCAGCGATCCCGATTCGTCATTTGATAAATTTACCTTTTTTACAAGAAATGTCAAATCAGGTGGTTCATTAATAAATCGGTGGAGTACATTGTAAGTATTGGTTTTCCTTTTCCATAATTATATAATGCTTGATACAATGTTTTAATGTAAACAATCAATCAGAATCACACAATACCCAAACTGTCAAAATGTGAAATTTCAAATGTTACCGGGAAGCGCTACCAACATAAGTGACAAAAAAAAAACACCAAGACATATTTTTGACAAGTCCTTTTTTAAAAAAATTATTTGTAAAATTACCTCAATAGAAAAAATAGTATAAAAAAACATGTATCATAAGGCCTGTTAACGCACTCGTCCTTTGTAAAACTCGCCTAGCGTTTCGTTTTCCAAACTTGGACTCGTACGTTAACAGATTGCCTTATGATACTTGTGTTTTAATGTACTCTAGTATTATAAACTGTCCGAAGAGAATAATAATAAAGTAAGCCAAAAATCAGTCTTTTTTCGGTACAGGCGTTGTGTTAAATAAAATTGTTTTTTTTTCAGACTACTATTCATAAATTAAAATCAGGAAGTGAACTTGACCGATAGTCGACTGTAGAATGGATGAGGGGTTCCAAAAAGGAAGAAATAATCGGACTAGCAGTCTTTGGTGAAATTATTTATTTCAAGCCAACGTTTCAGCTAAATATTAGCCTTCCTCAGGGCAAGAAACTATCTAGTTACAGGTTTGTGGCAACCACCCATAAGGAACAATTGTGAATAAAATTATCACAGAGTTGGTCGTCATACAAGATAAAATTATAAATAAGTACATGTAAAATAGTTTGAATGGTCAATTGTTAAAAAAAAATATAAACTGATGTTAAAAAAATTGTAGTCAAAGAATATAAAATAAAATTTATACAGAAATAAGACACGTGTTACTGCACTGTTGCCTTAAGTATGAAAAATCAGGAAAATTAATATATAATAATTTTGGCTTATGTTAATAATCAGGTTTGATATTGGCTTTAATTAATGCCGCCATAAATTTTTTTTAATATAAATATTGAAACGTCACCTATTATTATTGTAATTACAGTGTAATTTAAGCTACCTATGGCTTTTTACTTCCTTGTACGAAATAAAGGAAGTATTGTAATCGCGAAAAATTTCGGTTTTCAGATTTCAACGGAAATATCCATTTTGACCATCCCTGAATCCATTTTGACTAATTTCGTCGTGACGTCTGTACGTACGTACGTACGTGCGTACGTGCGTATGTATCTCGCATAACTCAAAAACGGTAAGCCGTAGAAAGTTGAAATTTTGTATTTAGGACTGCTATAACATCTAGTTGTGCACCTCCCTTTTTGGTCGTTACATAATTTCTAGAAATGGTACTTTATTTGAAGCCTATAATAGATTTTAATGAAAAACTATTTTAAAATATAATCTAACACTTTTCAAATTTGGTATATAAGACTTTTATGTCAATTGGAATAACATAGTAGATTTTGGTTAAAACAGGCTAACCGGAAGTGACATATTACCTGAAGTTGTTTACAGTTTTTCTTCAATAAAATGGTTTCATTTTGATTTTAGAAATAAATGCTTCAAATAAAAATTTTAGAGAATTAAATTCTGTGTCTAGCACATCAAGTATTATTAAATTAGCCCTTTGTATAAACGAGATATGTTTATTTAAAACATATAATTTTTGGTTTTTGTAATGAAGCTTGGTATGGATTAGGACAAAAAATAACAAAAAAATAAAAAATAGATGCTAATGTCAAATTACGTCCTGAATTACGTCAAATACGTGCAATCTTATACTTGGGTCTATACTTCATATTGGTCTTGTGTACAAGGAAGTCGTGTGGTGTCCACATCAGATTTTTTAATAATCGATTACAGTATTGTCCAGAATGTATTTCAAAAATCAAAACATAGATCATAAAAAGAATATCCAATTTTAGATTCTCATTTCCTGTTAATAAATCTTATTACAACAAAGACAATAATTGATTACAATAATTAATAATGAATACATAAATTACCTATAGTATAAACTAATTTAATAACTTATGCTGACAAAACCATATATTTTTTTAAACTCACTCCAATAAAGATAGTAGTTGCCTTCAGGCCAAGTGCTGCAACCCTTAATACGGATCTGATTACCGGTTACCGGTTCCGAGTAGCGAAAGCCGAAATATGTGTGCAACGTGCTGAATTAGCAAAATGCCGTTTTAATTTTTACATGAATGGTAATCACATAAATTGATTGCCGCTATTATGCATAATTTTCCATAATGGATAAGTTTAACTGCTGATGTGATTTGTTGTCTACAAAGCTTTTTTCATGAATTTGCATATTTTGTTGCTATTGATATTCTGCTGAATATGCAATTATGGAAACTTATAGCAGTCCATTTGTTTGCTATAACGAATATTCAATATTGTTGGTCAATAAATAAATACAACCATATTAGTTCTTACAAATCTGAATAATTCATAACAAAATAAATATGAATTTAACATTACAAATGCCATAAACATTTTGAAATTATGACTGGTTCTAACATTATATGTATATGAAAGAGAAGGGGATATTCAACCTCATATTCAACTTTGTAATTGCAATTTGCAATGTTAAGCAGAAAAATTCTGAATAATAATTATACCAATAAGTATAACAGCAATTCTCAAAATTTTTACTGTCTTATCCCTCTAAAACAGTGTTTCCCAAACGATTATTTGCAACGCACTAATGATCCCCACGATAATACAGAATGTTTTACAACTACAGTTTTAAACTTTAAAGACACAGACGTATTATTCATCGAAATGGGTTAAAAATCTCAATCAACATAGGTCTGGACTTTAACTGTTTCCGAGAAAAAGGCCATTTTAAATTAGAATCAAACAAAAAAATCTGATGTGGCCAGCACATAACCTCTCGCCAGATATTTTACCTGGTTGTACGCATGAAACGAAAAATATTTTTAAATAAAAATACATACCTATATTCATGTCTCACTACAAAAAATTCTTATATATATATATATATATATATATATATATATATATATATATATATATATATATATATTTACAAAATCTATGGGATATTTTAATATAAATTATGTACAATACATACATTTTCTTTATATTCAATATCCTGATTTTTTTTTACTTTCCTTTTGTTTTTCTTTATATCCGTCATTTTTTCGCAAATTCCTTTTATATTCTTTTTCACGTATATTCTTTTGCGTTGTTAACTTTTTATTTATTTTCATAATCTTCATAATGATGTATAAATATTTTTGACAGTGGCATACAAATATTTTTGACAGTGACATTTATGTGTCAATTACAAACATTTGAATTTCTTGCCTTGGAGCAGGAGTAGTTTGATCTGAGATTTTTTTACATCAAATTATTTTATATGCATTTTTTATCTTTAAATCTATAGAAGATATAATAATGAATTTATATTTACCGAATAAAGAATTTAACGTTCTTTAATATAAGTATTTATATAAATTTTCGATAAATAATAATTAGATGATTTTTTTCTTGTAACTACTACTTCCGGTTGTCCAATTGTTACCAAAACTTAATCAACTCTTCCCATTATTGTTAGATTGAGGAATCCGTAGTTAAAAATGTTTTTAGTCTTATAGTACTTAAGAATTCGTGGATCCAACATCCACATATCCACACACACATACGGACATCATTGAAAAATGTTATAATCGGATTCTAGGGACCTTAAAACGTACTTATTCAATAAAATCTGGTTATGCTATTTTTAGCACGAATTCAATACCTGTCTTAGCGAGAGGTAATAATGTATAAACAACTTCTGAAAGACTTTGCACTCAACAATTTTTGCCTTAAAATGAACAAGAGAGAAAGAAATTGCAAAAAAACTAAAATCCCATGTTAAATTTCTAAGTTCGCACCTGACACCTGACCGTCAACAGCTTGTATGTATATTGTTGGTGTAGGTATGTTTTTTAGTGATATGAAACTTTTATTATTTTTTTGATTTATCTAAAACTAATTTTTATGCTTTACTAAACATACATGCTACCCACGAAATTATAAGTCTTTTGAGCAGGTTATGCTATTTCACTGTCTATAGGTTCTTACTTTGTTTTAGTGAATTTTTGCTAAATTTGAAAAATAAATTTAGAAGTGAAAATCTTCCTTTTAAATAATTCGTAGTTTGAAACACTTTAGTAGTACATTTGTATGAAATGTACTGAAAAAGTGAATAATTTTATTACTAAAGTTGTCTTTGTTGTTTAGTGTGTGAACGGGAGTGATAATAGCGTGTTTCCAAGTGTGTGAACTCGTATTTCAGGCCAACGAGAGTGGGAGTAAACATAGTGTATTCTGAAAATGGATAATAGCCAATTTAGTCCGTCCGTATAATCCAAATTTCATAATAGCAAACTGCATTACTAACTTATGGGGCAGAGAAGTATTAGCTTTAATGGCCATATCCCGATTATTTCCCAAACTTCCCCTCTCTCACGGACCATAGGCGTAGAGTCAGGGGCACATTCGCATTGTGCCAAAGCATTCATCATTTCAAAGCCAATTAAAAATTTACGGTCATTGATCTATTCATTAATTTTTGATCTAGATTTCTGGTGATAAAAAATGAATTGGAACCGACAAAAATCAAAGGAATAAAAGCAAATCGAACTCATTATAATCAACCATACATTTCGACTTTCATTCATCGCAGAATTAAAATTAAAACGAATTTCTTCAAACAAAATTTTTAGCAGCTTTTATTTCAAGCAATAATATAAAATGAATTCTTAAATTTCATATGACGTGCATGCAATGATTTAATCCAAAATTTTTGAATTTTACTATTTAAGACTTTCATATCAAGGAGAATAACATTAGATTTTGGCTAAAATTAATAAACCGGAAGTGATACTTTACTTGAAGCTCTGAATAGATTTTCGTGAAAAATATATTATGATATATTCCAAAACTTGTTAAATTTGGTATTTAAGACGTCTATATAAAAGGGAGCAACATATTAGATTTATTTGAAGTTCTGAACATATTTTCGTGAAAGATATATTGATACAATCCAGAACTTTTCAAATTTGGTATTTAAGACTTTTATATTAATGAGAACGACATATTCGATTTTTTTCTAAAATTAATAAACCGGAAGTAGTACTTTACAAAAAGCTATAAACAGATTTTCTTGAAAATATATATTAAAACAGGATCCAAATTCCATAACTTATCAAATTTGGTATTTAAAACTCGATTTTGACTATATTTATATGATAAATTGGAAGTGGTATTTAATTTGGAGCTCTTAGCAGATTTTCGAGGAAAAACAATAAAATATAATCCAAAATTTCGTATTACAGACTTTTCTATTTATTGGAACGAGAAATTATATTTTGTTTACAAACAATCAATCGGAAGTGATACTTTACTTAAAGCTCATTGCTATTTTAAACATGGAATTGACGGGAGATTATGTGTAGGCCACATAAGATTTTTTTTTATTATAGCTAGGTATTATTAAGTTTAACCTAGTTTCTAAATAAATGTTATCAAAATATTAAATTTCCAATAAATTTAATATCAAATGTTTCCTAAAACACTCAGTGTTGCCAACCTTGATAATTTAATTTTTTATTTCTTTTAATAATAATTTTGAAATAAAAGTAAATTAATGAAAAATAGGAAAATTAATATGAATTACATTATGGGTCAGTGTAACATTGAAATCTTGTATTCCTACTCTATAATATTTTGGAGATAGATTTCATATTTATTATTGTTGTTTTGAAATATTAAAACAAACTTCTTTCTCGAAACTCGAAACATTATAAACGGCAGAATAAAAATCTTAAATAATTACGATTTCAGCATCTGCATCCGAAAAGAAAACTCATTAAATTGTTTCTCCCTTTCTTTTTATTGACAAAGGAGAAAAGAAGAATTAGAAGTTACAAAATTAAAACAGCTTTGAAACTTTATTGCAAAATATGAATATGTATAATACATATTTCCCTAAGACTTCGTTTTGTCGCACAACTTTGACTAGCGTCTTCAAAGTTTGTGATTTTATTTAAAACTTTCATTAAGCTTCTTTTCGAAGTTAGACATTTTTCGACACCCTAACGATCTTTTAAAAACAATAGCTTGTTACTTATAATTTACAAGCGGCACACTCTGTAAATTTTCCCCTTCTTATTTAAATTTTCAAATGATTTAGTCACTTCACTGCATTCAAAATTATTACAATCCTGTATCTATTATGTATTGACACAGTGACTGTAAATACTAATTAGTAATTGTAATAATTGCATAGTGAGAAATAATAATGAATTTTAGGCGGTCAATTAAAGATAACTTATTTACGTAATAAAATTATAATTTTAGTATCCAGTAGTAATAGAATTGCATTAGTTTTAAAATGCACCTTAGTGTACATAGATAAAGTACACCCTGCTGTAGTTAGATAAAAATGCATAATTACACCGTTCCAGAATGAAAATATACTAGTGGAAAAAGCGGGTCTTTTTTCAATAAGCTAAAAGAAAGCTACAAGACTTTCAGTTTGATCTACAAATATAAAATAAAATAAATCATTCCTAATTCGCTTCTGCCTGGACAAAGGTCATGGCGATTTTTCAATTATTGCTTTTGGATTTAATTTGGTTCCTAAAATATGCAAGTAAACCCTTTTTACCGGTTTCAGGATATTAAACCCTTGTTTACAAATACAAAAGTAGGCTGGTAGAGTGTAGAGTCGGTGCGTTTAGAGAAAAAACAAATCGGCGTAGTAGAAGTTGTACTACCCAACTTACAGATGTTGACTGTTATTAAACATTTAACAGAATAATATTTAAATGTTATTTACGATACGTAATATTCATAAACTAGTGTATATATAATTATTACTCGCACAAAAGAAAATTGATTAAATATCTTTGTCCATATTTATATCTTTAACCTATGAGCCTATACGCTAGAAACAGCTGCTACCTGTCACAATATCGTACCATCCCGAGTTTCACAAGTTGGACCCGCCCGGATGAATTTTGGTTTGTGCGCCGGTTTTTTCTCTGAACGCACGGACTCTAACTAAGTAATAATTTTATTACCATACTGACTTGTCAACAGCAGTCTACAAAATGAAAATAAAATCAAATGAAATTATAATGCTCTTCATTAATACATAGGTACAGATAACGTTAGTGTATCGTTTTTAACACAGTTTACATAATTTGAGTATTTATCATATTGACATAAATGTCAAAATAATTGTTCTATTTATCATGGCATTCTGAAAATAGCATTAATGAGAGAATTAAAAAAATAATCTTTATTAATAATGTCTTCATTTTCTGAAACCGATAAACTATTGAACAAACCACGGATGTTATGAATCATAACGAGCGTTAGATGTATTAAAATCCTCGGTCTACGAGCTCGGATTTCAAACCGACATCTGCGGCAGTTATGATAGTCATAACAATCCTACGTATGTTAATAGCTATAACAGTGTTTACATATGCCCATTAAAGACAAAGATAGATCCAAACGCAATTATTGAAAAAAATCGACTTATGGCCTTTTGTCCCGGTAGTAGCAAGTTATGACATTGGTTTCATTATACTAAATTACTTTTTACTTCCCGCTGCCCTTGGTAAGGTATTTATAGGAATCGTGCTAAAAATCGCATATCTAGATTTTGAAAAATAAGCACGTTTTAAGATCTCTAGAATAAAATTTTAACATTTTCACGATGATGTCTGTTGTGTATGTATGTGTGGCTCATTTGCTTAACTCAAATACTATCATTGAGAATATTTTTAAACCTTGCATTTCTGCCTTGTTCTAATATGGAAAGAAGCCATTAAATTTTGGTGTAAATCAGACAACCGGAAAAGGCACTTAACTTGAAGCTCAAAATAGTTTTTCTTCGTTAAAACCTTTAAATGTTATATTTTCGAAATTTATGTTATTAAAATATTAAAGATTATTAAATTTTCTGCAGATTTGCATTAATACTTTTTCTACATAAATATGTATAAATTTATAAAATTATCTATAATTTAAATCCCGGAGGATACGCTTTAAACAAACATATCTCCTTGGCTACGCAGTTATTCAAATGTATGAAACTGACTGTTTTACGACCGTCTTCATAGTACTATACCTGTCATTCTGTTAGCATCAGTCATTCGTGTCAAAATATAATTCTCTATTCTGATTTGTTTTGTTCGTTGTGTTTCTTAAATATGAGTTTAAAGCGAGAAGAAATGCCTAGCGTAACTTTTTTGTTTAATAATATTGAAGATCATTTGATAATATAACTAAAACGATGACTGAAGTGCAGAGGTGACAGTTCTTGTTTGGAAGTCGTAACCATGATAACCATTAGTTCTATGCTTTGCTGCCAGATGCGCTCGTGCAAATTGCACTTGTGTAAGTGTCTATTAACTTGTCATTTACAAATCTATGTAAATTGTTATTGTTGTTAAGTATATCTGAGTATCTAGTTATTTAATATAAATTTAATTGAAAGCTGAACATAATACTTCTCAAATAAACTGTACTGTATTCTTTTTGGAACACCAACGTAGCGATTATTCTTGCTTTCATCTTTTCAAAGAAATATTAGAAGACGGTATGGATTACACATCTTTCAGTATACAAATTACAAAGAATATCTTGAGCACAACTATTTGTGCGATATGCATGAGTGCCGTAATATAAAATTAATGAAAGAAGAATAAATAACTCAAATGTATATTATGCTATGCTATTCCAATCCAACAGAAGTTAGCTTGGAACAAAGGCTTCTAAAGGAATATCATATCAGATTTTATAGCTTTCTACGGATGATGATGCTTTTGAATTTGAAATATGAAAAAAATTTAAAATACTAGTAACATTATGTGTCCTACCTTATACCCAAAAAGAAATGACTGCAAATATTTTTGCTTCATAATGAAGAATAGGCTGTTATAATTCTAAGTTTAATACTGAACTGAACTAATCAAAAATATTACAGGTACCTCATTAAAAATAAGACACATTGTAAAAATTTTTTGTTTTACATTAAATAAGTATGTTCAAAATAATTCCCTTCAACAATAATACGCTTCGCCATTGTTTCGTTCCACCTCCAACTAATCTTTTAGAATCCTTTCAATTTCGCAAGACTTACAAACAGTCAAAACAGTCAAATTAATAGCTAGTGACTTGAAAATTGCGAAAGTAAAGTTGAGGCGACTTAAAAACTGTCAAATTAATTTTAAGCTGACTTCGAAAACTATTAAAGCTGTCAATTTTTAAATCATGATTCGAAAATGCTATCTGGTTATTCCATATTTTCACTCGCAACGATACTTTAAAAATTGACTTATCTAATCTTATCTAATTTTACCAATTTAATTTCAAATGACAGATAAATAAATGAAATATTTAAAATGACAGTGTAAATATTGTTTTCCACGGTCTACTTGATTTTCTTATTCTCAGTAATTGTACCGTGACCTTCATATCTACAAAACTATGTATGGTACTACTAGCGAATGAAAGTTGACGTTTAAATTATTTTATAGATGTGGTTTCTTTTGAAACCCTAGAGAAGAGTTGAATCATATTATGACAATGAAATAAATCAGACATACGTTACATAAAATGTTAACATTCTTCTTGTGACGAAATAGCGCGTATACGTTGAATATTAGAATTTATTCTAACAATTTTGGTTGACATTTGACATTATAAAATCGGTAATGAAATAAAATTCTTTAAAACGCTAGCGAAGTAAAATTGTTTATAAAACAAAGCAATAAACATGGCTTTATAAAGCAAAATTGAATAAAAATTTGAATAAGAATTATTTGTGATCAAGTGTTTTAAGTTTTAATCGTAAAATGGGCCTTAATGATCAAGGAAATTTTAATTAACGAAGAAAGATTTTGTCAACGTTTAAAGTGTAGGCGAAAATTCACAACCATTGTAGCGCATTGTTCGCGCTCTACTCCGATTAGGAGAGTGTATTCACTTACGAAAAGTTGTAAAAAAAAACTTGTGAAAGATTCAATGAGTATGCTTATATCGACGTCCTTTATCGGATTTAAGTGGATTTAGGATTAGAAATCATATTTAAGAAAACAATGTAAACGATCTGGATTGAATTTCGAATCGGATTCTAACTCGACTTTACCAACGAGATTTATACATAAATCCGATTTACTTTCGCGAGATAAACAGCGATTTAACAGAAAATTCAATACTAGGTATTGAAACAATGACAAAAACACAGAGTAATTTATTCATCTTTCATGGTTTGACAGTTAATATATGTCAAAATGGTGTCAACGATTATTTGGTAACTTATTAAGGTGCATTCACACGAATGAAAATTAGGTTTAGATTTACGGTTTATAATTTAGATTTAAAGACTTTGGCCGCATATTATGTAATGACTCCATTCACTTCAGAATTTGGGGTTTCTAAATCCAAATTATAAAGCTAAACATTGCAAGGTCCAAACTTTAGGTTTATGATTTAGTTTGACGTCACAAACTTCACCAATAAGAACGAGTCTGAAATGATATAGATATATACACTCATTTTTATTTAGTATCCACTTGGTGTATTCGGGTTTTTAAACAAATGCAAGAAGAACTTGGATACTGCCAGAACTGAATTGCTGAAATATAACCAATAATGCTAAGCGAATGACAGTTTCACGGCGCACAGTTGTCTTGTTGAGTACTGCTCTACCGAAATTTTAATCTTGTTTTTGAAGCATTTACACAGATGTCTGTACATATCAAAACTAATTTTCAGGTAATTTAAACTTACATTTATGAATGACTTACTTAAACCTAAACAAAAACCATAAACCTAATTTTCATTTGTGAATGCACCTTTAGAAGAGCAATAAGAAATCCGTGGAAGCAACAAGAAACAGAATATTATTTGAAATTAATCCTGGAAAGAACAATAATTGATTTGTGAGATGAAAAACTAAGTAAATGTTAGATGAAAAATCTTAGTAAATGTGCAGTCAAAATTGTCAAAAGTCAAAATTAATACTAGTCAATAATGTTCTACTCATTCTATGCTGCTATGTCAACAGTGTCAGTAATAAATCCAATTAAATCTATACCCTATCCGTTTTAACCATAGAGTGGTGGGAATATAGATGCAGTTTGATCTTGTATTTTGATTGGATAATACCCCGATATTATCCAATCAAACAAAAACATCAAACTTCACCTATCTTCCCACTACTCTCTAGTTAAAACGGATAGAGCATACAGTAAAATCGATCGCTTTAAATTTTTCTGGTATAAACAGTTAAGATTTAGGATTTATTTAAATCCGATTTGATTAGGACTTCGATATAAACTTACTCATTGCCTCCAATGAGTTAGGATCTTGTAGCTCAGTTGGTTATGGCGTCTCACTAGATATGAGAAGGTCCAGGGTACAAAGTCCTACGGGGTCCATGAATTTTTCACAAAATCTTTCTTCGTTAATTAAAATTCCCTTTATCATTAAAGCCTATTTCTACTAATAAATAAAAATATGTTAGTTTTTAGGATTGTAATTACAAAGTTTTGGTAGATGTAATAAAATACTTTGCTTGGCCTTTTGTGCCGCGTTTATTCGTCGTAGCAAACATTTCTGTCGTAGTAAAACAAACATATCCAGGAGTTTACCATATGGCAAGAGAGGCGCTTTCTCTGTAAACGGCCCGCGCCGCATTTTGGTTGCCATGCAAATATCTCCGCGTTCTACGGCTGCGAGACATATTTATGTACGAATTATATTTACTTTAACGTTTTATCTGCGACTCAAAGGAATAACTGTATGAAATATCTTGGATAATAACTCGTAGCTTTCAACCAACTTATGCGCATAAATTATTCTTTCCTTCGCTGTACTGTTTGCATCCCACAACAGAATAGAGCTATACTTTGCTAATTCTTGCGTACGTGCGTGCGTGAGACGTGTGTTTGCACTCCAGAAAGAAGATTTAATTGATTTATAGCGTAAGATATGCTTATTTCAGTAAATTTTGATAAAACGACATCTAGACTCGTTTATAATGATATCATAATAAAGTTGGTGAAACAAAACAAGTAACAGCAAATATTTCAGTCTTTTGAATCAGAAATCATGTACAGGATGATTTACGAGTACTCGTATAACAAACTTTAGCAATAGGGTACTATACCATAGTCAAATTTTAACTATCTTAAATAAGAAGACGAAAATATACATAAATTAATGAGTATTAATGAAAAAAAAAATTGTTTCAAGGTCGCAAACTACAAGCGATTAAAGTTGATTACTAATTAGATATAGCGCGTTAGGTCCTAAGAATTTGAATGGTCGTCTGATTTTAAAAACGAGATTCGCGCGTCTGCTGCGTTCACCTTTGAAAGACTATGAACTGTCACGTTGTTGTACAACCTAACAAAATAATTTCCATGTTCCATGAATTTGTTTAATTATAATATCTAGTCATATTAATAATAATAATGTATTTATAATTAAATCAATTGGTAATATTAACTAATCAAAACAAACAAACACTAGCTCCATCCGCCGTCATACTTTGTGTCATAATATTGTCAAACTGTTTCAATGTTCTATAATTTGTTAAGAAAAAAATGCTTATTATTTATGTTATTTATGCTTAATAATAATTTCTTCGTGAACATAACGTATAAGTTTTTATATAAAAATATTTTAGTTATGCAAACATGAAAAAATCTGTTCTCACTAGAACTAACACTGGAAGTACCAGTTACGTCACGCAAGCAATTCTTAACTTTAAAAATTCATATCTCGCTTATTACGTAAAGTTTCTAAGTCGCGTTTGCACTAAAATTCTTATTTCATTCTGCTCTTACAAAAAATTTAAAAAAAATGGTATTGGACCCTATTTATTTACTTACGAACTCTGTTAAAATAATAGCGCTATTATGAAGCGCGCCTTTACATTGAATTTTTACGAGGTTAAACATTACTTTTAACAAAAGCACTGTATAGTAGTGGGTTCGTAAGGCGGGCCAATTTCTTTACTATTTTCTTCTCGAAATACATTGAATATGAAGAAAATTATATTGTACCGTGAGACAGAATACCTAAGAACCGCGAGCCCGGCTAGCGTGTGCGAGCCGACGCCTCCTATGATAGAAGCGTTCTAGTAGGGACGAGGAGCCTAAGTAGACGATGGACAACACAGATGCGGCGCGCGGAGGCAGGCGACGTAAGGGGACTACTGTGTAAACAAGAGGGGAAATAAACGTAATTACCGGCGCATTGTTATGACGTGGAGACTTTTCTAAAAAATATTAGAACAACTATATAAGCGACGTAACTGTGTGCAGAGAAAAAGTCACATAGAGTGTTAGTCCGTCAGAAGGACAGTTACCTAGATAGTAAGAAGTAAGGAGTCAGCAGTAACGTGAGCGTATGCAGTTTAGTGTCGAGCGGAGTACTCGGGAAGTTAATGATATACTGAGATAGCTGTGGAAGTGATTACTCGGTAGTTTGGAGAAGTATTGTGAAACCAGGTATACGGAGACAGTAACCTCGAGTGGAAGTGTATACTCGGCAGTGGTGTTGAAGAGTTGTGGCATACAGACAGTCTGTGATACTGAAGATGTGGAAGTTAAAAGAGTTGGTCTGTTAGAAAGACAGTGAGGTGAAAGGTGTGAATTCTTTCCGGGCAGTTGAATATACAGACGCTATTCAATCAGTTGTATATATAGACGCTTTGGTAGGTCGGTAGCTCGGACAATTGTATGTGATATAAATAAATAGTGACATAAATAGTTGTAATAAATAATCAGTAATATTGTGTAAATAAATAGTGCTAGTGTTTGATGAATAAGCACGTTTTAGGGTCCCTAAAATACGATTTTACTATTTTTACAATGATATCTGTATGTGTGTGTATGTATGTGTGTGTGTATGTATGTGTGTGTGCCTGTGTGTGACAAAATTTTCTAATGCGATAACTCTAATACTACAATTCCAAAAATTATAATTCGTATTCCTCTTCGTTATATCCATATGAAGAGCTGATTAGATTTTGGTTATAATTGGTCAACCGGAAGTTACCTCATTTGAAGATTTTCAGTTTTTCTTGAAAAAACGATGTTAAATATCATTATTTCACATTTAATATTATAAATATTGAAGAATATTTTATTCTCAATGGCTCGTAGTATGATCACGGTTTTAACTAAAACACTGTTTTAAGAAATGTCAAATTCAAATTTCAATATTTAATTTTGCTCTTATGTTTACAGAACGATTTTAAAAAAAATATTTGTTTGAATACAAACTATGTTCTGCTTTAAAATCATATTTCGATAAATTTAATATAATTTATTATTGATATTAAATAATCAAATTTGACATTTCTTAAAACAGCGTTTTAGTTAAAACCGTGATCATACTACGAGCCTATATGATTTGAATGCATTTTATACTTATAATATGTGAAATCCAGCACACGAAATATTAGTGTGGTATTTAATGTTTCACATGAATTTTAAGAAATACAGAACAAAGAATATGACATTACACCAAATTTTCACAAATTATAAATAAAACTAGGTATATTAATTAGCGGGATTTTGAGAAAGTACCTCTACATCGTTTTCCAAAATTTTGCTAATCCTCCGTGACGCACATAGATCGTATATATATATATACATACCATGCTGTTTTGCGGTGTACCGCGTCATTACGAAGTCAGATAGATTTGCAAATATCTTGAAACATACCATTGAATAGCTTGTATTCCAGCGTCTTATCCGCTGAAAACGTTGAATTCCATTCGATTACTCCCCCTGTATCCCATTCCCATTCTCTGAAATGATTCATTTCCAGGACACGCGTCCGCGTCCCTGCCGGACAGTTCGTCCGCCACGTCCGAAACAGATCTCAACTCAACACCAGGATTTCCTCAAATGTTCACCTCAGCATGAGCCCGGATAGCTCCTTGTTCCACCGCGAAACAATGCCAAGTTCCGCTCGCACCGAACGTGACTTGGGATGGGATGGCATGGGATACACCTCGGGATACACACAGAACGATAACAAGGGAGGGGTAATGATTGGGTTTAGCGGGATATTGATTATATAGGTATAGGGACTAAATAGATATCAATAGGAGCTTACGAAATATGGCTGTGAGGGATTCAAGATCCAGATTGAAATCCTAGCAATGGTTTATGCTGTATTGAATATTTTAAAAGAATGAATCTATTTACATTAAAATGAGCAAATCACAATATAGTGTACATAGTGATTAATGATTAATAAGTATAACAAAACAAATTTTAACAGTATGAGTATGTGTTGGGAAAGTCATTTCTCGTTTCCTACAAGAGAACCAACCTCTCAAACATGAGTAGTGGAATATATTTTGGACTCTAATTTGAAAACGGTTGCAGATATAATAATATCTTAGTATAGGTCAAAATTTATGCTATGTTTTACTGATTTCTGTAATTTATAACAGGGCTTTCGCAATAATGTAGCAGATCTTGTATTGTAAGAGTGAATATCTCCATTCGTCAACAGATTATGTTTTGAATTATGAATTTCAAGTAAAGAATAAAAAACAAATAAACAAGGTAAAGGCATTATTTTTAATTCGATAAATGCTTGGCGACAACTATCTCTGTTTCCTAGTCCAGATAAAATTCTGACTGCCGTCTTTTGCAATCTAAAAATTTTAATTGAATGTGAAGAATTTCCCCACAGTAAAATTCCGTAGGAAATCATCGAGTGAAACAATGAAAAGTACACGGTTTTCAAAGTGACATTATCGACTATAAATATTAATCATCTGAATAAAAATAAAACACTAGATACTTTTTTACTTATGTATATATGTTACATGAGATAACCCATTTAGTGAGGGTTCAATAAGCAATCCAAGAACTGAAACAGCGGAATCTTTATTCAATTTACTATCGTTAGAGATAATCATTTGTTGAGTTTTTTCTTTATTTAAAAGTAAATTATTAGCGGAAAACCATTTTTCAGCTTTTTGAGTGTCAGCATCTCTAACTCTCAATAATGATTCATAATCATTAGCACTATTAATAAGTGTGGTATCGTCAGCGAAAACGACACTACTGCAGGGCCTCATATAGTTACTAAAATCATTTATATAAATTAGAAAAAATAAAGGGCCTAAAATAGAGCCCTGAGGTACACCATACTCTATACCTTTACACTTGGATGATGTCCCTTCAATAATAACAATTTGTTCCCGATTGTATAAGTAAGAACTTAATAAATGGTGTCCCGTCTATACCATAGTGTTTAAGTTTCGTTAAAAGTATTCGGTGGGATACACAATCAAATGCTTTAGAAAGGTCGCATATAGTAACAGCCGTATGTTTTCCTTTCTCAAGATCTTCTACTACTTTTTCTATGATATTCAAAACAGCTTAACTTGTCGAACGTCCTCTTCGGAAACCAAATTGTTGACTATTTAGAACGTTATTGTCATCTAAAAACTTTAACAGCCTTTTTTAGAATGTGTTCAAATACTTTAGATAGAGTTGGAATTATGGAAATGGGTTTGTAGTTCTCAACTTTATTGTGATCTCCTTTCTTGAAGAACGGAATCACTTTAGTTTTTTAAAAAAATATCCGGATAAATGCCTGACTCGAAGCATTTATTTATCAAAGATGTTAAAGATTCAGTAATAAAATCAATAATCTTTTTCAAAAAATTATTGCTCATATTATACAAATCCAAACAATTTGAATCATTTAAGGATTTTATGGCATTGTAAACTTCTACTACATCGGTAGGTTGAAGGACAAAATAAGAAGTGGTAGAGTCGTTAACACTTATCAAAATATCTTCTGCTTTATACTGACAATCTGCCATACTTTAGTATTGGTACCCACAGAATCGAATGCGACAGCAACGGAATTTTAGGGAACTAAATTAACAGAAAAAGATGTTCTCACGTTCTGATATTGTAATTTCACTTGAAAATATATGAAAAATAAGCGAATTAAAGATATTAAACATAATTCTACACCAAAAAGTGCTATATTAAAGGTTATGCGAGTATAACAAAAATTCAAGACAAATTCCATAATTTTTTTCAAAGAATAAAAGTTATTCGACTGGTCGTATGTAAAAGATATTAAATATATCACAAAACTCTAATCTGTTAAATAAATATGATACTTCTTTGCATTTTACAAACAATAATTATAATACAATCTTGCAGGTATGTAGTTTTAATACAATTATTGACCATACTATTGAATAAAATTTATAATGTCATTAATTTACTAATATATATTCTGCAGGTCCCAATATTGGGTACATTATTTCACATTTTAATTTTTCTGGTTTTTCACAACACTTTTTAATTGATTACCGTTAGGTAAGTGGTAATGGAAAATAAATGAAAAGTTACTTATTTCTTAGGATTTAATGAATATTGACATCCAAAAAAATACATCGTTTTCGAAATAATTAGACAGTGATGTTAGCAAATTTTATTAAAACATGACTCTATTTTTTTCATTATGGGCACAGTCGAGTCGACGCCACAAAACACAAAAAATACAACATCTTGTATCCAGTGAACTCTCCAACTTTTGAACCGAATATTAATGTTGGTTGATTTTGTTAAGGTACGACTCGTATTTATGTTGTTAGTTGTTATTTTTTTTTTTATTATTTTAAATATATAGACTACAAAAGTTTAGAGACTTAGCATTATGTAGTTGTTAGTAGGTATCTCAAATTTTTCTTATCGCAGACCGGTAGTTATACATAAATTTACGAGGACCAGTATTATATGTGGCTTAAATGTCAGCCGTATTTAACTGCACAAATGTTAATATGTCAAATATTTTTCTGCGGACCAGTTAATATTTCGCTGATCGGCACCGGTCATAGACCGGCGGTTGAGAAATACTAATATAGATGAAATGTTTCTGAAGCTGGAGTTTGTTTTATAGGAGTATTTTTTGGATTCAAGCTTCAATGTAGTTTTTAACAATCTATTGTTGTGTATACATATTTGACGACGATTCGGCCTTAGTTAAGGTCATTATCAAGTCAGACCATATGTAATTTACATATAGTCAAAATTCTATGAATGAGTTACAATATAAAAAAAGAATTTATTTTATATCTTTTAAAACCAGTCAGTCAACTTGACTCCGTAACCTGCGCAGGTTGGGTCTCACCTTTCAAACATGGTTTTAATAGGTATAAAATAAATTCTTTTTTTATATTCTAACTCATTCATAGAATTCTGACTATTTGTAAATTACATGGGCTGACTTGATAATGACCTTAACCAAGGCTGAAACGTCGTCAAATATGTATCCACAACAATAAACTGTTGAAGAATAAATCCAAAAAATACTCCTATAAAAAAATACTAATATAGGTAACCCGTCTTCTTGAGAAAAATAAATGGTTGAGTGTTAAATAGAATTTTTTTTCTTACTAACTCTTCTTATGGTGCTTCAAAATAAGTAATAATTACACTTACATAAATTTATTGTAGCCATAATTATCTAATAATGTATTCATTATAGTACTCTCTTATAATGAGTACTTAAATTGAGGTTTATAATAATACCATTGTAACACGCCTACTGCTATTTAAGCCCAAACTCATATTTGTTGGACCGGTTAACATTTTCAACAAACAAACTATAAATCCTACGCATATGGTGAGGAATTTCTAAAAATTTCTTTCGACTAGTTTAAAATATAGATTTTAAACTTACGAAAACTGAATTTGTTATTTCATTATTCCACCAGTTAATATTGGGTTACATCGCCTTTATTGGGCATTGGATCCCTAAGTCCTGCACATTTTCCTGTGAGTATTGTCCCATATGTCTTGCAAGGTAGATTTTAATGTACGTACTGAATTTTGAAGTTGCTTTTCATTGTGCCAAAAGTAAAGGGTCTCGGTAGAAGCTAAATCTGGACTACAAGATAACCCTTAAAATACCGGTCTTACTATTATCACCAGTCATTCGGCCCATAGTTTTTTTAAAGTTTTAAATCAATGTTTAAAGTAGCCGAAAGAATTTTGTAGAATTTTCTAATATTTTTGTAGATTTTATAATTTGTTGAAAATGTAAACCGGCCCAACTAATATGAGGTTGGGCTCTTATGTGTTTTGTTGTAAAATGATACCGTTTTTCAATCGAAGTGAATTCAGTTTCGCTAGCATGTCATGTGCGAAAAACTTGATTATTCAACTAATCACATAAGGTTTTTATCTAATAAGGAATAATAGTAGTTATGGTGCATTCACAAGTGAAAATTAGGTTTATGGTTTTTATTTAGGTTTAAATGCAAATTTAAATTACCTAAAAATTAGTTTCGATATGTACAGACATCTGTGTAAATGCTGCAAAAACAAAAATATCGGTAGAGCAGTACTCAACAAGACACCGCCGTTTAGCTTTATGATTTAGATTTAGAAACCCTAAATTCTGAAGTGTGAATTCGTCATTACATAATATGCGGCCAAAGTCTTTAAATCTAAAGTATAAACCATAAATCTAAACCTAATTTTCATTTGTGAATGTACCTTTAGTGTTAGTAAAAAACGCTAATCAGCTAGAAGATAAACGCACTAATGTGAAAAAGAATGATATTCAAAATAACAAACAAAAAGTTGGTATTATAAAACGGAATTAGGAAAATAATTTTAAAACTTCATTATAGTACCATTTTTATAACTAGATATGCGAGAAACAAAAAACATATTATATTCTTGAAATAAAAGAGTGCAAAATTAAATGAGAATTTTTTTATGGAGTCATTCAGCACAAATTCAGAATTATAGTCAATGAAAGTTGTCATTTTTCCAGCAGCAAATGTAAACTGAGTAATCGTGAAACAAATTTACTTAGCAGAAAAATACTGCAGGATATCCTGTTATCCTGCTGTGAGTATAGAAACCCTTTTATCCTAAAACAGAGGATCTGAATAAAAATAACGACGCGGGGTATAATGCGTCCAATAAAAAGATACAGGGAGCGTTTAAGGAAAAGAATGAAACAGTGTATACGAATAGGATATCCCATAAAAAGTTTACCGTCTCTAAATGGTGGGCTATAATATGAAATTTATAGTTCGGCAGTGGCAGAAGCGAATAAAGGTAAACGCAGCCCTTAAATAAATTAACCTTATGTAAAATTCACCGCGCAACCCTGCGTTTGTTATCCGAATTATGTTTTATCACTTTACCGTGGATTTGTTTTTATTACGTTCCTCGTTTTCTCTTACACTGATTTCCTTTCACACAAATCATATTTCCGGAACGTGAAGCTATCAACGAGAAATAATTCACAATCTATCAATCTTTTCAATTTTCTTTTGTGCCTGTTTTATTGATGAAATATTATTGTAGATACCACTGAATAATAATTCTGTATCATCATCTACATTTCCTTTCACATCGATATCAATATTTATTTCGAGACATTTTCCTCTGATGTATCTGACAAAGATTGAAAAAAGGGTTCTAACCGTCCTAATTTTGATAAAACTTTAATGTCCTACTTTCCATATTGGAAATGTAAACAATTTCTGAATAATTTTATTCAAATCACCGACTCCTATGAAGTAGTGGGCAACATAGCCGACTCACGATCCAAGAGTCTCGAGTTCGAATCCCGCGTAAGGTATGATTGTGTAGGGGAGGCCGGTGTCAATTGTAACAGGTGTCAAATGTAACAAGGGTAGGTAACAGGGCCATCTTTTCGAAGTAGATTAAAACGCACTTGCAGAGTGAAGCAGAAAGAGTCATAGCTCTTTGGTATTTAGTGAAAGTACATACGCGCCCATACGGCGTCTGTTTCTGACGAATGTCTGTAAATCGACAAAAAAGTAAATACAGGAGTGACACACATTGTTTCTAAAACACTATAAGTGCTCTGCTCGGAAATATTTCAAGTTACGGATCAGTTTGTGAGTTATATCTGCTTTTATTTTTCATTAAAAACATTTCGAAATATTACCTAATAAATACAAACAAGCAAATAATATCTTTATAAGTTAAGCGGTGTCAGTTGTAACACATCCCACGGTGTAACATGTTTAATAATTAAGTACAGTATTGATCATGATAAAAATTTCAAGAAAAAACCACTGCTATCGAAAACATAAAAGAAGAAGAGCAAAAAAACGAAAAGTTCCGAAAGTAGCAGTCGCAGATTACTCTTCAGATGGCTCCGATGAGGAAACTCTCTGATATGTATTTGCTATTTTTTGAGCACAGGAGATTAGTTGGAGTGGCGAAAATGTAAAATCTGGACACCGGGCAAGTTAAATTGTACGAAGAAAGACCTATTTTATTTACCTAAACAGCAATGTCGTTAGCGACTAAAGGCATTGGTCAAAATGGTCCATATCACCAACAGAATCTATATTTTGTTTGCTTTAAGTTGAGCCATCTGAATTTTGTATTTTCTTAGGTAATAAATAAATGTTTATTTTTTCAATGATTTCTTTTTTATCACTGTTAAAATTTGTTACAATTAACACTGGCCCTGTTACTATTGACACCAGTTAGGTGTCAATTGTAACATTTGTAACGCCTGACTAAAAATCCTTATACTTTTATATTTGTCACATTTTCAAAAATTTAAACTTCAAAATATTATTCACTAAGGTGGGTAGGTTCTCATATAGGTAATTTCAAAATTTCGAAATGTAACGTTAACTCGTGAAAAATAAAAATTTTAATTTTGTAAAAATTGACACCGGTCTCCCCTATGTCTTTATAAATCATCTCATCTTTATCAATGCAATAGCTGTATTCGTTTTGAAACAATTGAAACTCAGCTCAGTACATAACTGAGTTGAGATGAAGTGAGTTGTGATGTGTGAAAGAGAACAAGTTTAATTCCATTTTATCACTTCCTTCTTTTCCGATAGTATTTGCTGTAACAGATGTCAATATTATTGACTTATTTTCTGATCTATGATATTGTTTATAAACGAAAAATGGATAATGTTGAAAATATATAACTGTAAGTATATCTGTATATGTAAATATAAAATTTGTTGCATTATATAACCTTAAACTGCAAACTGTTTCAAATCATTTTGAGTTTTGTAAACTGGTAGTGCAGCATCGGAAAGGGAGAGAGTGAGTTTACTCAGAACAACTCAGATCAGCCGTGTCAAAAAGAACAACGATTTCCTGAGTTTATCTGAAGTGATCTGAGATGAGCTGAGATTTTGTCCAAAAAGAATACAGCTAATATATACAAGATCAAGGTAACAAAAATTATAAGCGAAAATTGACTCACCTGCATTATATCATTTGTAGGCAGTTGTAAAACTTGATATCCAATATTTCACGAAAGATTACTATTCAAGGTCATTTGTTCGAAGAAAGAATACACAGCACTTTATAGCAGTAGTTTAGCAACATTTTGAATTAGAAAGAGAGAGATTAGTTGACGTATGTCTATTTAATTTATGTGGTGTGACAGATATACGTAAATGGTGCCATTACTTTCTAACACACTAAAAATAGCAGTAACGAATGTCGTAGAGTTACAGACATATAATTATCTATTACAATGTCATCTGTACAAATGTTTATCCAGTGTCGTTGACATTTATATCAATTTATTAATTTATGCTTTATGTCAAGTCTATTGTTGTCATATGCAAAAAAGTAAGTGAACTTTGAAAAAAGCATTATTTAAAAAGAAACAAAAGTTTCAAATAAAGTGCATTTATTTTTTCAGTTAAAATGTATCCAAAAATATTTCGCGTTGTACGCCTGTGGGTACGAAATGCAGTGAAGTTATTTGCAAGTAATATTCTATCCGACGTTCATAAATGACATTGAATAGTCATCTTTCGTGAATACTATACCTACTATAACAATGTTCGGAATATATTAATATACTCGTATAAAAAATAAATTCATGTGTCAATTCTCTGTTTATATTTACTTCTATAACACTGAAATATAAAGTATTTATTTAAAATATAATTTTTCTACAAATCTATTAATAGTTGGCTATTTAATATGTTAGGGTAAAAATGTCATTTTATGTCACCAGTGTTAAAATGTGACAGTTTACTGCTACTTTTAATACCAGCGTTAAAATAAATTGGTAAGCCGAAAAGAAAAAAATCAACATTTTTGGCATATATCAAAAAATTATCAGAAATACAAATTTAAATGAGAAAATAGTGTGCGTAGAAAAAATAGTGCATGATATACGTTTTAAAAGTGATTTTATCTTGTTCGAAGGTTTGGACCTCTCCGCTTCGCGTCGTGTTCCTTCCCTCTTATAAAACAAAATATCACTTTTAACACATACTTATATAAACTATTATTCACGAAAGATGACTATTCAAGGTCATTTGTTCGAAGAAAGAATACGCATCAAGATTATTTGACCTATGTCTATTTAATTTATGTGGTGTGACAGACATACGTAAATAGTGGCATTATTTTCTAACACGCTATAAATAATAATGACATATGTTGTAGAATTACAGATACCTAATTAACTACTACACTGCCCTCTGTGTTAATATTTACCCAGTGGCGTTGACCTTTAAATCAAATTATTATTCCTTGGTTTAAAAGTTAAGACTATGTTTTTGTATTTTGAAAAAATCTAAGCGAAAAACACAAAAAAATTTCAGAAAGGCATTATTTAGAAAGAAACATAATTTTCAAATGAATTACTCCTAGTTCTTCAGTTAAAATATGCCCACAAATATTTCATGTTGCACGCCTATTCATACGAAATGCAATGAAGTTACCTGCAAGTGATATTATATCAGAATGCTCACAAATGACCTTGTATAGTCATCTTTTGTGAATATTAGTTTACTAATTTTGCTTGCTCTTAAAGTATATAAAAAAAAATATATTTCCTTATTCAGTTAACCGTCAAGTTCTAATTGAGGTTTGAAGCGATTAATTTAATGTACCGGAAATTATTGGTTTTGGTAAACTTTGGTTATCCTTAGATAATACTCTAATTTTCTAATATAAGTCCTTAAGGTGTACTTACTTTTATTAGCATTTTTGTTAAAAATTACCTTATTGTTTATTTGAGGAATTGGGGAAAAATAAAAATTATTTTCTGGATTTAAGTTAGTTTTAGGTTGATTAGTTATATTATTCACAGCTGTTACACAATTTCAAAGATATGTGGCTATATACTATAACAAGATGCCATGGAAATAAGAATTGAAGTAGGTATAATGCACGAAAACTACAATAATTCGTATTACGCTATATAAAGTATACGAAAACATGGGTTGAGTTACGAGCAAAACTTTACCATTCGATCCTACTAGCAAAATTAAATAGGTATATTATACATTTTGGCCGTATAATTGCCGGGCATACAGGTATTTCTACTCATTTTTGGGTTATTGCCTAAAAACCATACTTATGAAGTTAAACTTACAAATAAATAAAATATTTGTGAAATAAAATGTGTATAAAATGTAAAAACCAATTTTTCTAAAATATTTTACTTAAATGTTTCTATACGAGTGAGTATTGTGGGACATAAATAAGTAGAAATACAGACTTGTGTTGGTGAAATAGGTATACTGTTTACTTTCAAACAGTATGTCATAGAAAATTTATATCTATCTTACTTGTGTTTTTAACTTATAATTAATTTTGTTGGTTGCTTTGGATTCATATTTACTTTGAAGTGTTATTCACCCTCATCATTAAAATATCACTTCAGTTTATATAGTTACAATTAACCCCCTGGACAGTGTGCTGGATAATAATTACTTGAACACACTGTTCAGGGTATCTCTCTCAGGGTATCTCATGCCCCACCACACTGGTGGGGCATGAGATACCCTAAAATGTATACAGGGTGTTTCAAAAATGCTGTAAAAAAATTTAAGGGCATATAGTACTGACTAAAATTAGTAAAAAAGCTTAATCAACATGGTCCGATCTTCCATAGTTTCCGAGATTTGAGGCAGTGAAAAATGAGTTTTTACGGAGTTTACATCTACTGTCTCGAAAACTATAAAAGTTACGACTTTGATTAAATGGGATTTTTTGTTTACCTTTCAAAGGTCATCTTAGATGAGCTTGTTTTTTTTTTAAATCAAATATTTGTATTATGTTAAATGTTGTGGCGACCTTGGCCAATATTTAATTATCAAATAACTTCGTAACTATTAGAAATTGAGAAAAACGTTTCATATAAAATTTTATTGTTATTTATAGTCTATTTACTGACAGATAAAATTTTGTTCGATCACTATCTTTGTCAGTTTTTTTGATTTTCGCTTTTCTCGGAAACAACTGAATATCAGTCCTATGTTGATTAAGCTTTTTTACTTATTTTGGTCAGTACTATATATGCCTTTAAATTTTTTTTACAGTATTTTTGAAACAGCCTATATAAGGAATTTTATGGTGTGAAAATACACCAAGTAAAAAAATCTTACGAGTCTACTAGCTTGCTTACAATAAAATGAAAAGACAATGAACTCCGTATATTTGCAGTCGTATATGTATCAATATAATAAAGAGACGAAACACTAAATTCTGGTAAATAATTTAATTTACCTGTAAAATATCCAGTTTATCACCAAATTGTGATCTCTAAACTATTTCAATACAAACATCTGTTAATACATTCTGAAAACAAATTAAAACATTAAACAATTCTTTTTTGTAACTCCTTTTTTGGAGTCTCGTGGCCGCGTGCCTGAGTGTCAGCTCGCGAATCTGGGGAACCGGGTTCGATCCCGACCGACGCCAAATATTTCCAATTTTAAATGACACAAAATTGATCCCTGTGGTGCACTCTTCACGCCAGCAATGAGTGCTCGTGAGGTGACGCCTGGTAAACGCCCGCACGATACGAATATGTCATCATTATTACCGATATCTGCGTACAAAGCAGATTGGCACACCCAGCAATGGGTAATATGCCGTGATGATATATTTATTTTATTTATTTATATTTTGTAACTTATTAAATCGCCGGCAACCAATCACTCCGTTTCTCTTCGTTTTGGCTCCCATCGACGCTTAATGTAACATCCTTTACTTTTTAGGGAAGGCAAGAAAATGTTAACCGTGGTTTTAATTGGAGTGAATTACGGACTGAAATATTGGAGAAAACTAGTTTTATTGAATGCAAAACAGATTTTGTTTTTATTTTACATTTCCTCGCTCTCGATACCAATCGAATCTAAATAGACTCAATAATACAGAGCATGCATATAATTTTCAGTCTCGTATTCTATGCAGAATTAGCGTTGACTCCACTCCTTGTACGGTGCATTTTTCATTGAATTTATGAATCAAAGCTATAAAGTTACAAGTTTTTATTGCGAGAATCTCGCGAGATTTTTCGCTTCTCGCAGTTATTATATCGATCTCGCCTCCAATTTTAAATTGCAATCTCGCTCTCGATCTCGTCTCGTATAATGCTACGAGACGAGACGAGATGCGAGAGTACTCTCGCCTCGTCGTGCATCACTATATAAAAACGTCATTTACTCAGGATCTGACCTTACTTCTTCCCATATCGTTAATAGTATATTTGCTCGCAAGTAATTTTATAAATAAATTGGTGAAAATACAGTTAAATATGATAAAATATAAGGTCAATAGAACAAAAAATTAAAATACTATTACTTTTTACCTTTGTTCAAAAAGTTACGCCACTGGTGTGATGGGGTATACTATACCCAAAACGACTTTAAAACGTTGTTACATGCGTAATAGTAAGAGTAAAATAATCATATTACTTTAAATCTTTCAATTCAATATTATTAGAAGCTACTGAAACGTACATGGTACTAGCATGCGTATTTCGAAAGTTATACATCAATTAAGTAGTCGTTGGGTATGTTATACCCCACCACACCGTCCGAGGGTTTACTGTTGAAAAAAAGGTAATGAAAGAGAAATTAAGTAAACATTCGTAATATAAAACTAATTGATAATCAAATCGTAACATTAGATCCAGTGAATATTTAAAACAATTAAACGACAATAAAGTCTATAATGGTTTTTAAATTACCGCCAATAAATTTTATTTTTTATTTGGCGATTAAACAAAATAAGAAATCCGCAAAATCCCATTACCGCAATTTAAAAATGCATTCAGCTTTATCCAGGTAAATAACAAAACTAATAGCACCTAAAATAACTTTCCTAATCCTGCGATATCCCTGGATTAAATAAACCACATCCAATCATTTAAATCACAAAACAATGATTCGCTTAACAGCGCAATAACCAGTTTGGAAAATAGCGAAACACGGTCAAACCAGAACAAAAGTGGCCAATAAATAACAACAATCGTTTAAATAACAACATCGCATCGACGGCAGATAATAAGCGCTGGTCCCAAATTTCCATAAACATTCAATGTGGCCGTTCGCGTAAAGTTTTATTGTGTAGAAAACTGGCTCAATGCAGCATGCATTTGTTTGTGGTGGTCATCTCGACCGGTCACGTAGTCTTCCAGGGGCCCTACCCCCTGTACAACCCCAAGGCCCCAGGGGAATATTTTCCCGAGGTGATACAAATTTACATATTTCATAAAAGTTTACGTTTGTTTAATCCAAATGTGAGAAGCAGGACCGTAACGCGATTTTTATTGTCAAAGGGTCGATGTCGATTTTCATTGGAGTTTAAATTATTGTTATGGAAGTCAGCATGTATGATCATTTTATTAGCTGATGTACGGATAATAAAATGGGGTTAGAACGTATGAAATAAATTAGAGCCTAACAATTTAAGGCCTAAAGATATTTATTGATGGAATAAAATTCGATCCTACGTCCTATCTAATAGGTATTCATTATTATGTCCGATAAAATATGATTTATAAATAAAGCTCGGATTTATATGCAAGGAAAATAGGAAGAATATACGCATATATATGCAGGATTTTATTGGTAAATATGCAGTTACGTTACAGCATATGCAAAAATGTATGCAAAATATGCAGTACAAGAATACAAAAAATATAGTAAAAAATTACTCACCCCCATCTACACATCAGTTGTAATAACTTTGAAAAGTTTAAATATAATATAGAATTATTATTATTATTATTATTATTATTATTATTATTATTTTGAAAAATATGAAGAAAATAATGTTTTCCTACAATCGTGCGTGAAAAGTACTTTTCACGCACTCATTACAGTGTGTAAAGTGTCACTTTTCAAGCACTTGTGCGTGAAAAATACTTTTCAAGCACTAGTGCGTGAAAAGTATTTTTCACGCACAAATAAGCGTTGCTAGGCAACATTAAAATTCGGTTAATTTACCTGTCAAGTATATAATTAGGTAGTAAATAATAATGAAAGTAATAAAATTTATTAAGAAATATGAATATACACTGTAACTAAAACAAATATAATATTTTTTTAACAGATTGAATACTAATCTAATTTTTAAGAACATTAACATTTTCTTAACATGTATTCTAACCTAACCTAATTTTTAATATTAATATTAAATGTACAATTTGTACATTATAAAAGAACTAATCATCGTCTGTCTGAGATTCTTCCAAGTGTTTAAGTTACATTTTCTACGGTATTATTATATAGAAAGAGTACTAACAGTATTTGAAGCTGCTGGATGCCTGTACACTTAGTATTATGAGAAACAATACCATTTCGGTTGTAGGAAAAATGTTGTATGCAACACGTGTGTAAAATAGTATTTTTGTCTACGGAATACATTTTCATTTGCAATAATAATTAAATGTTTTTCCAAGTTACTCATTTTAAATCATTGCCTTCTGTCACGCAGTATGTGTTTATACATAACCGGCAAAAATATTTAAAGGTAGACTGACAGTTACTTTCTCTGTAAGGGATTAGAATTAGGAAATGACAGACATGAATGAAATTCTAGTTAATTTTTGGCGGCATAGCACTTTGTTCGGTGACCACAATGTTCTTCAAAAGTATGAGAATTTTATTGAATTTGATAAAGTAACGTAAAATTTTAAAAATATGCACATCGCATTGAAATATGCAAAAAATGCAAGAATTATTATGAGAATTTTATTGAAATTGATAAAAATAACGTAAAATTTAGAAAATATGCACAAATATGCACATTACAATGAAATATGCAAAAAATGCAAGAATCGGTCAAATATGCAAAAAATGTAGAAATATGCATTTTGCATATAATCCGAGCTTTATTTATAAAATATAATCAGCCCAATTCTGTAATTGAATTATTACGCAAATAGTAACGATTTGAGTTACTGTTGCTATAAACATGCTCATTCATAGTTACTTTGCACTTGGTATTCTGTAATTCGAAAGTCTTTATACAAATAGTAACTTGTTATTATAAAAGTTCCTATTCATAGCAACTGATGAAACGTGGTAATTACGTTGTAACTTATTACAAAAATGAATATATTTAAAAAAAACTAGGTAATAAAATAACGTACTCATATTTTATTACAAGAAATAGACTGTATATGATAAAAATGTTTATAAGGGATAAAAAAAATCGTTTAGTCTTCTGGTTAAAAGTATTATTTAACCTTTCAGGGGAGAATGCTTTCAAATAATTATAAGGATGCTCTCATCAATTCATTTGAACAAATTCTAAGAACTATACAAACCAAACAGTTGTACAATCCCATGTAAAAGAAATAATCCTATATGTTTCTCACTCTGAATCGTTAGGAGTCTCAAACTAGAGTTTCGAGATGTGTGTAGTGTAACATTGGCTACATTTTATATTTCCGTTAACTAGAATCTCATGTGGTAATTTTAATCCGCACTATACTGAAACACTTGATTGCTAGTGTATTAGTGTTTTGTATTTCGTATATAGGTACTCCGTAATCGTAGATACGTCGAATTAAACAAATGGTTTATTAAATGAAAGAAATCTAAATTATTTCATTCTTCCCTTTCACTGAAAAATATATTTAATGCAATTAACAAATCCTTATTTTTCCTTGAAATTTAAACAAAATTTCTAACTGTAGCGAATTCACTTTCTTATTTCACTTCTGCACATTTATTTTTCTGACATTTTATAAATGACAAATTGTCTAAATATTGTCATATTTTCAATTTTCAGGTTAGATAAATGTTTAGAAACTATGATACCTATTGCAGTGTGCATGTGCAAATAGCAACTTGCTACTAATTTCACTTCGATAATAGTAACTGCCTTTACGACATAACTTTCATAGTAATACTGTTGTAACTCTATGCTACAGAATATGAAAAAAATCAAAGTGCCTATCCAAGTTACTATGAAAGTTATATCATAGTAACGTAAATATGTAGTAACATCCGTAGGAAGTATTTACAGAATTGATCTGAATAATGCAATGTTTTTCTTTTCGGTTAAGTTAATTTTTGTTAAGCATATTATTTACCACGTTCTACCCTTAACTGTTTTAATGGGGTTCTTCGGGACTATGATAGCCAAATATTTTGTACGAAGAAGGACATATTACTAGCAAACAAAGGTCACTAGACTTAGTTTTAAAATCAGCTGCAGTATTAAATCAAACTTTGCAAGAATAATATTGAATTGTAGGAAGCGGCAAATAAACACAAAAATTAGATATAGGGTAAAGTCGGGTGAGATGGCGCAGTATTTGAGATGGCGCTAAACTATAAGTACAAATATAATGTAAGGGATGTGTTGAGATTGAGTTTTGTGTTAGTAGTGTATTACTACCAACGTTTCCAGTTTACTTTCCAAATAAGTTATGTTATTTGATTTTAATTATTTTCCTATGCCTTAAATATTTTTATATATTTATTGCATGGTTTGACAAATATTATAATAGTTGAATTTTAAAGATTTTATTGCTACATGAAGGTAGTAAAATATGTAAAGAAGTATTCTATCCTGCAAATCCTTTATTTAATTGATGATTCGTGGGTATGAACATGTGCGCCATCTATCCCTCAACAATCGGGAAAGTTGGCATATGAGAGAGTTGGCATACTATTTTGTTGTTATTAATAATACGTATAATTATCTTTGCGCGTTATAAATGAAAAGGGAATTGTAGAAGAGGAACATTGATTAAAGTATAAAAGATATTGAATAATATAAGAGCCTCAAATTTTATAATTAAATATTGAAATTTGTGTAATATTTTGAAAAAGTCATGTGACCTGAAACAAAATGTGACGTCAGAGCACACAGTTTAATATGTGACAAACTATCGCCTACTTTTATTTTATATAAATAACGTAAACTGTTTTCCTATTGGCTATGATTGACATGCTGTAGGTGCTCCGACGTCACAGGAGTGGGGGTTGGTTTTCATGACTATTTCTGGCGCCAATCATTTTATTTAATTATTTACGAAAATAACAATAAATTATTATTATTTTTTTATATTACTATGAAAAATATTGCATAAACTTTTTTTTAGATACTTTTTTCTATTTTGGTTCTTTAATATGTACTTTATGAAACCCATTTGGATGTCATAAAGTACTTCTTTATGACATCCAAATAAGTTTCATAAAGTACATATTAAACAACCGAAATTGTAATTCCTGAACATGAAATAATGTACATTTTTTTGAAAAATGACCAAAATAGAAAAAATAGTATAAAATACACGTTTCATAAGACATTTCAGCGCACTTGTCCCCTTAGAACTCGCGGCAAGCCGCTCGTTTCTAAGAATGACGCGTGCGCTAAAATCAGGTCTTATGAACTTGTATCTTAATGTACTATTAAAAAATGTGAAACCGGCTCATTCAAAGGTCAAGTGTCATAACTGATCTTGAGTGTAATTTTGAGGAAATATTTGACATATACAATAAATTCTTACATATAAAATAAATAATAATTAGTATAACTAAAGATTATATACAAAAGGACGAAATTATCAATAAACGAAGAATGGGAAAACAATTTCCTACAAATGGAGGACGGTTGGTAGTTCTACATAGGACCCCAGATGTTTACTTTTGTAAATAATGTGAATACTCTTTCATAAATTGAATTGACGGTCTACGTCGGCCTAAAATTAACTTATATTAACATTTGAACGAAATAACAGTCTTAAATTAAGTTTCGTATTTAATTTATAAAAAAATTCTACAAGTACTCCACCAGATTAGATACGTCAGTAATTTGTTTTATGTCTATTATTTTGCTTTTACTCACCAATCTCTTTACTTGTATTTTGTCGAATGTCGATAAAAAAATTGGTACTCTTGTAAGAGACGAATATCGTTGAAATAGAAAATATGAAATTAACGGAAGAGCATTATCGTATCATGATTTACAATTTGGCATATTTGATATTTTTACCTTCCGTCACCTTTAGGTAAGGAAGGTATTGTCTTTGGTCAAAAAATTCGATGATGAGTTTTTAATCAATAAGCACGTTTTAGGGTCCCTAGAATACGAATTTACTATTTTTACGATGATGTCTGTATGTGTGTGTGTGTGTGTGTGTGTGTGTGTGTGTGTGTGGATGTGTGTGTGTGGATGTGTGTGTGTGTGTGTGGATGTGTGTGTGTGTGGATGTGTGTGTGTAACAAAATTTTCGTCTGCGATAACTCTAATACTACAGTTTCAAAAATTATAATTTTTTCGTATACTTCTTCGTTACATCCATATGAAGAGCTGATTAGATTTTGGTTACAATTGGTCAACAGGAAGTACCATCATTTGAAGATTTTAACAGTTTTTCTTGAAAAAACTATGTTAAATATCATTTTTTCACATTTAATGTTATTATAAATATTAAGGAATATTTTATTCTCTATACGATTTGACTGCATTTTATACTTAATATTAAATGGATATAGAGTTAAAAAATTATAAAGAAATTAAATTTCATAAAGTAGCTATAGCTATAAAAACAGCTACTATTTTAAGAAAATTCTGATTGAAAGATGTCAGTGTCAAGTGAAATTGACATAGTGTGTGTCTTATAATTTTACTGGAAATATAGGATCTTTTGCTTTCTGTATGCGGAATTTGTATAAAATACATACAACTGCTTTAAGGTAATGTACAAGAAATAGTAATAATAAATCTTTTATTTCTGCAGATACATTACACTGTATGTAGAAAACGTCACAAAATAATAATTTAAGACATAAATTTTCTGTATGAAATTTGCATAAAATACATGCAGCTGCAGAAAGTAATGTACAAGAAATAGAATATTTAGCAAGGAACTTTCCGTATGAAATTTGTACAAAATACATAGAACTGACGCACGAAACTGACGGAAGGTAATGTGCTGGTCACATCAGATTTTTTAAATTAATCTGAAATTAGTTTTTGTTTTTAAGTCCCTCATGTGACAGCTTTGACAGTTTCACAGATACTTTGAAAGCATTCCAGAAGAAGACTGTTTGGGAGCTTTTAAGAAGTTGAAGTAAAAGATTGTGAAATATATTATTGTTGAAGATATATTGTATCTAGGTATTTAAAATAAAATCCAAAAAAATATAAAGTGCCTTATTCTCAATTTTTCTAGCGTGACCCTCGTATAATTTAATAAATTGTATAGTTAAAACATGCTTATTTACAACTATTTTAGTTTTCTTTACAGAAAATTCACTTCTTTCTAACTCTTTCCAAAAACAAAAATAAACCTACAAATCTAAAGCACACATTTCCTCCTCCATCGAATGACGCCTTACACGTGTTGTGCTGTACTCCACAGCGACAGGGCCGTCTGTAGGAGTGAGGAGGGCGGTGCAGGCCCGTCACAAGGCAGATTTATCAGCCGATAGCGCCGTGTCCGACTGTCAGCGGCCCGATAAGCCGACAGCAAGATCGTGTGTTCGCATGTTGACACTCATCCATCAATACCACGGAATGGGATTTTAAGATAAAATCTCACAAAGTTCCAGAGCAAAAGAATAGTTTCAAAGAGGAATATGGGCTATGGTTTAAAACGATGGGGTTTTAGATGCTAAGATAAATTTAATTGGAATGAATAATTGAGAACCAATGAGAAATGTTTAAGATAAAGAATACAATTTAAACAAAATTCAGACAATAATAATAAAATTTTAAAAGGTTTGTTCGTTCCGCTACCCTGCGTCTACCGCAAACCGCGGCGGTGAAATTTGCTGTTCTTTTCGATTCGCGGTTCACTGTAAAGTCACTAGATTCTGTTCGTTCCGTTTTTCTAGTAACTTGTGGTAAAACGCCGCGGCAGTTGGCGGGGATAATTTTTACAGTGACTCATGACTCGGTGGTATAAAAATAATCGGCGGTAATGTTCGCGTCTACATGAAGTGCCAGTATGACAGTGTTTGACAAAGAAATACTAGGAAAAAATTGTTATTTGTTCAATAAGTATGCTATGTAATGTTTCACTTTTAGAAATTGAAATACATTTGTAAAATATATAAATGTCAGTGTCATATGAATTATGATTTGCAATAATGTAAATTTAAATGATAACAATAGTAAATAATTAAAATAATGGAAAATGGAATAATATATTTTTACTGAGTATCCTTTATAATTAATAGTCTGAAGTATCTTCGAAAATAATTTAACGCAAATGGATCGAACAGAAAAATAATTTTTAGTTACTTAAATTATTACCGCGGCGATTGGCAGTGAATCGCAAAACGCAGCGACAATTACCGCCGCGTTTTGCGGTAAAACGCAGCATAGCGGAACGAACAAACCTAATAATTGTTATTTACTGTCTTCCAATGAATAACAATTAATGAATTACGAAACATAAACAAAGATTTTCCATCATCATATAAATACATCTAAATTTCATCTTATTCTTACAATACAATTTTGTTGGCTGTTGCAAAAAAAATTATATGCCTTCTAAGTATTAAATTTAAAAAGATATCATTATTTAAATAGCCTCAAATTTGAAACATCAAATATCCATTAGATATTTTACAATTAATTTTTGAAATTTGGGTGATATTTTGATAAAGTCACGTGATCTGAAACAGAATGTGACGTCACAGCACATACATCTTCATCGGCTCCAATTGGTCCCTTTATAGTGTCAATTCTTTGTGTTTTGTTACCAGTGTTATGATATATTGTCAAAGTTGTCAAACAAGTGTCAAATTTTTGAGTTTAGTTCGTGTTAGATAATAAAAAATTCAATATAAAATGAGTAATTTACAGTATCGTCTTTCCTCTTCTTTAAAAAATGCGCTAGGAGCAAACCTACTATTGAATTTTTAAATATGCCAAAAGATGCGAAGAAAAGAAGCTGTAGGTCGAAGAGCTGACGGTTAGGTTTTTACATTTTATTTTACACACCGTATTTCGGCAACAGTAAAACAATCGTTTTCTGATATAAATTCAGCCACTATCGACTTTCGGTAAACTGTCCGACTTAGCTTGAGTGTAGTCTGTATTAGCAATAATTACTTTATTACTCATTTATAATGGAAAATCTCAGCGTCAAATGTCAAACTAGAAGTTTGTTATTAACATGTGACAAACTATTGCCTACGTTTATTTATCTAAATAACAAAAATAAACGTAGGTGATGGAAAAACTGTTTTTCTATTGCCTGTGAATGACGTAATGTATGTATGTGCTTCTACGACACAGGAGTGGGAGGTTGTTTTTCATGACTATTTTGGCGCCAATATTTGTATTTAAATATTTACGAAAATAACAAATTATTAAAAAAATAATTATTAATAAGAAAAATATTGCATAAATTTTCATTTAAAATACTTTTTTAAAAATGTGAAACAGGCTCATTGTAAAATGACGCAAAATCAACGAAGATTTGATAATCCGACCGCGTTTTGTAAAATGCTTAGGTGTTTTATAAAAAGACTGGTTTTATAATGTGGGTACGACGTACGACATATATGCATTAAAATTCTTACCGTTGACCGTTTATTAATAGGTTATGTTAATGTATGGTATAGAAAATCATTTATTAATGATTAGATTTTCCAATTCAGTAAGATACGGTTAACGGATTAAATATTATAATCTGTTATTTAAATTACAATGTCGTATAAGCTGATTTGATTATTATTATGTAAACTATGATTATTTTGAAAACTAGACAGAAATTTCGTTGATTTAAGATTTAATATATTTTGTTGTATACTGTGTACATAAATTAAAACATTTAATAACAACATCAAAGTGTAATTTTTGTTTTATAGTTGTTTATAACAAGTATTTTGTAAGAAACAATAAAGATATCTACATGTTCTTTTATTATTATTATTATTTGTTTATGAATCAAAACATTTTTACACCACTCATTCCAACAGCTGAAATTTTATGACATTTTTATTATTTCTACAACATTGGGATTGGATCACACAACTTTTTCATTTGAAAATATTTAATATTGTTTAGTACTCTTTGAAGATAAATGTTTCAATAAGAATATTTACATAATTTTCATACTTAGAAAATTGAAAATTTTTCTATTTATCTCATAAAATGTATAAAATTTAGTGTCATTTTTATTATGAAAAAGAAAAATTAAAGTGATGTTCCTACCTTATCTGTTGTTGTAGATTGGTTTATCCGAAGATTTTGCCGATATCCAAGTTCAGTTCACCAAACAGCACTGTAAAAATAAAATAAAAGCATGTTAAACTATAGATATCTACATTTTATTTTTGCTCATATATTCATGATTGTTTTGTATACCTCAGTCAAGTGTACCTCTGTCTCCGATGTTACTTATTTGAACATTACGTACAACACTACCACTTTTCCTCTATGAAATTTATATTACAAGAAAGAGAATAAAATTCCAAATACGGTGCACAATATTGGACAATGCATTTTCACATATTTACAATGAATTTATTATAAAAAATCACGATACGAGCAGCAACATTCGTTTAATGCAAAAGCAAAGTACCTAATGACAGGCTGGTTATAGCTCGGCTGTGTATCTTCGTTACGAAACACGGGAATTAACAAGCCCACTATGATTAAAGAAATTATTTTTTACGTATAATTCTAATATGGACAATGTTTTTAAATATTATATACAAATGAAATGAAAATTTTTTATTAAAAATTGATCTGAATGTATTCATATATTCTATAATATTTTACACTATATTTTTTTTTATAATTTTGAAAATAAATAGGAAACTAATATTACATATAAATTTAAATTGATAATATAAATTTTAATATTAATGTTTTAACAAAAATAATTTATTTTTTATATTTTGCATTCATAATGAAGTCATTACGATACGCAATTGCGTATCGTAATGACCTTCATTTCGATACGCAATTTTTTGTTTTAGACGGTTGGTACTAGATGACGTTTCTTTAACCCATTTTTACCTAATTTATTTTTAGTTAATTGACAATTCATTATAATAATATAGTGTCGAAATTATTATTATTTCTTTTTATTTAGGGAAGATTATTTACATGAAAATGGTTGCAAATATAATCACAAATTGAGTAAGTAAATGTTATTGTAGAAGGCGCAAAATATAAAAAATAGTATAAAGAACTCATTTTATAAGACTTTTAAGGCAATTGTCAAATTAACCATGTTGTAATATAATATATTGAAAGTTAGGTTAGCAGCACACACAATGTGTCACAAAAATTCATTATATTCTCTCATTAAATATAAGCTCATGATATGATTAATAATCGAAGATATTGCTCGGGAAACCGTAGCAGCACATTCACTCGAGAATATCATCGATGATAATCACACATGTTATATTACGTATGAGAATAAAATATTCTTTAATATTTATAATAACATTTAATGTGAAAAAATGATATTTAACATCGTTTTTTCAAGAAAAACTGTTAAAATATTCAAATGAGGGTACTTCCGGTTGACCAGTTATAACCAAAATCTAATCAGCTCTTCATCTGGATGTAACGAAGAGGAATACGAAAGAATTATAATTTTTGGAATTGTAGTATTAGAGTTATCGCATTAGAAAATTTCATTACACACAGACACATACACACACACACACACACACACACACACACACACACACGCACACACACACACACACATACACACACACACGCGCGCACACACACACGCACATACAGACATCATAGTAAGATTAGTAAAATCGTATCTAGGGACCCTAAAACGTGCTTATTCATCAAAAGCTCACCACCGAATTTTTTGACCAAAGACAATACCTTCCTTACCTAAAGGTGACGGAAGGTAAAAGACACCGGACCTGGACCTTTACCTCAAAAAATAGGTATGTTGGTAATTTGTGGGGGGGGGGGGTACTCTAGTCCCATCCTCTAATATCGCTACTGCATCACAGTTGTAAGTAAAGTAATATACTAATGTTATGTTGTAAACTTGGCTAAAAGTCGAAATAAAATATCGTTCTTTCAATGCTTAATCGTAGTTAGTATAGTAAAGTCGCTGTTATAACAGCAGTACAAAAAAACCTCGCTAGTATATTATTCTGTTATTGTGTAAAATACAACTTTTTAACCATATCTGAAATTTTATAATTATGAATTTTGTTAATAAAATCAATACATTGAGTATCGGTCATCTATGGAATATTCTCACCTGACCGAGCGCAGACAAAATAATTTTCATGTTCATTAGATTCACGAGTGATTGGTCAACAATATTTACATCAGGTTCATAGACCAAAGGTACACAGAACATTTATTGAACTTGTTGACAAAGCAAACTGATGCGAAATGCGTTAGCTACAATCAAATTTATATAATTTTAATCAAAATATTTTCCACTAAAAGCTCCGAAAAACGTTCGTATTATGAAAATACTAATAGGGCAGCATAGCATAATATGTATCAAAATAGATTACTGATATCTTTATTTAATCTTGACTAATATTTTTATTATTAATATCTTCTTCAAATATTACTGGTGGGAAATATGTAGATAGATGTAAAATATTTACTTAGAAATATAAAGTCTGCTCTTTCTTTGATCCAGGTGGTTATTTCCTTCAAATAAATAATAAAATTGAAAATTCTCTGAACGAAATCCAGTTTTAATAAAAATAAGAATTATTCGAAACTATGTGTACCAGCGTTTGAGAAAATATACATACAAACAAGTGAAACAAACTTCAACAATTTGTTAGGGAGGTCATTTTGATTGTCAATAAGTATAAAAATATGTCTAATCTCCCCTCCTATGCAAGATTACCAAACTCTTGTTGAATGTGACTGTAGACCTCAGACCCTTAGAGTTGTATATTATACGATGGAAACTTTTTTAAAGGTTTGATGGTTTTTTTGGTGCCTTTGAAAATATACCGTTGCAAATAAATAACGATAATGAATAAGGCGACTGGGCGATGGTCAAATGGGCGCTGCGATATCTGGGCAATAAAATAATAGAGGTGTGGAATTACGCAATTGTGTGTTAGCTTAGGTTATGTTCACGTTTGTTTAGAATAATCAGAGCGTCATTTTTAAGTATTTTCTTTGTTGCAAAAACTCAACAGATTATAGACATGCCTACTAAGCATGCAATTTTTTAAAATTTATGTTGCCCAGTTGACCCTCGCCCGAATGTCGCGGTGCCCAGTGTGGGTCGCCCAGTTGTCCGTCGCCCAATTATCACGTACCGTGTAGACCCACGTCCACCAGTTGCGTCTCACAGTGGACAAGAAGCATGTCTCTTTTTTGGAATTATTACGTCACAAGCAGAGATGGGCGTCTACGCATCGATTTTAATTGTCTACGTCTACGTGTCGACAATGCGTAGACAATATATTTATACGTAAACAATTTAATAAAAGATTATGATTGGATTTGGACAGTGAATTATGGTTATGTTCGATCTAATATTGCTAAATTAGGAATTAAACCCAAAAACTAGAGATATTTTAGGAATTTGGGATTTTAATTTTTATTTAAAGAAATTTCGTGGGTATGTTTCCAAGTTTCATTTCACATTAAATGTCATACGAAATTAATGTAATATTTTACAGTAAATAAATTAAAAAAATTATTATCTACATTCCCTACATTCGGGCCTATTCTGTAACAACCTGGTTAATTTTTATCTACCTACTAGTTAAAACTTTTATCCAATAGATGTTGATTTGACAACTGAAAATCCAATTTTTTGTTATGTATCAACATTCTTTATTAATATATAAATTTTTAAACCAGTAGTTAAAAATTAACCACGTTGTTACAAAATAGGCCCCATTGTCTATGCTTCTGAATATGTCTGTCATTCTCGACACGTAGACTATTACATTGTCGGCGTGAAGTAGTCTACACGCCAATCCCTGGTCACAAGCACTTTTTATCAACTTTCCTATTTTTTTTTTCTCGAATATATTATTACTTTGTTAGGAAAATTAAAAAATAGGGGTCAATTTTTTTGTCAACATTATAAAAAATATATTGTTTATCACTATTGGCTAACCGAAAATTATATTTGTTTCACAGACGGAATTTAGCATGTGCCATCTTACGGCCTTATCACAATATAATCATAATCATACACTGATACTTTTTCGCTTATTTTGTATGACCAACTCGATTTATCACACTGCAAATTCGAACAACTGTGTTCTCTTATTTTTAGTGGATTTTCATATTTGAGGTTCGTTATTATATGGTTTCTTTGATAAAAACATACCTTATTTCAAATTTGTTTGACATAACAGATTATTTATACTCTTTAAAGGTGCATTCACAAATGAAAATTAGGTTTATGGTTTTTGTTTAGTTTTAAGTAAGTCATTCATAAATGTAAGTTTAAATTACCTGAAAATTAGTTTTGATATGTACAGAAATCTGTGTAAATTCTTCAAAAACAAGATTAAAATATCGGTGGAGCAGTACTCAACAAGACACCTATGCGTCGTGAAATTGTCATTCGCTTGGCATTTTTGGTTATATTTCAGCAATTGAGTTATGATAGTCTCCATGTTCTCGCATTTGTTTAAAAAGCCGAATCCACCAAGTGGATACTAAATAAAGATGGGTGTATATATCTATATCATTTCAGACTCGTTCTCATTGGTGAAGTTTGTGACGTCAAACTAAATCATAAACCTAAAGTTTGGATCTTGCAATGTTTAGCTTTAAGATTTGGATTTAGAGATCCTAAATTCTGAAGTGTGAATGGAGTCATTATATAATATGCGGCTAAAGTCTTTAAATCGAAAATATAAACCATAAATCTAAAACTAATTTTCATTTGTGAATGCACCTTAACACAGTTAATTAAATCGCAATCTAATTTTGACCATTTTGGAGCTCGCCAATTTCTGTCGTTTCTGCAGTTATATTTTACTAGATAAAGTTACATTCCTGTACTTTAGACACAATTGCGCATGCGCTATAGAGAAGTCAGCGATAAATAGACGATTCCATTTCATCCGACTTCCTTGCAGCTATCACACTAGAGTAAGTCATGGATAATGCTTGACTATACATCATTTCACGTATGAAAATAGTGATGCGAAGATAGGTGTAGTTTAATCTTGTTTTTCGATTGGATAATACCCCGATATTATCCAATCAAATAACAAGATCAAACTGCATCTATCTTCCCATCACTATTTTCTTACATGAAATGAAGTATAGTCATCAGAGATACTACTTCTAGTGTGATAAGGCTTTTACAGGCAATGAACCACAAGAGAATTAATTTTACAAGATTGAATTCGGTCAGATTCGAACCCGAACCTTTCGAACCATAATCGGCCACATAACGAATTAAACCACTTGCCTCGCACACTTTATGCTCGTATATTGATAGAAAAGCATTTGCAACGAACAGAAGCGCAATGTTTAATTCGTTTTCATTAATTTGGACATGAAACACAGTGATTAAAAACATCGTAAATTCCCTCGATCTGAACACAATTACAAATAATTCCCTGCCTATGTACCATACACCCACATTCACAAGCTCATTTCATCAACTAAAACAAAGCAACTACAAAATAACATTTGGCTTTTGTGAAATCAAGCGAGTGATTAAATATTTTACTACTTTTAATTAACGTTTATGTAATGTGCATGCAGTGTCAACTACGACTACCGGCACAGTTGTGCCCCTCTGGCCTCGCCATGTCGCCGCCCATGTCGCTGCTCAATGAAGCTTTATGACGCGAACCAGGCGCAGATTGGCGCAACGAAACTGTTTGGTAATTTATGCGATGCATACGGTTATGGCTGTCTGTAAAACTGCAGAAAAACCAACTTATGCACTTGAGTTTTACGCTGAAAAAAGAGGGTTTGTTTAGGTTAAGTTATTCCATTGTTTTGCAGCTGAACTTGTTTTTGTTTCAAGTTTCCGTTACACTGTTGGAAATTATGTCGAATACACTTCAATATATTTCCTAAATTGCAGAGACATACTCGTAGAAATTGCAACTATGTACATTCAGTTGAACTAGTTTAATATGAGCAAAGGTTACAGAGGTTATCGGATGTAATGAACAAATTTAGTACAAATTCAACGTAGATACTTTAGGTGTAAGTTCATTTATAACTATTACATGCAATACCTTAACTATTTTTAATAGTCCTAATATTTTACTTTAAAAGCATTCTTAATAAAAAGTTGTATTGGCACATTTTCTTAGACATTATTTCTTAATATTTGAATAACAATTATTTTGACGGAAGCGTGACTTTTCGCTAGTAGGCATTGATATCGGAAAAACGAAAACATTTGCATATAATAAAACCTTTTCTCTAACACTACTATGGAATTCATACATTCTATAACTGAAAACTGTTACAGAATGAGGACATTCTGTCATACTGTTACGGAATAATATTCCGTAATAGGCAGTCACAGACCACTAGTTTTTTAATTCACCCATTTAAAACACATGGGAAACGCAATTGTTTTCAAAATAAGACGACTTTGCTTGGCGCTTTGTTTCTTTTATTTTGTCACCTCAACTGCCTTAACTGTCAAATTATAAAAGAAATGATTACAAAATATCATTATACGCCTTGTTTTACGCGTTTTGAAGCTTTTACATGGTAAGTTAAATAAAAATTATTGCTTTTATAACATGCCAATAATATATTATTATATTTTAAAAAAATGTGAAGTGATGAGCAAAATATATTTTTTAAATAGTGTTTGAGAAAGTATAGTCTAAAACTCGTATGGAATAGTATTTCCGCCACTCGCGAAACCGTAGACCTCGCCTACGGCTCGGCCTACAAACTTTTCGCTCGCGCGGAAATTATCTATTCCACGCTAGTTATAGAATATACTATTACAAGCTTAACCCCTATATATCATGTCAGTCAGTGTAATAGTACACATTTAACAGACATCGAAATAAATCAAGTTTGTGTTATCTTGAAAATATGGAAAAACGAGAATTTCGTGTTTTACTTAAACATTATTTTTTACGTGGTAAATCGGTGAAAGAAACTGAGGAGTTACAAAAATATTACGGCGAATCTGCTCCATCGCATGGAATGATTTCCAAGTGGTATAATTCCTTTAAAACTGGTCATATGAGCACTGATGATGGTGAACGCGCGGGACCCTCACAAACGGTCACTACTAAGGATAACGTTAAAAAAATTCGTGATGTGGTAATGGTAGATCGACGACTGAAGGTGCGCGAGATTGCTCAAGCTGTAGGCATCTCAATCAAACGCGCACATAATATTTTACACGACCATTTGGATATGAAAAATGTTTCGGCAAGATGGGTGCCGCGATTACTGACAGTAGACCAAATAAAAATTCGTGTTCAACTTTCAAGTGAATGTTTGGCCATGTTGCACCGTAATCCGGTCTAGTTTTTTCGCCGATATGTAACTGTTGACGAAACCTGGATCCACCACCATATTCCAGAGACAAAGGAACAGTCAAAACAATTGATTTTACCAGGTGAAAGAACACCAAAGAAGGCAAAAATTGGTCACTCAGTTAATAAAGTTATGGCGACTATTTTTTGGGATTCTAAAGGTATAATCCATATTGACTATTTGGAAAAGGGTAAAAGAATAACGGGCCAATATTATGCCGATTTACTGACCTGTTTTGATGCCACTTCAAAGGAAAACGACCACAATTAGCACGTAAAAAGTACTCTTTCATCATAACAATGCCCCGTCTCATTCATCCGCAATTGCGACCGCTAAATTGTTACAATGAGGGCACACAGGCAAAACTTTTGCAGATGGCAGCATTATTTCTCCTAATCATTTTAATAGTGTAGACACTGTTATGATAAACGTTTCATTCTGAATAATACGCTTGCGCACTTTGAATCAAATTTGCGCACGCATGCGTATTATGACTGTTACATTTAGGTTAGAAATGAAAATGTCAGAAATCTGACGTTTGGACGAAGATTGGAGGGGAGAAAAGTAGATGGAACAGCAGCGCCTAACTGCTCCTATTACTCTATGAATTGCTTCCCCATCAACCATACTCACCAGATCTGGTCCCAAGCGACTTCTTTTTGTTTCCAAATTTGAAATAATGTCTCGCAGGCAAAAAATTCATATCACATGGAGAGGTTGTTGCTGCAACGGAAGCCTATTTTGATAAGTTGCCAGAAGAATATTTTCGGAGGGCTTAAAAAAATTGGGAAGCCGTTGGACAAAGTTAGCACTTGAATAGAACTACGTTGGCGGTGCTGGTGCTGTGGCTGTGTACCGTGCGTGCTGAGTACTGAATAGATAAAAAAACGAGCGTTTAAATAGTTTTTATAACGAGTCACATATACTATATTTTTTCTACTACTGAAAAATAATCATTTGTTTAACTTCACACCATGCCCAATACGATTGAAGATACAGTTTGTCAAGTTGGAATTAAGATTTAGTTTAGTATCTTAACTTTGTGAAATAATTGCGTAGGCTTCCACAGTCTGAGTCAAATATTCGTTTACCGGAAATGGACTGTGTCATATTTTGAGTCAGTGCTCAACGTTTCGCCCACAGTCGTATGGGGCATCTTCAGGAACAACGGGGATAGTACTGTCTTAAAGAAGGTTACCCGACGTGTCAACCACGCTAGAGGCCGAGTTTAAGCAACAAAGGGGGAGACTCAGTTTACAAGGTTACCCGACGTGTAAACCACGCTAGAGGCCAAATAAACCAAGTTTAAGACAGTACTATCCCCCTTGCTCATGAAGATGCCCCATGTGACTGCGGGCGAAACGTTGAGCTCTGACTCAAAATATGACACAGTCCATTCCCGGAAAACGAATATTTCTCATATCTTAACTTTGACTGGTCTTTTTATATATGAAACTTCTTTACACATATTAAATATATATATATATATATATATATATATATATATATATATATATATATATATATATATATATATGTATTATTATTATCATTAGTATTATCATATATCATAAGTGGTAAATTTTTGCCGGAAAAATTTTCAGATTGTTACGAGAGCTGGTTGCCTAGCAATTTATTGAGTGACATTGACAAAAAAATCACGAGTTGTCAAACGAGTGATTTTTGATCAATGTCACGAGATAAATTGGCAACAGGCTCGAGTAAAGCGATCGGAAAATTTTTCCAGGATAAAATTTAACCACGAATGGTATTCGGATGACTATTTCCAAAATAAAAATCAGGTAATCATTTAAATATATTTTTTTCTTGACAAAAATCTTCTAATTTTTATTGTGTTTTGAGGTTTTACATTTAAGTTGGTTTTTTCAACGTTTTAAATAAATACCTGTCTGAATCGACTCGTCTTTAATAAAAACTGATTATACTGAAAATATAAACACTTTGACAGGTATAAACAATATGTTTCTAAAACGTCAAAAAAATTTCGCTTATCAAAACTCACTTACTTATAAAATACAACATCTTATTGGCTTAAAGGGCGGAAATTTTTATTTGTAACGATGTTTTATCGAAATGAAACTTGGTAACTAGGTAGAATCCTGTATATGGATTGGCTTATATATTTATGAGTGAAATAGTCATTGTTATTATTATTATTATTATTATTATTATTATTATTATTATTATTATTATTATTATTATTATTATTATTATTAATTATTTTGGAAACCAGTATGTTGCCCCATTAACAACGGGAGTAGAAAAAATATATTAATATTGCATTCTTTATCATCTATAGGCATATATTTAGTTACTTAACCTGTCACAAAAGTCAATATACAAACAGTATACTTTTGAATGAGAAAATTAGAATAAATTTGATTAAATTCACTGATGATGAACTGTTTGACATTCAAACCATTGCTGATTTAATGGAAAAACTGACTGGCAAATAATAATATTAAATTCTTAATTTTGAATTATGCATGAAATTTTTACGTGGTTATGACATTATAAATGTCATATATCTCTTTCAAACTATGAAATAAATCACAGTGCATAAAAAACTCTTAGTAAACAAGTGTCACTATTATTTAGTGCACTATTTAAAAAAAGCTGCATCTATCCATTACTTCACCCTACCCTATATTCTAATCCCATCGCGGAAATTTAAAACCGTCCGTGTCTATAGTGACAGAAACAAATGCACATCATTGGAGACAAATGAAGGTGAGGCATCACTGGCATCGGGGACAGAGATCGGTGGGAACAACTGAGACAGGAATGTTTGACATTCCTGAAACACTGTTGATGATATTTCGCAAACTTCTTTACACACAAAATAATAAAATATCAAATAACTCAAATTTCTAGATAAGTAGTCCACTAATTGATTTTTGCAATATTTGTAATAACTTTATGGAACTTTAATTAAATTGGCAAATATATTTATTCGTTTTTACTTTAATAAATAAGATATAATTACTCCAATTCGGTTAACAGGGTAACCGATTTTTTGTAGTATAGCCAGTTTTTCGCAGTTAGCCGGTTATCTGGATAACCGAGACATTTAACAATTGTTGCTGATTAACTACGTTAATATTGACTGTTACCCGGCTATAATTTTCTTCAGTTTTTGACTTCTAAAGTATTTTTATCTATTTATGTATTATAGATTTTTACATAGAGCAAATGTAATAACTCCATGTTTCTAAATTTAAATTGTGCAGAAATCTGTAATAACATGTACATTAAATGAAACTTTAAAATTACTTCGATTCAAACTTAGCTGGTGTACTAAATAAAAATTTGCAAGAATAACATTGGATTTTTGCCAGGGATACGGAATATAAACCCACCAGAAAAATCTGATGTGGCCAACACATAACCTCTCGCCAGATATTTTACCTGGTTGTACGCATAAAACGAAAAATATTTTTAAATTCAAATACATATATACATGTCTCACTACAAAATAATTCTCACATATATTTGCAAAATCTATGGGATATTTTAATACAAATTATGTACAATACATACATTTTCTTTATATTCAATATCCTGAAATTTTCTTTTTCTACTTTCCTTTTCTTTTTCTTTATATTCGTCATTTTTTCGCAAATTCCTTTTATATTCTTTTTTACGTATATTCTTTTGCGTTGTTGATTTTTTTATTTTCATAATGATGTACAAATATTTTTCACAATGGCATACAAATATTTTTGACAGTGACATGTGTCAATTACAAACATTTGAATTTCTTGCCTTGAAGTAGTTTGATCTGAGATTTTTTACATCAAATTATTTTACATGCATTTCTTTATCTCTAAATCTATAGAAGATATAATAATGATTTACATTTATCGAATAAATTATTTAACGTTCTTTGATATAAGTATTTACATAAATTTTCGATAAATAATATTTAGATGATTTTTTTTCTTGTAACTACTACTTCCGGTTGTCCAATTATTACCAAAACTTAATCAACTCTTCCCATTATTGTTAGACTGAGGAATCCGTAGTTAAAAATGTCTTTAGTCTTGAGAAATCGTGGATCCAACATCCACACATCCACACACACACACACACACACACACACACACACACACACACACACACGCAAGCACGCACGCACGCACGCACGCACTCACGCACGCACGCACGCACGCACGCACGCACGCACGCACACACACACACACACACACGCACATACTCTCTCTCTCTCACAAACACACACACACACACACACACACACACACACACACACACAGACAAGCGCGCGCGCGGACATCATCGTAAAAATGTTATAATCGGATTCTAGGAACCTTAAAACATGCTTATTCACTAAAATCTGGATATGCGATTTTTAGCATGAATTCAATCTCTCTTAGCGAGAGGTTAAAATAGGCGCAGGCCCACCGACCTCCTATAAGTCGCGGCCTGTCGGGTATTTTCCGGGGGCCCTGTCGGACTGTCCGTCCCTGCATGTTTTATTTAAAATGTACTACACATGTGTTGTAACAACAACTAGTGCCGCGCTTGACGTCATTAGCTTCACAAACCTTGAATGTTAATTTTTAAATAAACTAAGTCGGTAATCTATTATTTAATTAGGAAAATCTGAATATTTCTTCTGAAATAATCCTTTTATGAAGGTAAAACGTGAAATATAGTTCTTTGTAGCTATGAATAATTTCAAACTTAATAGCAACTCTTATCACTCTTTGTAAGTTCAAAATTTTATTACTTTATTTCACTCCGTAGTCCCGTCTTAAACGTAAAACAGAATATTTAATTAATATTCTTTTTATTTTAATTTATAACTCCTCTTTACTATGCAATTAAATTTTGATCAAAGAAATTTAATTAATCCACAGATAAAGTAAAGCACCTCAACAAAAACAATAAATTTGCAAAAATTCTCTGCTAGAGTATCCCTTTGAACAATGCTCGACAAATGATCGAAAATTTAACCTTCACAGTTATAAACGGCGTTTTACATAATTAAATTTCATTCAAACGTGCTAAAACACTCGTTGGGCTCGCGCGCAGAGGGAGTTATTCGCATTGTAAATACCAATAACCATCAACTGTTATTCAGCCAACTTGATCGCTCATTACTTATCATTCACAAAGACCAGGGATGCGAACCGGAGCACCCAACGCATGACCGGCTGATGAACGCCATTCAGCGAAGGCTATTTGCCGATTTTAGTAACAGATGAAATGTCATTGTCATTTTAGGAGTGGAATTTTGATGTCGCGAAGATAAAATTGATGGGTCGACGTTTGAATTTGAACGGGCGAACGTTGAAAGGACAGTTTTGGTTTTACAGATGCGAAGATAAATCTGATTGATAAATGTGGACAAATGGTTTCCAAGTTTGGATTAGAAATCGTATTTTTCTCATTTGTCAAATTGTACTTTCAAATTATCGTTGTCAGATAAGGAAATGTTTGAAATACTGCTCTCCGTTATCAGATCGGAATTAAATAAAGCTAAACTAGGAACATTTCATTAAAATTTGAAAGTTTTGTTTCCACATATATGTACGAGTATATAAAACTCGATATGCAACTTCTCTTAATTTTAAAATTACATTTAATTTACAAGTTATTAAAGATTTCTGCACATTTTATATTTAGAAACATGGAGTTATTACATTTGCTCTATGTAAAGATCTATAATACATAAATAAATAAAAATACTCCAAAACAATGAATATTAATGTGGTATAATCGCGATTTATCCAGTTAACCGCCTAACTGCGAAAAACTGGCTATTCAACTACAAAAAATCGGTTACCGTGTTAACCGAATTGGAGTAAATATATCTTATTAAAGTAAAAACGAATAAATATATTTGCCAATTTAATTAAAGTTCCATAAAAGTTATTAGAAATATTGCCAAAATCAATTAATGGACTACTTATAATTTACTCGACTAATCATAATAGAAAACTATCACTATTCGAATATTCGCAATAACCGGCTAACTGATTAATCGAAATAACTAATAAAATATTGAATCGAAATTCTATTTTTTTTTGTAAATAGCAGTATACAGTTAATCAGATAATAGATTAACCGATTAGCCCAGTATTTATGGCATCTAGAAAATACTAGGTACTTCTGTTCTTCATTTCTCATTACTAGCATAATTTTTTCCACAATAGTTATCTCATTTTGTAAATAACCAAAAATTCGCGAGGCGAAAATAATTTTTAATGAGTGTAGTAAAAATTATTCTTTTATGTTTAACAAAAATTGTTTGTCCATTATTTTATTTTTTATATAAACTGTAGTGACTGATAGCAAAACATGTACTTGTTAAAAAAATGACAATAGGGGAGTATCACTAAAAGAAATTTAAATGTTTTGATAATGTATACTAAAAGTATATCATGTAAGTATCCTAATAGCAGGGACTCGAACCGAAAAATTTTGGGGTTCGGTTACGGTTAACGGTTTTTACATTAATAAAAATTCGGTATCGGTTACGGTTTTTTTGAAAATATTATATCGGTTTCCGTTTCGGTTAAAAAAACAAATAAATTTCGTTTTCGTTACGATTTCGGTTCTTTTCGGTTTCGGTTTAAATGAAAAATTTGCTTTGTTTTCATTTTTTGCAACATGCAATATATTTAGTGCCTATTTCGTAATGTATTAACATTTTAATTCCACGTTTTACTAATAGATATATTCGGCTTGTTCGGAATACAAAATTCGAAAAGAATCTGTAATTATTTTAAGATGTGATCTAAAAAGAAAAATTGCGGTTCAAAAAGTAACTATAAGTTAAAGTTTTCACATTAAAGTTCTTAAGTTGATTTTTGTAACAAAAATTAAGTACGTTTCGTAAATTATTAATATTTTAATTTTAAGTTATAATAATAATTCTATTCCAATAGTAATACGTAAACTAAATGGGTGGTTGGGTGATTGAATGAAAAATGCCAACAAATGAGTAATTTTTTTATTATAATTGCAAAAAATAATTGAAAATGGAGTAAAATGCCTTAATTTTTTTTAATAAGAAACTACTTTTTTATGAACTCGAAGGTGTGCAAAGTATTTCTACGAAAAAGATGTGGGTTAATAAAAAATACCTATTTTTAAATTTACGGTTTTAGTACCGATATTATTTCGGTTCGGTTATGGTTTCGGTTACAGAATGAATTTATTTTTCGTATCGGTTTTCGGTCTCCATATTTGAAGAAATAAAATATAGGTTTCGGTTTTCGGTTACGGTTTCATAAAATGTCAAATATCGGTGCGGTTTTCGGTTACGGTTTCATTACGGTTCGGGTCCCTGCCTAATAGTAAATATAAAAGTCAAATTTATATTATCCTGTATTAAAAAATCGAAATTTAATACATGTTCAAAACGGTCGCCACATAAAATCCGGTTATGACGTATCCGGCCCTGGGAATATTATATTTTATACATACATAAAGTTTAAAAACCGGCAAAGTGACAAAAAAAGAGAATCTAGGAATACACGTATAAAGATTCACAATAAACTAAAATGTTAAATACAGTGAACTGACAGTTTGAGTGACATACGACATACGCCAATATGATATTTTACTTCAATCGTCTCTTGTCTCTGCGCCATAGAAGCATATTCTAGTGCCGCATACGTACTTCCGGTGGTGTTTAATATTTAATAATTTTTTTCGCAATAAATAATACTTTATAGAAAAAATAAAAAATACGTATCTCTTATTTTTTCATGTAGATTAATAATTATAATATTCCTCTATTATAAATTATAATAATAAACCACATAGAAAAACTTGTTTTTTTACATAATTCATTAGCAATGGAATGTCTGGCATTAACCTTACTTGAGAAAATATTTACATAATAGAGGTAAAAATAATATATTCGTATTTGCCGAAGTGCGTGTTATTGTACATAATATAGCATTCATTTATACATACATATTGTCAGTATTGTATACTTATACTTGAATATTAGGCAGTTAGCAAAACTTAGGTACGGATAACGTAACGTGACGTACAATTCAGAATGACGTTTCTACGGAACCTATTCTACATTTCTACGATACGGTATTGCCAGTTGGTAAGCAGGATTTGAAACAAAATATTAGCTTAGCAAATTATTTTTAACGTAACGTGGCAACATTCAACTATACATTATACGTAGCTAAGGTCTGGTTTGCTAGCTGCCTAATAATATAATTAAATATTACCAGTTCATGAATATATCAAGACACATATGTGTACATTATAATATAAAGTTAATTAGACGAAATAATCATGAAACGAGCACATACTCTCATGGTTCAATAAGGTAAATGCATATTTTGATTACCTAATAATTTCAAGACTTAATCAAATATGATTCGATATTGAATCTGAATAATAATGTAACAATCTTGAACAAACATTATCAGGTATCTTACTTATTTAATACCTATGCAGTATGTGCTTCTATTCTCTATATTGAATTGAAACCGGTAACTGCTGTCGCCGTGAGATCAGCTCGACGGAAGCGGGAAGCCCGACTAATGCTTGCTGAATGGGCTCTCGTAAAATCCGAATGGCTCATTACGGCCGGACATGACGGCAGGTTTCACCGGAGATACATACAGAAACCTTTCAATTATTGTCATAACTCGTCACGATACCATCAATTGCTCGGTGCTCGATACCAATATGCTCTTCCGGTGGAACAGAATAGAGGAGGGAATTATTGGAACGGGATAGATACTTCCCGGTTTTAAGCCAATTTGATATTACACATATTCTCCGATATATTAACTCCAATATTGAAATTATGTTCAAGATTTTCGGCATTCTCTTAAATTTCTAAAAACTTGTAGATCTGTATCCAATGTGGTATACATTTCAAGATTATGGTATTCTAAAGACTATTAAATAATTAAAGCGATTACTTATGGGTACATGATAACTTCAATTTATTGAGCATAATAAAGTATTCGATTAGTTGTGGTTATGTGTTACGTCAAATATCTAAGTGTGGAACCTATGCAGTACAGTTAAATGTATGGTTACTATACATAGCTAACTTTTTCTAATGTGACAATTTTAACATAGGTATGTACCCATACACAAAATATAGTATTTTGAATTGATATTAATGATTGTTTATGTATTCTATTCGACAAATATAAAAAATTCAATTCATATTTTTAGAAATCTTTGAGTTGTAGGTTACCGGAAGAATATTTTGCTATGGTAGTATATATATATATATATATATATATATATATATATATATATATATATATATATATATATATATATATATATATAATATTACTTTGGTGTTCTTATGAGTCTATTTATAAAAGACTGCAAACACATCGTTTAAATTTAGAAGATCTATAAGCGCACTGTTCGATACGATCTACTCGCATTAATATATACAATGAGGAAAAAATTCACAATACACAATCTATCAAAATGTAAAATTTCAATTGTTTAGCGGGAAGCGCTACCAACATAACTAACATAAAAACACCAAGTCATATTTTTTACAGTCGCATTTTTACCTCTCGCTAAGAGAGGTATTGAATTCATGCTAAAAATCACATATCCAGACTTTAGTGAAAAAGCACGTTTTAAGGTCCCTAGAATCCGATTATAACATTTTTACGATGATGTCCGTGTGTGTGTGGATGTGTACGTGTGTGGATGTTGGATCCACAATTTCTCAAATACTATAAGACATTTTTAACTACGGATTCCTCAATCTAACAATAATGGGAAGAGTTCATTAAGTTTTGGTAACAAGTGGACAACCCGAAGTAGTAGTTACAAGAAAAAAGTCATCTAAATATTATTTACAGAAAATTTATGTAAATACTTATATTAAAGAACGTTAAATTCTTTATTCGATAAATATAAATTCGTTATTATATTAGAGATAAAGAAATGCATATAAAATAAATATCAGATCAAACTACTTCAATGCAAGAAATTCAAATGTTTGTAATTGGTATATAAATGTCACTGTCAAAAAATATTCGTATGCCACTGTCAAAAATATTTTTACATCATTATGATGATTATGAAAATAAAAAAAAGTCAACAACGCAAAAGAATATAAAAGGAATTTGCGAAAAAATGACGAATATAAAGAAAAAGAAAAGGAAAGTAGAAAAAGAAAATTTTAAGATATTGAATATAAAGAAAATGCATGTATTGTACATAATTTATATTAAAATATTCCATAGATTTTACAAATATATGTGAGAAATATTTTGTAGTGAGACATGAATATATGTATTTGTATTTAAAAGTATTTTTTGTTTTATGCTTACAACCAGGTGAAATATCTGGCGAGAGGTTATGTGTTGGCCACATCAGATTTTTTTCAATCTCATCAGGCCTGTTAACGTACTCGTCCTTTGTAAAACTTGCCTCGCGGCTCGTTTTCCAAACTTGAACTCGTACGTTAGATTTCCTTATGATATGATACTTGTTTTTAATGTTCTACTAGACAACCAATACTTAAAATTGATAGAAAAAAAATTGTTCATTTAAATTATTATTTATAGTAATAAACTATATTGGGTTTATTAATAGAACAAGTGCATAATACGAGTCAAAACTCATGTTAGTTGGGCTTGTTAACATTTTCAACAAACAAATTATAAAACCTACGCAAATGATGAGAAATATCTACAAATTTCTTTCGACTAATTTAAGATATAGATTTTAAACTTACAAAAACTGAATTTGTTATTCAAGTATTCCGCCATTTCATATTGGGTTACACCGCCTTTATTAGTAATGCCAACTTTAATTCTATTAGGTATTGGATCCCTAAGTCCTGTACATTTTCCTGTTAGTATTGTCCTATATGTCTTGCAAGGTAAATTTTACTGTACGCAATGAATTTTTACGAAGTTGCTTTTCATTGTGCCAAAAGAAAGCATCTCAGTAGAAGCTAGATCTGGACTGGAATATAATATTATACCGGTCGAACTTTCATCATCACTCACTCGGTCCCCAGTTTTTTTAGTCCATATTTGAAGTAGCCGAAAGAATTTTGTAGAATTTTCTAACCGACTCAGCTGCATTAGGGGTCGTATAGGCTTACTTTATTTAATTTCTATGAAAAATTAAATTTTTCTTTTTGTTCTTGCGAAATTCTTTAGTGAGTATTTATATTTGCAAAGGGAATGAAATATGTACCCGTATACCTCAGAATGATAAAAATAGTCAGGGACGAAAGGAATTTCGTTCAGTGGAGGAAATCATTAGAAGTCGCAGTAGGATTGTAGAATATTTCAAATATGTTGGTATATTAAGGAATATGATATTTTACTGTTTAGAGTTCATAAAGAATGTCGTATAATTGGAGTAAATGTCTTGGAATTTGAACTCATTTCTGGTTTTTCTGACATTTGAAGAATGTGAAACTATTAGCCTACTTCAATATTTTTAGATCATTATTGTTTTCTTTAAATAATCAAGGGTTTTTATGAATTAAGCAAATCTCTTTGAGTGAAATATAGAATAAACCATAGAGTAATTTCACTAATCTTACAGTAAGATTAATTTATGAAACAAGAATTTTAAAAGAGTTAATATTACACATTCATATAGGAGGGTAACGCTGGAATTACTAAAAAAAGAAAATCTGGTAGGCCGTGGAACACAATTAATTTTAAATAGATATTTGCTTGTCATTTGAAATTAAGTGGCGAAACTAAAGGTAATTAGTAATTGGAACTTAACGTTAATAATAACTATTTTTAATCCCACATATAAGTAGTAAATGTAGAAATAAATTATTTGGACCTTAAGGATCAAGGATAAATTAGGTAAACAACGATATCTGGTTCAAATCCCTGCGAGGTTTATGAATTTTTCAAAAATTCTTTCTTCGTTATTTATTTAATTTATTCTTGATCCTTAAAATCCAAATGGTCTATTTCTACGTTTATTAATTGAAACTTAGTTATAAATACAGGATGGCGACCGCGACCCGGAACATAACACTTTAACATGTAAAATCTTACTTTCATAATTTCTTGTTCCCTAATTATTTTAGGTAAAAATGCTTCAAATAAAAGTTGTAGAGCTTAAAATTCTGCATCTGAATTAATGCGCAAAATTAATTTTACAGATAAATAAACAAATATTTGACGTTTTATCTGTCAAATTAGGTTGATACATTTTTATTATAGGTATTATTTGTAATATCTCTTCAAGTGAACAATTATTTATTAATTTAAATAAATATTTCTTCACTTTAACAGAAATTATAAATAATAATAAAAATTAAAATAACCTAGACTGACGGGCAAATCGCTAACATTTGTTAATTTTTAGATTAAATTCCATGGCTATCGCTATTTTTAGGGTGATTTTCGACATATTTGAATCTAATTTCTGCCGTTATAAAGCATGAAACAAATAATTTTGTGTATTGATTCAGATGTAGAATTTTATGCACTACAACATTTATTTGAAGCTTTTTAACCTAAAATAATTAGAGAAGCAGGAAAATACAACAATATGTATATTAATGAATAAGTGTGAGTGAAAATATGGAATTAACTAGAGCGTTTTCTAATTCAGTTTAATATTTAGCCAGTTGTTAAGTACCCTAAAATTAATTTGTCAGTTTTAAGTCTCCTAGTACTTGGGTTAACAATTATTTTTCAGTTTTTGAATCACCAGAATTTAAACTCGACAGCTTTGACAGTTTTTAAACTTCCCACAAATGAGCTAAAAAAAATTGTTGAGAGCTTTCACGAATTGAAAGGAAAGAACGGTAAAGTTTATTATTATTTACTGGAATTATTTTGAATATGTTAAAAATTAAATTTAAAAAAATCTGATGTGGCCAGCACATTACCTTCCGTCAGTTCTATGTATTTTGTATAAATGTCATACAGAAGGTTCCTTGCAAAATATTATATTTCTTGTACATTACCTTAAGGCAGTTGTATGCATTTTGTACTAATTCCATACAGAAAGTTTCTAACAAAAGATCCTATATTTCCAGTAAAATTATAACATAAACATACTGTCAACTGCACCTGACACTGACACCTTTCAATCAGAATTTTCTTAATGTATCGCAGCTGTTTCCAGAGTTATAGCAAAGCTGACTAATATATATGATATTTAATTTCTTTATAATTTTTTAACTCTATATCCATTTAATATGAAGTATAAAATGCATTCAAATCGTATAGAGAATAAATAATTCTTTAATATTTATAATAACATTAAATGTGAAAAATGATATTTAACATCGTTTTTGCAAGAAAAACTGTCAAAATCTTCAAATGAGGGTACTTCCGGTTGACCAATTATAACCAAAATCTAATCAGCTCTTCACATGGATGTAACGAAGAGGAATACGAAAGAATTATAATTTTTGGAATTGTAGTATTAGAGTTATCGCATTAGAAAATTTTGTCACACACAGACACACACACACACACACACACACACACACACATACATACATACACACACACATACAGACATCATCGTAAAAATAGTAAAATCGTATTGTAGGGACCCTAAAACGTGCTTATTCATCAAAAACTCACCACCGAATTTTTTGACCAAAGACAATACCTTCCTTACCTAAAGGTGACGGAAGGTAAAAAGAAACCTTTCTCAGATATGTAATTGAAATAACGTCTTACATCGGATAGAACGTTAGTTTATATTTATGTATATGACAAATTTTAACGTTAAAGCAACTACAAGCTCTATTCGTCGATTCATACCAACTCTGTTCAGAAAGTAGCAAAGTCTTAACAACATTGCCAAAAATTATAATCAATAAAATTAAATACAATGTCTGTTTTATTCAGTGTTTGAAATTATTATTGGTTCATTGTTATAGCAATGTTCCTAAGAGTTAGTAACCTCGTTACAAAATTGGAACGATTTATGTATAATAAATTTAAATTAGGATTTTAAATATGTATTCCTCGACTGGATCAAAGTAATACTGGGAAAACTTGAAGAAAAACAGTCTGATGAAAACGTTTGAAAATTGTTTTATTACATAGCCGACGTTTCGGCTCCAAATATGCCTTCTTCGGGGAAATGTAAAATTACTAAGTTGATTTTTTTTTAAATTGTTGAATTACAAGAGTATATGGTCAAAATTATTTTTAGAAAAATGTAAACCACACAGTTCATCTTCAGAAACAAGTGAATTTGTTTCTGAAGACTGTTTTTCTCCAAGTTTTCCCAGTATTAAATTAGGATATCTTATTTATGACAAAGTATATATTGTACCATTTGTACGATTCTATTCCATACATTCTAGTTTTGCAACACCCATAATGTAGGTATAATACTATATCCAAAATATCCAATCATCTCTGACATATGTACGTGTCAAGCTATTAGCACGCATCCTCGGGCTATTAAGCGCATTCTTCCTGCGAGCAACCTCCAGGAAACGGTGAGGTATGACGGGGGAAGTGGGTATGACATGTGTTTGACGTGCAGCCACCGTGCCATGAGACTGCATGACAGACGAGCCAAGTGTCCGATTTCCTTGTTTATGCCTGATGAGCATTAGCAGATACATGGATGATGAGGGTGACAGAAAGGAAATGGCTGAGATACCTACATATAGCCTATTTTTACCTTCCGTCACCTTTAGGTAAGGAAGGTATTGTCTTTGGTCAAAAAATTCGGTGGTGAGTTTTTGACGAATAAGCACGTTTTAGGGTCCCTAGAATACGATTTTACTATTTTTACGATGATGTCTGTATGTGTGTGTGTGTGTGTGTGTGTGTATGTGTGTGTGTGTGTGTGTGTGTGTGTGTGTGTGTGTGTGTGTGTGTGTGTGTGTGTGTGTGTGTGTGTGTGTGTGTGTGTGTTGTGTGTGACAAAATTTTCTAATGCGATAACTCTAATACTACAATTCCAAAAATTATAATTCTTTCGTATTCCTCTTCGTTACATCCATGTGAAGAGCTGATTAGATTTTGGTTATAATTGGTCTACCGGAAGTACCCTCATTAGAAGATTTTAACAGTTTTTCTTGAAAAAACGATGTTAAATATCATTTTTTCACATTTAATGTTATTATAAATATTAAAGAATTATTTATTCTCTATACGATTTGAATGCATTTTATACTTCATATTAAATGGATATAGAGTTAAAAAATTATAAAGAAATTAAATATCATATATATTAGTCAGCTTTGCTATAACTCTGGAAACAGCTGCGATACATTAAGAAAATTCTGATTGAAAGGTGTCAGTGTCAAGTGCAGTTGACAGTATGTTTATGTTATAATTTTACTGGAAATATAGGATCTTTTGTTAGAAACTTTCTGTATGGAATTAGTAAAAAATACATACAACTGCCTTAAGGTAATGTACAAGAAATATAATCTTTTGCAAGGAACTTTCTGTATGATATTTATACAAAATACATAGAACTGACGGAAGGTAATGTGCTGGCCACATCAGATTTTTTTATTTTTTGTTGAGTTTTAAACTTAACTGACTATAATTCTGAAATGGATAGTAGTCTGTTGTTGCTGAGATTTCGAGTAATTTTTAACTCTTAATACATATAAGGGTTGTCATCTCCAAAAATCATGTCTAAATATAAACTTGGAATTCATAACAACGTTTTTTTAAACATTAACCATTTCCATATATTAACAAATGTTTCTGCTGTCATTGTAGTTGTCATTTCAAAACTATGCAATGGGAATGGAACACTTGGCTCCAGTCTGTCTCAGTTCACACAGTGGTTTTGTGTTTCTATAACAGGTCAGACATATGTCACATCCCATCATCCTCTTCGTTGGCAAGTTTCCTGGGGGAGATTCTATCTAATGAAGCAGAAATGTGTGCTAATAGGTATATGTGTTCAACTAAGGATGTGAGAAGGTTAAAATTGAAATTCTTGAAAACTCTGTGTGATGTTTCTGTTACATATTCAATCAAAATAAAAGATTTAAATCTTCCCATAAATTTTTAATCATGTTGTAGGAATTAACAAACCCGTTCTAAATAATGTAGAAGTTTCCAAATGTGACATAAATATCATTTTGTTCTTTAGTTGGTTTGGGAAAACGTTTGCGTACTAACTATAATAGCCAATTCATTATTTAAAAAAAATTAAAGCGTTGACAGATAAGATTAAGGTTAGATTAGGTTCATATATGTATAATGAAGTAAGCTATTTTCAAATAATCTGGTTCATTCACAAGTATAATTTTGTAAATATTGTTAATAATACCGACGTAGGTTCTAAATTGACAAATTTATAAAGATTGTTACAAATGTCTTTATAATAACAATATTAATATGCATAGCAATCTTTATGACTGTATTTCTCTGAATAGGCCACCAAATTTGTCATCATTGACCAATAAGAATGACTTGGCTCGGATCCGGGGTTAGTTCCAATATCTCTCGTTTCAGCGAACGGACTATATGTATTTGTATAAATTCCATACAGGAAATTTGTAAAAGGTTCTACATTTTCAGTATATTTATTACCTTCTGGCAGTTCTACACACAAACACTGTCAGTTGCACTTAACACATATCTGGCAATCAGAATATTCTTAATATGATGGCTGCTTTGAAATTTAATTTCTTTATAATTTTTTAACTCTATTGAATATAAAGTATACAAGCATTTTAATCGTATAGAGAATAAAATATTATATATATATATATATATATATATATATATATATATATATATATATATATATATAACATTTATAACATTAAATATGAAAAAATTATAATTTAACAGCGTTTTTCAAAAAAAAATAGTTAAAAACTTCAAATGCGACTACTTTTGGTTGACCAATTATACCCAAAATCTAATGATATCTTCACATAGATGAAAACTCGAGGAATACGCGAAAAATATAATTTTTGGAAAGGGGTCTTTGGAGTTATGCGATTCGAAATAATCGTCACATACATCCATCCATACATAAAGACATCATCTTGAAAATAGTAAAATCGTATCCAGGGACCCTAAAACGTACTTATTCATTAAAAATTCATCATCGAATTTTTTGACCAAAGACAAAACTTTCCTTCGACGGAATGTAAAAACTGTTTTTCCTTGTTAAACGCATGTCACGATTGTTACGAATTCTCATGTTCTGCATGTATATCAATAAATTAATAAAAGGTTTTATTATTTCCATTTTGTAAGAAGTACAAAAATGACCCCTCTGCAGCTTCGAGAGCCCACGAGGAGACCCCTGGTAAATAACCTCAATTATATACATATGTATATCGTTATTACCGAAATCTACAAATAGAAGCAGATTAGCACACCCAGAAATGGGTAATAAGCCGGGACGATATTATTTATTTATTTATGTAAAAGGTTTTACGTGAAAAAAGCCTACATCTACGAGAAAATAAAATGTTTATCAATTTCTATTAAAATCGGTAAATAAACAATACTACTCATTATCGAACAATTATCAATTTCCAACATTATTCTCATTCCGTTCGTGTTCATCGAGCATAAACAACGCAATCGGACACTAGTGGCTTGCGGAACTCGTGGGTCCCATGGCAGAGCGGCTGTATGGCTGTGTGGTTCTGTCACACGTCAAACATATGTCACTACGCCCTCCCCCGCAATTCCCGGTCGTGGTTTCCACCAGCCAGGAAGAATGCGCTTAATGGCGCACGGATGCTATGTGCTAATAGCCGACGAGGAAGTGGGGTCAAAGTTCAGTGGATGTGGATTCTGAATGGAAGAACTGAAAATGTTTTGTTGTAATTGTGTTTTTATTGTACATCTGTTTTTGGGGACATGATGGTGGTAGATTCGGGTTAGGAGGTGCTGTACTTAAAGCTCTACTACAGGCCGTCCAAAAATATGCGACTAGAAAAATATGCTTAAATTGTATGCCACGTATAAATTTTATTTCTATCTATGTTGTCTTTGAACTCTATCGAACTTCAGTGGAATGAAAGGAAGAGATAAGTAATCAAAACTAAATCAACTATGGTTGATCAACTGTAATGGAATTTGCAAAACATTTGAATACCATAATTTTTACCTCTGGCTAAGAGAGGTATTGAATTCATGTTAAAAATCGCATATCCAGATTTTAGTGAATAAGCACGTTTTTAGGTCCCTAAAATCCGATTATAACATTTTTACGATGATGTCCGCATGTGTGTGTGGATGTGTGGATGTTGGATCCACGATTTCTCAAATTCTATAAGACTTAAGACATTTTTAACTACGGATTCCTCAATCTAACAATAATGGCAAGAGTTGATTAAATTTTTGCAGATATATGTGAGTATTATTTTGTAGTGAGACATGAATATATGTATTTGTATTTAAAAATATTTTTCGTTTAATGCGTACAACCAGATAAAATATCTGGCGAGAGGTTATGTGCTGGCCACATCAAATTTTTAGTTACGTTTTACAAAATTTAATACAAAAACTGCCTATAGAGTTTGTGGAAGCCATTATCAAAGGCAAAGTTTTTTGGAAGACTCGAAAATTTAATTTCATTAAGGATTTTTCTTAGCTGTTTATTAATATTCTGTTTTGCTAAAATAAATTCTGCGCCCAAACCTCAAGCCTCAATTGAAAAAAGTAATGAAGAAGAAACGAAATTTTTTAAATTGTTTGATAATTTAATTTTACGAGTATAAACTCGAGTAGATGCATATTTTAAAAATATGTTAATATGCTTATTTTAGTTCCTTTATTATTGCTATCCTTTTTTATCTCCCGACATTTTTTAAAGTAAGGTAAGTACATAGGTATTTTCTTAGTAATTCGAAAACGATGTTCGACCGTGTTTGGGATGGAGATGGATACAGGAAGTAACAATTCTTCGGACTTGCAATCAATAATAAAATTTATTCATGCCGACCTTTCGGCTATACCATAGTCTTCTTCAGGGCTAGAATGGTTCAGTTGAAGAAAATAAATATGTGGATAATACCCAATATAAAGACGGACATTTAAAAATATAAATAAATAGTTAAAAGCCACACATCACAGATGATAAGTATAATAAACAAGGATTCATTCATCCATTCTAGCTTTGAAAAAGACTATGGTATAGTCGAAACATCGGCATGAATAAATTTTATTATTAGCTGCAAGTCCGAAGAATTGTTACTTCCTGTTTCCATTTTATTAGTAAGTTTTTAATGATTAAACACGTTTTCGGGACTATGATTTTACAATTTTTTTTTTCTTAAGATGCGTTTTCTTAAAGCTGGATCAGTTTTTCTTGAAAAAAACGTAAGTCACACTAGAATAATTGAGTATATGACAAATGGTTCATATTTTTCTAAATTTTATTTTAAATATATTTAAAGTAATCAACAATAATACACTTCACCATTCATGGCTTCAAGTTCTTAAAACCTTCCAACCAATCTTTTTTTGGAATGCTTTCAAATTAATGGGTGATTTAAAAACTATTAATCCTATAAAATTGATTTCTGATAACTTTTAAAAGCTGCCAAATCTGTCAAACTAATTATGGGAGAATTGAATATTGTTAAATTAACTGTCACAGCTATAAAATTCAAAATCATGATTCGAAAATTTTTCTGTATAATTCTATATTTTCACTCACAACGATCTTGTAATTTATGCTGCACAATAGAAAAAGTTAAGTTGCTCAAATATTACTAAGTGACAAATCACATTGTGTCAAAAACAATATTCATAGTACAAATCTGAAATAATCTTATTGAAAAAGTAGATAATAATTTGGCACAATAAATTTTGCAAATAAATTTATGTATCAAATTTGTTCAAGAAAATATATGTTTTTACCTCCCGCTAGCATTGGTAAGGGATGTATAGGGATCGTGCTCGCATATTGAGATTTTGGTAAATGATCACGTTTTAAGATCCCTAGAATCCAATGTTGTCTGCGTGAATGTATGTGTGTATTTATGTAGGTGGGTATGGATCCTCCACTATAACACAAATACTATCATTCAGAAAAATTTTAAATTTTGTATTTCACCTTATTCTAATATGGAAAAAGCCATTAAATTTTGGTGTAAATCAGAAAATCGGAAATGGCACCGTGAAACGCTCAAATATGATGTAAAAACTGTTTCTGAACACATGTCTCCAAATCACTTGAAAATGCGTTTTCTAAGCGAATTACGTGTTTTTAAGGTGTTTTACAGTAACTTTTATAGTTCAAATCGGCACTCTAGCTGCACTGGCGAGTGCACTACGGAGTGCCTCCAAAAGCTTGCATTCACTAAAAATCTATGTATTTCGTCTTATTGTACCCTAAATAATCAAGTGCCATCGAAACTACAGGTGGAATATGTTACCAAAGTCTACATACAAAATCATCGTTTCAGACCGTGAAACGTTCAAATCTGATGTAAAAACTGTTTCTGAAAACATGTCTCCAAATCACTTGAAAATACGTTTTCTAAGCGAATTACGTGTTTTTAAGGTGTTTTGCAGTAACTTCCATAGTTCAAAATAGCTCAAAATAGTTTTTCTTCGAAAAATAACTTTAAATGTTATATTTTCCAGATTTATGTTATTATAAAAATAAAAATATTATTAAATTTTCTACAGGTTTGCATTAATAATTTTTCTATATATTTCATGAATTAATTTATAACTTAAATCACGGTGCCTACGCTTTAAACACAACTCCTTTGTTTGTTTGTTACATAGTTCCTCAAATGTACATAACTGACAGATAGATGTCATTGTGAAAAAATAATCATTTCAAATTAATAATAGTAACACAAAAAAATAAAAAACAGTCTTCTTTTATAATAATAGTAACGTTTTTTTAAAAAAAGAGTAAATCTAACAATAGTTATATGAAAAGAAATTTAATACAGTTTCCAGCAAAAGTAAATATGTAAAAATTATACGGCGGGAGGTGTTGTGTTGGCCACATCAGATTTTTTACTCTTGAGAAATCGTTTGGACCCGTAAAATGAATCCCTGAATCCCGTACGTTCATTTTTATAGGTACAAATTTACAAATATAATGATTCGTTTTTATCTACAACTGCAATGTATACTTGTACAATTCACATGAATATACATTAAATTTATTTAATAGGGTTATTAACTATTAGTACATATATTAATATCGTTTTGAATTACACATAATTTTAGCTAGGTATACACATACACATCGCTCTGTCATTTATGTCTCGTATATAATATAGAATAAACAATAATATTATAATAACACATTTGCTTCTGTAGTTGATGTATAAACATAAACATTAAACTAATAACCCGTAAATAGCTAAAATCTCTATCATAAAACCGACACTAACAATAATATCATTTATTTGTTTAAAATGTTTAATCTCCACAGAATAAATGTCACAATAGTAAGATTATATTATCAGACTTGCTGGAATAAAATTAACATAAAAAGTTTAACGTACTTACAAATCTATTTTCACTGTTTACTTCAAATTTTAAACATAAAATAACACTCAAAGAAATACACATCCGATTCCACCACTGCAATAAACACAATACAACTGAACCAAGATGTTAGACAAATTAAAGAACTTTATGTGCAGATTCTTGCAAGATTGAACAAACTAAAATAAAATAATGTTCAGCGGTTCTAAAACAATATTGGCCCGTGTATTACGAATCCTCTTTCATAATTGAAATGTAACTACATAAAAATAAAATGTAAAAGTTCACATTTTATTTTATTATTTATTATTATAATAGTATATTCGTAATAAGGAAAAAATGTTTTTGTACACGACTATTGTGATAAGTATGATATATCAACGTATATCCTACAATGTTACGATATATTTCATATCGTAATAGTTGATACGGTTGCTAGATTACTATGTCATTATTTTCTAGCTAGACCAGGACGTTCAAAATTAATTATTTTTATTTTATTTTAAATATTCTAATTACTTTTGGAATATATTTATTTCGTTAAATAGATACATAGTGGGGTCCCGTGGCCCAGTGCCTGAGTGTCTGGTCGTGAATCTGAGGAACCAGGTTCGATCCCGACCGACGCTAAATATTTCGAATTTTAAATGGCACAAAATTAACCCCTGTGGTGCACTCTCCACGCCAGCAATGAGTGCCCGTAAGGTGACGCATGGTAAACGCCCGCATTGTACAAATACGTCATCATCATTACCGAAATCTGTGTACCAAGCAGATTGGCACACCCAACAATGGGTAATACGCCGTGATGATATTTTTATTTATTAATTTATTTATTTAATTTAATAAACACAGATAATTATTCAGTTTTTTTAAATAAAGTAAAATTTATTTATGCTCCTCTAAAAAATAATGTTCGTAACTTGTTTGAAATTCAAATATCTTAGCTCGTGGTGTCGTGCGTCAATTTACACCCGCATGATATTTGATATTTTCCATAACTTGTTACAAAAATAACTAGTTTCTACATTTGTTTAGAGTAATTAAATTATTGAAAGTAATACAAAAATCTCAAAAATTGTTGATTTACTTTATTATTGCCTCCCGCCATAGGTAAGTGAGGTAATATTTCAACCCAAAAATTCGATAGTGAGTTTTCAGTGAATAGAATAAGCACGAGTTAGGATCTCCACAACAAATTTTTACTATTTTTACAATGATGTACACGATAACTCTTAAATCAAACTTCCAAAAATTTCTATTTTCCGCATTTAAGCTTTCTGCATTCATATAAAGAGTTGCTTAGATTTTGGGTAAAATTAGACAACCGGCAGTGATACTTTACTTGAAGCCCATAACAATATTTATTGAAAAATTATACTAAAATATAAACCAAAACATTTCAATTTTAGTATTTAAGAATTATATATCAATGGGAACAACATATTGGCTAAAATTAATACACCAGAAGAGATATTTTACTTGAAGCTCTGAACAGATTTTCTTGAAAATATATTATGATATAAACCAAAACTTGGTATTTACGACTTTTATATGAAAGGGAACAACATATTTGATTTTGGCAAAAATTGATAAACCGGAAGTAATACTTTACTTGAAGCTCTGAACAGATTTTCGTGAAAAATATTTTGACATATACTTACCAAAATTTTTCAAATTTGATATTTAAAACTTTTATGTTAATAAGAAGAACATATTACATTTTTTTCTAAAATTGATAAATCGGAAGTTTACTTGAAGCTCTGAATAGATTTTCGTGAAATATATATTATCATATATTACAAAACTTGTCAAATTTGGTATTTAAGACTTTTATATGAAGGTAAGCAACATATTTTTGGCTAAAATTGATAAACCGGAAATGATGATTACTTTAAGTTCTGAACATATTTTCGTGAAAAATATATTGATGCAAACCAAAACTTTTCAAATTTCATATTTATGACTTTTATATTAATGAGAACGACATATTAGATTTTTTTCTAAAATTGATAAACCAGAAGTAGTACTTTACAGAAAGCAATAAACAGATTTTCTTAAAAATAGTTATTTGTTAAAGGTATTGGATTCATGCTAAAAATCGCATATCCAGATTTTAGTGAATAAGCACGTTTTAAGGTCCGTAGAATCCGATTATAACATTTTTACGATGATGTCCGTATGTGTGTGTGGATGTTGGATTCACGATTTCTCAAATACTATATGACTTAAGACATTTTTAACTACGGATTCCTCAATCTAACAATAATGGGAAGAGTTGATTAAGTTTTGGTAACAATTGGACAACCGAAATCATCTAAATATTATTTATCAAAAATTTATGTGAATACTTTTATTAAAGAACGTTAAATTCTTTATTCAATAAATATAAATTCATTATTATATCTTCTATAGATTTAGAGATAAAGAAATGCATATAAAATAATTTGATGTAAAAAAATCTCAGATCAAACTACTTCAAGACAAGAAATTCAAATGTTTGTGATTGGCACATAAATGTCACTGTCAAAAATATTTGTATGCCATTGTCAAAAATATTTGTACATCATTATGAAGATTATGAAAATAAAAAAAAGTCAACAACGCAAAAGAATATACGTAAAAAAGAATACAAAGGGATTTTGCGAAAAAATTACCAATATAAAGAAAAAGAAAAGGAAAGTAGAAAAAGAAAATTTCAGGATATTGAATATAAAGAAAATGTATGTATTGTACATAATTTATATTAAAATATCCCATAGATTTTGCAAATATATGTGAGAATTATTTTGTAGTGAGACATGAATATATGTATTTAAAAATATTTTTCGTTTTATGCGTACAACCAGGAAAAATGTCTGGCGAGAGGTTATGTGCTGGCCACATCCGATATTTTTATTTTAAGATATTAATACAAAAATCGCTTTCAACCTCTCTCAATAAAAATATTCTCTCTATTGAACAGAATAAACTTAGCGCTTCTTTCAATGAATTTGTGTATTGAATATTCAGAAGAATATAAAAATAAACCTAGAGAATTTTAATAAATCACAGCAGAACACACAGACTCCTATTCTTTTATGTAAACAACATAGTTTTATCTAACTTATTTCAATAAACACATACAAAGCAATATCTCAATCTCACCGTACCTAGGTTGGAAAAATTCACAGCAATAATTTTTCTCTGATATTTACCTGTTTGTCGCTGGTGACGCTTATCCGGCTAAGCTTGATCCAGGCCGATGGGTCACGTGACTCCTGCCCTGCAGTCCTGCAGCCGCTTGCTCAGCAGGAGTCCGTGCGTGCAGGACGATGGTATTTTAATAAAATTCATGCCTGCAGGGAGAAAGGAATATTTGTTATTCATATAGTTTATTGATCTCAAGTCTTTGATATGAAGTTTTAAATTGTTTTCGATGGAGATATTGTCGGTGGAATGATTTATTTTTGTTTAGATTTCAAGTGGAATAAAATGTATATTTATTTATTTTTCAACAGTACGTAACACTATCATTACCTTTTCTACAATTTTTTTTCAGACTCTTATTTTGTAGTACTTGTATAATTTTGTTAGTAAATGATTAATCATTCTACGTTCTATATATTTTAATCTTTAGTAAATTACTTTTCAAGTAATTATCAGAGATTTGTAACTTGGAAGATTGTAAAATTTAATGCAATAATAATTTATCGCCAGTGAATTTTCGGCCGCAAAAAATCCGCATATAGAATTTATTTCATAATAACTATGCATAATTTTGATCAAATGGTTACGCTATACTTGTTCAAATTATATTAATATTATTTGCTTGTGGGCTACATATGTAAGTACGTTTTATTTTTGTTTGACATTTCGCGCGTTGTTGTTTAGCTTGCCGCTAGTGTGAGTTTTAATATTGCGCATTCATTTTTCTTTTCTGAAAATACTATGATATTTGGTCAAAACAAAAACAAATCTGACATTTATCAAATAGCTATTTGTGTATTAACAGCGCAAAATGGGACATTGCCGATTGGCATTCTCTCGAAATCGACAATTTCCATTTGCGCTCGAAACACACACAAGATTTTTTCTACATTCCCCTACATGTACGTCACATCAGATGGCCCCATACGCAATATCAATCCAAAACTTCATCAGAAGTTAGTGCTAGGTTTGTGCTGGTTTGTGCTAGAATCTTAAAGTTTGTGCTGTTTATTTGCGCCAATTATTAACAATTGAAATGGGGAATCTGGCGTGACACTAAGAGTAAACCCCTTTTGTTTATAACATTATTTCGATAAAAAGACAACAAGCAGTTAGTGCTAGGTTTGTGCTGCTCAGATTCAAATTATGAAAGTTTGTGCTGTTTATTTACATCTACTATTAATAATTGAAATGGGGAATCTGGCATGACACCAAGTGTAAACTCCTTTTGTTTAAAACAATATTCGAGTAATTATTAGGTACGTGGTTAGTCATAGGTTTGTGCTGCTCAGATATAAATTATAAAAGTTTGTGCTGTTTATTTACATTAATTATAAACAATTGAAATGGGGAATCTGGAGTGACAGCAACTCATTTATTTAAAACAATATTCGAGTAATAATAAGGCAAGTGGTTAGTGCTATGTTTGTGCTGCTCAGATACAAATTATAAATGTTTATGCTGCTTATTTACATCTATTATGAACAATTGAAATGGGGGGGGGGTAACGAGTCAACTCCTTTTGTTTGAAATATTTAATATTTGGATAATAACTATTAAAATATCAAAGCATTCAGGCAGTATTAATTAATTTTACCATTTATTGTAAATAATAATAATAATAATAATAATAATAATAATAATAATAATAATAATCATAATAATATTAATATTATTATTATTATTATTATTATTATTATTTTAATATTAATATTAATATTAATATTAATATTAATATTAATATTAATATTAATATTAATATTAATATTAAAATAATAATAATAATAATAATAATATTAATATTAATATTATTATGATTATTATTATTATTATTATTATTATTATTATTATTATTATTATTTACAATAAATGGTAAAATTAATTAATACTGCCTGAATGCTTTGATATTTTAATAAATGATTTAGTTTACTTACAACATTATGTATAAAATAAAGACTATAATCATAACGAGCTTAATTCATTAAGTAAGTAAGAATACAAAGAAATCTTTTTTTTTATAATTAATATGTAAGTAGTACATACCCAGAACTAGTTTTATTATTAATGTGAAATGTAAATAAATGGTACAAACTTTTATAATTTGTACCTGAGCAGCACTAACTATGGACGTTATTATCCAAATATTAAATATTTCAAACAAAAGGAGTTGACTCGTTACCCCCCCCCCCCCATTTCAATTGTTCATAATAGATGTAAATAAGCAGCATAAACATTTATAATTTGTATCTGAGCAGCACAAACATAGCACTAACCACTTGCCTTATTATTACTCGAATATTGTTTTAAATAAATGAGTTGCTGTCACTCCAGATTCCCCATTTCAATTGTTAATAATTAATGTAAATAAACAGCACAAACTTTTATAATTTATATCTGAGCAGCACAAACCTATGACTAACCACGTACCTAATAATTACTCGAATATTGTTTTAAACAAAAGGAGTTTACACTTGGTGTCATGCCAGATTCCCCATTTCAATTATTAATAGTAGATGTAAATAAACAGCACAAACTTTCATAATTTGAATCTGAGCAGCACAAACCTAGCACTAACTGCATGTTGTCTTATTATCCAAATATTGTTATAAACAAAAGGGGTTTACTCTTAGTGTCACGCCAGATTCCCCATTTCAATTGTTAATAATTGGCGCAAATAAACAGCACAAACTTTAAGATTCTAGCACAAACCAGCACAAACCTAGCACTAACTTCTCATGAAGTTTTAGATTGATACTGGGTATGGGGCCATCTGACGTGACGTACATTTCCCCTACCATAACAGAAAATAATAAAATGTACACTTTGTACATACAGTACTATTCAATAGTTCTGCAGTGAAGATAGGATAGCGTGCATGTGTGTGTGTGTGTGTGTGTGTGTGTGTGTGTGTGTGTGTGTGTGTGTGTGTGTGTGTGTGTGTGTGTGTGTGTGTGTGTGTGTGTGTGTGTGTGTGTGTGTGTGTGTGTGTGTGTGTGTGTGTGTGTGTGTGTGTGTGTGTGTGTGTGTGTGTGTGTGTGTGTGTGTGTGTGTGTGTGTGTGTGTGTGTGTGTGTGTGTGTGTGTGTGTGTGTGTGTGTGTGTGTGTGTGTGTGTGTGTGTGTGTGTGTGTGTGTGTGTGTGTGTGTGTGTGTGTGTGTGTGTGTGTGTGTGTGTGTGTGTGTGTGTGTGTGTGTGTGTGTGTGTGTGTGTGTGTGTGTGTGTGTGTGTGTGTGTGTGTGTGTGTGTGTGTGTGTGTGTGTGTGTGTGTGTGTGTGTGTGTGTGTGTGTGTGTGTGTGTGTGTGTGTGTGTGTGTGTGTGTGTGTGTGTGTGTGTGTGTGTGTGTGTGTGTGTGTGTGTGTGTGTGTGTGTGTGTGTGTGTGTGTGTGTGTGTGTGTGTGTGTGTGTGTGTGTGTGTGTGTGTGTGTGTGTGTGTGTGTGTGTGTGTGTGTGTGTGTGTGTGTGTGTGTGTGTGTGTGTGTGTGTGTGTGTGTGTGTGTGTGTGTGTGTGTGTGTGTGTGTGTGTGTGTGTGTGTGTGTGTGTGTGTGTGTGTGTGTGTGTGTGTGTGTGTGTGTGTGTGTGTGTGTGTGTGTGTGTGTGTGTGTGTGTGTGTGTGTGTGTGTGTGTGTGTGTGTGTGTGTGTGTGTGTGTGTGTGTGTGTGTGTGTGTGTGTGTGTGTGTGTGTGTGTGTGTGTGTGTGTGTGTGTGTGTGTGTGTGTGTGTGTGTGTGTGTGTGTGTGTGTGTGTGTGTGTGTGTGTGTGTGTGTGTGTGTGTGTGTGTGTGTGTGTGTGTGTGTGTGTGTGTGTGTGTGTGTGTGTGTGTGTGTGTGTGTGTGTGTGTGTGTGTGTGTGTGTGTGTGTGTGTGTGTGTGTGTGTGTGTGTGTGTGTGTGTGTGTGTGTGTGTGTGTGTGTGTGTGTGTGTGTGTGTGTGTGTGTGTGTGTGTGTGTGTGTGTGTGTGTGTGTGTGTGTGTGTGTGTGTGTGTGTGTGTGTGTGTGTGTGTGTGTGTGTGTGTGTGTGTGTGTGTGTGTGTGTGTGTGTGTGTGTGTGTGTGTGTGTGTGTGTGTGTGTGTGTGTGTGTGTGTGTGTGTGTGTGTGTGTGTGTGTGTGTGTGTGTGTGTGTGTGTGTGTGTGTGTGTGTGTGTGTGTGTGTGTGTGTGTGTGTGTGTGTGTGTGTGTGTGTGTGTGTGTGTGTGTGTGTGTGTGTGTGTGTGTGTGTGTGTGTGTGTGTGTGTGTGTGTGTGTGTGTGTGTGTGTGTGTGTGTGTGTGTGTGTGTGTGTGTGTGTGTGTGTGTGTGTGTGTGTGTGTGTGTGTGTGTGTGTGTGTGTGTGTGTGTGTGTGTGTGTGTGTGTGTGTGTGTGTGTGTGTGTGTGTGTGTGTGTGTGTGTGTGTGTGTGTGTGTGTGTGTGTGTGTGTGTGTGTGTGTGTGTGTGTGTGTGTGTGTGTGTGTGTGTGTGTGTGTGTGTGTGTGTGTGTGTGTGTGTGTGTGTGTGTGTGTGTGTGTGTGTGTGTGTGTGTGTGTGTGTGTGTGTGTGTGTGTGTGTGTGTGTGTGTGTGTGTGTGTGTGTGTGTGTGTGTGTGTGTGTGTGTGTGTGTGTGTGTGTGTGTGTGTGTGTGTGTGTGTGTGTGTGTGTGTGTGTGTGTGTGTGTGTGTGTGTGTGTGTGTGTGTGTGTGTGTGTGTGTGTGTGTGTGTGTGTGTGTGTGTGTGTGTGTGTGTGTGTGTGTGTGTGTGTGTGTGTGTGCGTGCGTGCGTGCGTGCGTGCGTGCGTGCGTGCGTGCGTGCGTGCGTGCGTGCGTGCGTGCGTGCGTGCGTGCGTGCGTGCGTGCGTGCGTGCGTGCGTGCGTGCGTGCGTGCGTGCGTGCGTGCGTGCGTGCGTGCGTGCGTGCGTGCGTGCGTGCGTGCGTGCGTGCGTGCGTGCGTGCGTGCGTGCGTGCGTGCGTGCGTGCGTGCGTGCGTGCGTGTGTGTGTATGTGTGTGTGTGTGTGTGTGTGTGTTTTCTCCGACGATAACTCCAACACTACAATACTAAAATTATTATTCTTTCGTATTCCTCTTCGTTACATCCACATGAAGACCTGATTAGATTTTGGTTATAATTGGTCGACCGGAAGTACCCTCATTTTAAGATTTTAACAGTTTTTCTTGAAAAATGCTGTAAAATACCTTTTTTCACATTTATTGTTATTATAAACATTAAAGAATATTTAATTCTCTATAGAATTTGATTGATGACATTCGATAGATATTGAGTTAAAAAAATTATAAAGAAATTAAATTTCATAAAGCAGCCAGCTATGCAATAATACTGGAAACAGCTAATATAAGGCGTTTTTTATTCAGACCAGTTAACTTCGGTTACATGGTAGCTGCATTTTATTCAGCATAACGGTTACATGCTGTTACGTCAAACATGTAACCGCGGTATACTGGGCGGTTACAGGTTACTATTGCTATCCTTTACTTTCAGTAAAAGTAAAAAATGGAATCTGTGACATTTTTTATAAACTTATTTTGTATTAGATCAATACGCTTTAAATTAAATGTATCACACTATGAACAAGATAAATATTCGACAAATGTCAAATAATTAATTTGACAGAAACGTCTGTAGTAACATGGCATTTTTTATTCACACTGGTTACGTGCGGTTAACCATATGTAACCAGGTTACATGAATAACGCCTCTAATAAAAAATTCTGATAGACAGATGTCAATGTCAAGTGCGATTGACATAGTACGTTTGTGTTATAATTTTACTGCAAATATAGAATCAATTCTAAGAAACTTTCGATATGGAATTTGTACAAAATACATAGAACTAAAGGACGCTAATGTACTGGGAATATAGAATCTTTCGCAAGAAACTGTTTGCATGGAATTTGTATAAAATAAATAGAACTGACGGAAGGTAATGTGCTGGCCACCTCAGATTTTTTAAATTAATTATTACAATGTAAAAATAGGTGGTTAATCTAAATATCTACCAAATATTCGACGAAACTTTCGCATCAACTAAAGGATTACATCACGACTCATTTCTGGGCGTTGTCTCACTATCTGCAGTGGAGAGAGCAAAACAGGGCTACTTTTATGCTCTTTAAAAAATCCGTGTCAAAGTAAGTTAACATGAATAATGTAAAAAAATCTTACCTATTTTTTATACTGGATAACTGTTATCAAAAAAGTGAACATTAGCAATCTATCATAGAATAAATCTCAAGAGAAATATCTCTTATTGAGAACAAATTACCCGTGTTCTTCACCTCTTCAATAATTCAACAGCAAATCAAACACTCGACTCTTGTCCTCAACAAATCATTTTTCAAAAATTAAATCCGAAGTCTGAAATGGTCCTTGGACCGTGTGCGGTGTCATTTTCTGTTCACCTAGGGCGCGCGTGGAACCGATAGGTCAATATGGCCACTTTGCCATCCACAACCACTTCCGCCGGAAGCCTCGGCCGGCGGAAACCGCCATCGCCACTGCCGCTAGAGCCATCTCGCGTCGGGATGATGAACGACGGGTAAGGGTCAACGTGCGTACACCAGGGCTTCCTAACAGCCAAGGTGCTGATAGTGTTCATAAATCTGTTTTATATACAAAATTAATATTGCAATGTAGCTAATGGCATTTTATAAATTAATAATCAGCAATTGATGGGTAAAGTTAGTATTAGTTGTTACTAACTTAGAATTTGATTTATGGTGAAACTTCCAGTATCCGTCCTTTTACCTAAAATCTATCTATAGGAAGTAAATATATCTGTGATTTCATGGCAAAAGTAGGTATGTTACTTCTGGGTTCTTTTTATTTTTGCATGATAGAGAGTTACGTTAAAATTTGTTTATTATATATATTATCTAACCATTCAACAAGATCCAACTGCTCCTATCTTCTCACCTTCTCACCACTTTATTCTTATCTAAAATACAGTATAGATAACCAATTTTTTAAAGTATCGTAAGTGAAAATATGGAACTACGAAGCATTTGCAGCATTATAATCTTCAATGGGGTCTAACCTTGCTCAAATTTAGAGAAAATTTTAATATATAACCGTTTTTTACCTTCCGTCACGTTTAAGTAAGGAAGGTAGGTATTGTGTTTGGTCAAAAAATTCGATGATGAGTTTTTAATAAATAAACACGTCTCAGGGTCCCTAGAATACGAATTTACTATTTTGACGATGATGTCTGTGTGTGTGTGTGTGTGTGTGTGTGTGTGTGTGTGTGTGTGTGTGTTTGTGTGTGTGTGTGTGTGTGTGTGTGCGTGCGCGTGCGTGCGTGTGTGTGTGTTTGTGTTTGTGTGTGTGTGTGTGTGTGTGTGTGTGTGTGTGTTTGTGTTTGTGTGTGTGTATGTGTGTGTGTGAGAGAGCGCGCGGGCGTGCGTGTGTGTGTGTAACACAAATTTCGTCTGCGATAACTCTAATAGTACAATTTCAAAAATCATAATTTTTTCGTATTCTTCTTCGTTACATCCATATGAAGAACTGATTAGATTTTGGTTACATTTGGTCAACCGAAAGTACCATCATTTGAAGGTTTTAACAGTTTTTCTTGAAAAAACTATGTTAAATATCTTTTTTTCACGTTTAGTGTTATTATAAACATTAAAGAACATTTTATTCTCTATACGATTTGACTGCATTTTATACTTAATATTAAATGGATATAGAGTTAAAAATTCTAAACAAATTAAATTTCGTAAAGTAGCCATAGCTATGGAAACAATTACTATATTAAGAAAATTCTGATTGAAAGATGTCAGTGTCAAGTGAAATGGCCATAGTGTGTTTGTCTTATAAATTTACTAGAAATATAAGATCTTTTGCTATAAATTTTCTGTATGGAATTTGCATAAAATACATGGAACTGCCGGAAGGTAATGTACAAGAAATAGAATCTTTAGCAAGGATCTTTGTATGAAATTTATACAAAATACATAGAACGGAAGGCAATGTGCTGGCCACATCAGATTTTTTAATATGTTAAATATTAACAAATTTCGACGAAAACAGACTTAAAAATTCTGTGACATCACCTGTCCAATCTCTTTTGCTCTCATTTACTTTGAAATTTACGGGTTAGAAGGTTTTCGTGTGAAGAAGATATTGATGCTATAGTGCAATTCATGAGTATTTTGAAAGTATTCCAAAAGAAAATTTAAGAAGCGGAAGGAAAGAATGCTGAAGTGACTCTTGTTAAAGCAAGCTATTTACTGAGTTGAATTACAAATTTTCAACTCAGTAAGTTTACATTTCCCTGAAGAAGGCATATTTGGTGCCGAAACGTCGGCTATGTAATAAAACATTTTTCAAACGTTTTCATCACACTGTTTTTCTCCAAGTTTTCCCAATATCACTTACATATTTATTGCTCATGTTTATTATTTTAGAATAAAATAAACTTTATTTAGAACGATACAGTAACATTATCTGTAAGTATTAATGAAGAGCATTATACTCATTTTACCGTTGTTTACAAGTCACTATGGCAATAAGATTACCGTACAGATACAGTTATTACTTAGTTACCAGCCTACTTTTGTATATGTGAACAATGGCTTAATATCCTGACACCGGTAAAAAATATTAACCATGTATTATTCTCAAGAGTGACCCAAAAAAATCAAGAAAAATCAACTTTTGACAACATTACTTGACCGAAAATAATTATCTTTACTATAGTCGCTTTTTATACACCTTAAATTACTAATGATATTGTTTCATAGTTAACTTAAGTTCGGCTGGTAATTTTTTAGAATCTTGAGAAAAGTCTGATTTCAATTATATCCTTTGTTGATTCAGGTTCAGCAAATAAACGCCGGCATTTTAAAATTAGAAACAGACCGTTTAAATTAAAATAAATTTAATAACAACCAGTAGCAAAAAATACGTCAAGGGTGGTTTGGGGGTAAAAAAAAGATGAAGAATCCCTGCACTATTTTCACGGACGTAGTGAAATACGAGCACACGCATCGCAGACTAAACACCATATCACCAGTGGCGGCGGAGGCGAGCGGTTTGGCTGGGGGCAGACATCTGGTCGATAATTAACACGCCATGTTCCTGTGACATTCAACTTAATATCCATTTCATAATAATTTGTGTGATGCGCCACAACACAGACAAATGCACCATATATTTTAATTTATGTTCAACAACAAAAAAGCGAGGGAAAAAGTTCGCAGTGAAATTTGAGCGTTTGGAAGAACGTGGGCGGGTTGCCGAACATATTTTTTGAGAGATAAAAATAAGTTAAGGAACAGTTAAGCAAATTATATTTGTAACAGGATGTCAAACAAACTTATCTCATAAATTTTTAAAAGGATCAGTAAGTAGATATAAATAAATGCGGATGAAAATGTTTGTAAAAATATAATATATGCGAATAATTTGTTATTTATACATACGAGTAGAGTATTACAACATGTTGGGTATTTAAATTTTATATTTTTAAATTTAAATCTTAATTTTCAAAGCCTATGCCTAAGCAACAGTTGAAATTACAGAAGGTAATGCTGTCAACCCACATTTTCTGTTTTAATCTTTTCGTGCAAGACTACCTAAATGCGTTATCCCATTAAAATCATATCTCTGACTCTTTTTCTTTGACTTATTTTGTACGACCAACTGGATCTATCACACTGCAATTTCGAACAACCGTTTTCTCTTATTGGATTTTCATATTTTAAGTTGGTTATGATATGGCTTGTTTAATGACAACATATTTCAAATTTCTTTGACATATCAAATTATTTCAAGTAAATTGAATGAAAACGATGGTAAAATAATACAATTGTGGGCAAGCATAATAATTTTATGCGCATCAAATAAAAAAATGTCAACTTCTGACGTTTCTGCAGTTATATTTTACTCCGTAAAGTTACATTCCTGTACTTCAGAGACAGTTGCGCATGCGCAGTAGAGAAGTCAGCAAGAAATAGTCAGAGGAAATGAAATCAATTCCATTTTATCTGACAACAGGATCCATGACTTCCTTGTAGCTATCACACTGGAATAAGTCAGCGATATGAACCGACGTCATAGACTACGTTTATCTCGACATTTTAAGCTGCTTGAATTTAGTAAATCCATTTTCAATCTTCGGAATACACGATCGAGATTAATATTTCAAGCCGGTTGAAAATGTCAAGTCAAGCCTATAAAATAACAGGCTTTATCTTACGAAACGGCTTGACTTTTGTCAAAATAAACAGTGAAGCTTCAAATAAATGTAACTACACATGCGCACATCCGCAATATGTTTCAGTGTTACTAAATTCATATCATTTGTTGATTGTTTGCATTTTACCTCACTTTATAAAAGTCGCGACATAAAACTTAGTAAAATTGTCAAAAAGCGAAATATTTGGAAAGATGAAGAAATAAATGTTTTTTTAATGTTTTTGAAAGAAAAGACAAATAACAACATGACAATTTCTAGATTTTGGGGTTATATACCCAGGATGAAATTAGATCATATACCTCTCCCTGTCTGTCTGCATAATCGAGTATTTAACTATCTTTTTTTAGTCGACACCAATTTAAAGAAAATTGAAAATAACTCAATCCTATTTTCAATCCGCTGAGATAAACCAATAGGATTTTTCAAGTCATAATATACTTGAAGCCGCTTGAATTATCGAAATAAACGTACTCATGGATATTGTATGACAAGTCAGAGATATTACTTCTAGTATGATAAGGCCTTTACAATACAAGTAATTAATGTTGTCACGACATTTGTGTATGTATACTATTATTCACGAAAGATGACTATTCAAGGTCATTTGTTCGAAGAAAGAAAACACCACTTTACAGCAGTAGCTTAACAACATTTTGTATTAGAAAGAGAAAGATTATTTGACCTATGTCTATTTAAATTATGTGGTGTGACAGACATACGTAAATAGTGGCATTACTTTCTAACACACTATAAATAATAATGACATATGTCGTAGAATTACAGATACCTAATTATCTACTACACTGCCCTCTGTGCTAATATTTACCCAGTGGCGTTGACGTTTAAATCAAATTATTATTCCTTGGTTTATAAGTTAAGTCTATGTTTTTGTACTTTGCAAAACATAAGTGAAGAACATACATTTTTCAGAAAGGCATTATTTAGAAAGAAATATAATTTTCAAATGAATTACTCTTATTTTTTCAGTTAAACTGTGCCCATAAATATTTCATGTTGCACGCCTATGCATGCGAAATACAATGAAGTTATCTGCAAGTAATATTATATCAGACGGCTCACAAATGACCTTGAATAGTCATCTTTCGTGAATAATAGTTTACAGTAAAAATTTTGAAAGATGTCCGATCAAGGTCATCTGCGATTTGTATGAATTAAGATTTTGTTCTAATAAATTCAGTAGTGTCGTTTAGTTAGTTTTTATGAGGGTACATAAGATACTATACTGTTATTTTATTATTGTACAAATATAAGTTACAGTAAAAGCATTCAAAATCCAAAACTAAGTCAACTGGTAAGTTTATTAGCAAATGTAAAGCCAAATATACATTAATTGAATTAGTTAAGGATTATAATAGCTCTGTTCGTTTCGCTACTTTGCCTCTACGGTTTACTGCCGTGTCCCAGAGGTTATTCTAAGGATTTTTTTCCACTGCACATAAAGGAAGTAAATAGCTGTAAGTTTATAATATTTTAGGGAAAGATCTTTGTTTAACTCAACTTAAATAGAAAAGTTGCGGAAACTGACGGTTCTAGAGTTAGTTAAGTTCATAACTATTTCTTCGGAATTGCTTACGGTAACTAAAATTTTCGCGTGGATTTTGGCTGCCAAACCGCATAGTGCGGATGTGGAAATACTTATAAGTACCAGAAATACTCTCGGAATAGCTTGTCGGTAGATTCCGAAAATGCGTTTGTATATTTATTACAATATGCCTTCTCTGTCAGAGTGAGATCCCCGGCAAGCCACAATGATTTGGTTAAATAAGCGTGAGCACAGAGTCAAGGCAACCCCTAAAGCCAAACAACAAAGATGGTACAATAGTATTTTTGCTGAGGCCAATGCCAATGATGAGGATGAGGCAAGCGAAAAATCTGTAGATAAGGTTGAGAGAAAAGCTGGCAGCTGGCACAATTTTAGTGCTTATACAGAGTGTTTTTAAACCTGTGTCACAAATTTTAAGCGTATATAGTACAGATTAAAATGAGTAAAAAAGCTGAATCATCATAGGTCTGATCTTCAATTGTTTCCGAGGAAAACAAAAAATCGAAGAAAAACTGACAAAGATAGCGATCGAACGAAATTTTGTATATGCCAGTAAATAATGGCCAAGGTCGCCACAACATTTAAATGAGTAAAATTATTATTTTTGATAAGGCTGAGAAGTCGTAACTTACGTATAGTTTTCAAGATATTAGAGATAACTCCATAAAAACTCATTTTTCACTGTACCTCAGAAACTATTGAAGATCAGACCTATACTGATTTTTTTTACTCATTTTGGTCAGTACTATATAGCCTTAAAATTTGTGGCACAGGTTTAAAAACACACTGTATAAATATAAATCCTATATTATTTTTAGTTTACGTTTTTTTTTTTAAACTTTATTTGGTTTATTCGTAATAAATGAAAAATAACTGCACAGATTTTAATTTCCCACTGCACAATTTGCTTTTCCTACTGCACATTTTGTGTCCAACTGCACGATAGAATAATCTCTGCCGTGTCCTTACACCTTCTAAACGCAAAGTAGCGAAACAAACAACCCTAATGTACTGCTCACATATCACATATGTTTATTTATATCTACATTAAATTTACTCTCCTGTGAATTCTCGTCCCGGTAAACATAATAAACTTCAGAATAACTTATCACAATTACATTCATTGCGGTTATTAGATATTCGATCAGACCTCGGTCCCCACGATGCTGTAATATGTATCGTGTCTAGGAATCGACGAAGGACGAATTGTTCTACCTTGTTCTCATTTGCATTGCTGAAGAGCTGCGGACACTAATCGCCAGTTAGACGAGAGACCAGCGATGGGTTTATTGGCGACATGTTACGTTATTCTCTCCTGACCGCCACATTAATGTTATATCTACTACCGCTACCGGCCCTGTTGGCTCGAATTTTATGTTAATTCGCGTACATTTCAATGGGAAGAAGTAATATCTATGCTGAAGGGTCGGATACTTAACCGGCTGGATTAGATTACATGGTGGCGTAACGAGTTTTGGAACTGTTAACACTCCTCTGTTTGTAGTGTTGTGTCCTGTTTAAATTAAATTAAATGGTGTTTTATGAGGAATAACCTCAAAGTTGAATTTTTTTCTCATTTTCTATAACAATGTTATGTAGGGGAGACCGGTGTCAATTGTAACAGGTGTCAAATGTAACAAGGGTAGGTAACAGGGCCATCTTTTCGAAGTAGATCAAAACGCGCTTGCAGAGTGAAGCAGAAAGAGTCATAGCTCTTTGGTATTTAGTGTAAGTACATACGCGCAAATGCGTCGTCTGTTTCTGACGAATGTCTGTAAATCAACAAAAAAATAAATACAGGTAATGACACACATTGTTTCTAAAACACTATAAGTGCTCTGCTCGGAAATATTTCAAGTTAAGGATTAGTTTTCGAGTTATATCTGCTTTTATTTTTCATTAAAAAACATTTCGAATTATTACCTAATAAATACAAAAAATCTGATGTGGCCAGCACATAACCTCTCGCCAGATATTTTACCTGGTTGTACGCATAAAACGAAAAATATTTTTAAATACAAATACATATGTTCATGTCTCACTACAAAATAATTCTCACATATATTTGCAAAAGCTATGGGATATTTTAATATAAATTATGTACAATACATACATTTTCTTTATAAGTATTCAATATCCTGAATTTTTTTTCTACTTATCTTTTCTTTTGTTTATATTAATAATTTTTTGCAAAATTCCTCTTATATTCTTTTTTACGTATATTTTTTTACGTTGTTGACTTTTTTTTATTTTCATAATCTTCATAATAATGTACAAATATTTTTGACAGCGGCATACAAATATTTTTGACAGTGACATTTATGTGTCAATTACAAACATTTGAATTTCTTGCCTTGAAGTAGTTTGATTTGAGAATTTTTACATCAAATTATTTTATATGCATTTTTTTATCTCTAAATCTATAGAAGATATAATAATGAATTTATATTTATCGAATAAAGAATTTAATATTCTTTAATATAAGTATTTACATAAATTTTCGATAAATAATATTTAGATGATTTTTTTCTTGTAACTACTACTTCTGGTTGTCCAATTGTTACCAAAACTTAATCAACTCTTCCCATTATTGTTAGGTTGAGGAATCCGTAGTTAGAAATGTCTTAAGTCTTATAGTATTTGAGTTATCGTGAATCCAACATCCACACACACATCCACACCCTTACACACACACACACACACACACACACACACATCTACACAAACACACACACACACACACACACACACACACACACACACACACACACACACACACACACACACATCTACACAAACACACACACACACACATCTACACAAACTCACACACACACACACATCTACACAAACTCACACACACACACACATCTACACAAACACACACACACACACACACACACACACACACACACACACACACACACACACACACACACACACACACACACACACACACACACACACACACACACACACACACACACACACACACACACACACACACACACACACACACACACACACACACACACACACACACACACACACACACACACACACACACACACACACACACACACACACACACACACACACACACACACACACACACACACACACACACACACACACACACACACACACACACACACACACACACACACACACACACACACACACACACACACACACACACACACACACACACACACACACACACACACACACACACACACACACACACACACACACACACACACACACACACACACACACACACACACACACACACACACACACACACACACACACACACACACACACACACACACACACACACACACACACACACACACACACACACACACACACACACACACACACACACACACACACACACACACACACACACACACACACACACACACACACACACACACACACACACACACACACACACACACACACACACACACACACACACACACACACACACACACACACACACACACACACACACACACACACACACACACACACACACACACACACACACACACACACACACACACACACACACACACACACACACACACACACACACACACACACACACACACACACACACACACACACACACACACACACACACACACACACACACACACACACACACACACACACACACACACACACACACACACACACACACACACACACACACACACACACACACACACACACACACACACACACACACACACACACACACACACACACACACACACACACACACACACACACACACACACACACACACACACACACACACACACACACACACACACACACACACACACACACACACACACACACACACACACACACACACACACACACACACACACACACACACACACACACACACACACACACACACACACACACACACACACACACACACACACACACACACACACACACACACACACACACACACACACACACACACACACACACACACACACACACACACACACACACACACACACACACACACACACACACACACACACACACACACACACACACACACACACACACACACACACACACACACACACACACACACACACACACACACACACACACACACACACACACACACACACACACACACACACACACACACACACACACACACACACACACACACACACACACACACACACACACACACACACACACACACACACACACACACACACACACACACACACACACACACACACACACACACACACACACACACACACACACACACACACACACACACACACACACACACACACACACACACACACACACACACACACACACACACACACACACACACACACACACACACACACACACACACACACACACACATGGACATCATCGTAAAAATGTTATAATCGGATTCTAGGGACCTTAAAACGTGCTTATTCACTAAAATCTGGATATGCGATTTTTAGCATGAATACAATACCTCTCTTAGCGAGAGGTAAAAAGCAAATAATATCATTACAAGTTAAGCGGTGTCAGTTATTAAGTACAGTATTGATCGTGATTACAATTACAAGAAAAAACCACTGCTAACGAAAACATAAAAGAAGAAGATCAAGAAAACGAAAAACAGTTCCGAAAGTAACAGTCGCAGATTACTCTTCAGATGGCTCCGATGAGGAAACTCTCCGATATGTATTGGCCCATATTTTTTTAGCACAGGAGATTGGTTGCAGTGGCGAAAATGTAAAATCTGGACACCGGGCAAGTTAAATTGTACGAAACAAGACCTATTTTATGTTTACCTAAACTGCAATTTCGTTAGCGACTAAAGGCATTGGTCAAAATGATTCATATCACCAGCAGAATATATATTTTGTTTGCTTTTAGTTGAGTCATCTGAATTTTGTATTTTCGGAGGTAATAAATAAATGTTTATTTTTTCAATAATTTCTTCTTTTATCTTATTACATCACTGTTAAAATTTGTTACAATTAACACTGGCCCTGTTACTATTGACACCAGTTAGGTGTCAATTGTAACATTTGTAATGCCTGACTAAAAATTCTTATACTTTTATATTTGTCACATTTCCAAAAGTTTAAAATTCAAAATATTATTCACTAAGGTGGATAGGTTCTCATGTAGGTAATTTCAAAATTTCGAAATGTAACGTTAACTCGTGAAAAATAAAAATCTAAATTTTGTAACAGTTGACATCGGTCTCTCCTAGTAGAGAAAGGAGATATGCGAATATTATGCTAGGGTATAAATGTCACACAAATTTTGGTTATATTTCAAAGTTCAGGACATAAAATAATTAACTGTGAGGTAAATGTTTGTGTAATGTATAAACTGACAGAATGTGCCAGAATGACATGGAGCCCTTAATGTCTCAAACACACATTAAATTATGAACAGTATGGAGCAGTATTTTGTCGTTTAATTTAGCTATTCCTGTTTTAGTAAATTATCTCTCCATATACATCATATAGTACAGAGAAATATAATATTGTTTTGTGAATAAGTTTCAAAATAATAAATAAATTAAATATTCTTACTTTAACTATATACTAGGTATTTAAAAATAATGGAATACAAAGAATATTCAAAATTTCGAAAGACTATTATTTGTATTATTGAAACAGCGCGTGGGATACTTTTTACCTACCGCTACCCTTAGTAAAGGAGGTATATCGAGATTTTGGTAAATAACCATGTTTTAAGATACCTAGAATTCGATTTTAATATTTTCAGAATGATGTCTGTGTGGATCCTCCGCTCTAACTCAAATACTATTATTCGGAAATTTTTGAAACCTTGTATTTCGACCTTGTTCTAATATAGAAAGAATAAGCTATATTAGATTTTGGTATAAATCGGATAATCGGAAATGGCACTTTACTTGAAGCTCAAAAGTTTTCTTCGAAAAATACCTTTAATAGTTATTTGTATATCGAGGCCGCGAAATCACTGTTTAGCGTACCGAGAGAAAAATTGTCGCCGAGGCCGCTTGCGGCCGAGGCAAGACAATCTCGAGGGCGCTAAAGGATTTCGCGGACAAGGTGTACACAATATTTTTTGTGCAACCGTAAAAAATATGCAATTACAAATTTTATTAATTTTAAACAGTTTCATTGTAAATAGAAAGTTAGCTTTCAAGGTGGCTATAAGATTAACATTTGATAAACAAAACCATGTAATTCTCAAGTGTCAAAGTGGTTGTTTACCTAATTTCGCGGCCGCTACCATAACAACGGTCGCGAAATTGAATTTCGCGACCTGTATTGCAGCTGCGAAATGCTTATTTCGCGTCCGGTTGCACAAAAACGTTATTTTTTGTGATTTATGAATATTGCAAATTTTCTACTTTTCACCTAGATTTAGTGAAAAACAGTGGTGCCAACTTAACTTAAATCTTACACCTAAAAGGTGAATGTTTCTGAACCATTCTTAATCTTATAACCTAGATGTCTAAGCCGAGTTTATACAGCAAAAATTACACTAATAATTATACTATGAACCAACTCTAAATAGATAAATGTGCACGTGTACGCATACAAGTTCGTACACAAAATTAAGAAGAAGTGAAATGTATTCTACACATGCGCGGCCATACGTGTAGTGCTTCGACCGCTTGGTGTTGGTTTGACGTTTGTGAAGCGTTGTTTTGTTTTGTAGGTTAATTTCGTTGGTATTGTTTAATTTATAGATTATATATCAGTTCACGTAAGAAAATAGTGATGGGAAGATAGGTGCAGTTTGATATTGTTTTTTGATTGGATAATACCCGATATTATCCAATCAAACAACAATATCAAACTGCACCTATCTTCCCATCACTATTTTCTAACGTGAAATGAAGTATAGTACAAAAAATAAAGTGAACAACGATGACAGATTAGGTTAAATTTTTAATTTGCTGCGCAGGCGTAATACTTAATGGTAATTTCCTATATAAACACCTTAATTTTTTCTTAGTGTTAGCGGTAATTCTTTTCTTAATTCAGTGTTGATTTAGTTCTTAATTAGAGCTGTATAAACCCGGCTTTTAGAAATTTGCATGTGAAATAACATCTAATAAAATTTGTATATATATTCTGAGACGTTAACACATCTTGGTTGCCATTAATTAGAATTAAATTTGTGTTTATTACTCTTATTGGCCCATATGCATCATTTTTTATTTACTTAGTAATGAAAACAAGAGATATTTATATATCCTTTTGAAAAACATCCTACATATATAACTCAATGCATCATCCCTAGGGGACATTTTTTAAAGCTACAAGTACATTAAAAATATCTACATGAAAACCAGCTTAGTACATCTTTAAGACATAATGTAAGAGATACTAATTCTTGTATTAATTAAGAAATAAAAATATTTATTCTCTGATATTAAGGAAATACTAAGAATAGATGAGATATTTTAGTTTTTACATAGTTTATATTATCTACGTATTGTCTACATTTGACATCATTATTTATGTTGTTTACGCGTGTAAGTAATCTATTATAGATTATGTGTAGACGCAAAACCCTGATTTTTAGCAACATTAAAGTCGGACCTTAAAACTTATTACTTATATTAACATCCTGTACGCAATTTTTAGCACATTCCCTAAACCTCATTTACCTACAGTAGCGATTAATAAAAATTACCTAGAATATATTTGATGTAAAGTTCTCAATCTTCGGCATGTTATTCCTACTTGATTTCAGTTGTCAATATTTTTAATTTTATCTTCCCTTGTTACTTGTTTTACTGAAGGCACATAAAATAATCAAACTCTACGGTTTTAGTTTTTCCCTAAATTTGTTTTTTTAAACATTATTTGATATTATACTCTTATAGATAATTTTTTTTAGTAACTAGCCTGATACTGATATGCCAAAGGAATCCAAGAATTGTTTTTGTAGCTCGTTTTCATACAGCAATTCTCTTGTCATATTATTTTCACAATTAATACTATTTCTCGAGTAAATGAAAGTAATGCAAATAGATCTTAAATAATTTAATAGATTCATTAAAAGACAATTTAAAATAATATCTTAATTATGTTGTCCAGGATAAGCCAATCACACAAGATCGTAAAAAGTGAGTAACTATGAATGCAATTAATAATCAAATGTTTCTTTGCCATTAGCATGGTTGATTGTAGTAGTTACGATGTTATAAAATGTTTAAAAATTTCAAATTACCTTCGTATTATTGTCTTAAAGTTGTCCGTAGGTGTTCATTATAAAGCTATAACCTCGGATGAAAACATTTTCTTATGATATTAGCATAAAGATTTCATTACTTATCAATTTAACGACAAGCCAATGATTGTAAATTCGTATAACATCTCTTTATCCGATAAAAGCCCCATAAACATTTCAACTTCATAATCACCTCACGGCGTTTACACTGTCTTATTATCCCCAATTACACTTCGACTGTCGTGGAGAGCTACAATTTTTTAGGCTGTTTTCCTACAAGTCACACGCTATTAAACCCACACTTTACACAAGAAGTGTGTGCCATTACGCCGAGGATGTATAAATACCAGCCAAGCCAACGACAACGGCACAACCCAAACAAACTTTAAAAAAAGAAACAAGTCAGGAGAAAAAATGGAACGTTAACTACCTCTGACGGGAGGGAAAATATTACCAGCGAGTGTAAGACATATAGAACATGAAATAATAATGTCAACGGTCTATTAGTTTTTATTCCTTGAGGACTAGATCTGGAAAGTTTACGATGTTTTTATTATTAAATAGTGGAACACATGTTACAGGAGAAAATAATAGCCCAGAATATACGACAAATGTTCCTGCAATGTACTCCAGGCTAAATAGAACAATAATCTTATTGAAAGATAAAAATCTCATCTAGATTTGTTAATATCTAAAATTCTGTTCTTAATTCCAATATTAACGCAAGAACATACATGTCAATATTCCATAATTTTAGAAACGGTAAATTTAAAATCAATAAAATAACTTTTAGATTAATAATAGGCAGACTTGTCTAGATTGATTTTAATTGCAATCATTTTTACCTCCCGCTACCCTTGGTAAGGGAGGTACAGGGATTGTGATAAAAATCGCATATCGAGATTTTGGTAAATGATCTCGTTTTAAGGTCCCTAAAATCCAATTTTAACATTTTCACGATGATGCCTGTGTGTATGTGTGTGTGTGGATCCTTCACCCTAACTCAAATACTATCATTCAGAAAATTTTGAAATCTTGTATTTCGAACTTTTTCGGTATTGGAAAGATTCCATTATATTTTGGTACAAATCGGATAACCGGAAATGGCACTTTACTAGAAGCTCAAAATAGTTTTTTTTTACGAAAAATACCTTGTAATGTTATTTTTTCGAAATTAATGTTATTATAAAAATTAAAGGTTTTAAATTTTCTATAGATTTGCATTAATACTTTTTCTATAAATATTATGGATAAATTTATAAAGTTATCTATAATTTAAATCCCAGACCCTACGCTTTAAACAAACAAAACGCAGTTATTCAAATGTATGTAACTGACAGATAAATGTCACTATCAAAGAACTAATTATTTCAAAATAATATTAGTAACGTTTTAAAAAGAAAAAAGTAAATAGAACAATAGAAAAGGAATTCAATACAGTTTCCAGCATAAGCACATATGTAGGTATGTATTTAGATTAATAAAAATTAATGATTCACAAAAATGTTTAAGCTAATCCTCATTTTTGGATTGGTGAATTCTATTCTATGCCGGTATTTCAAATTTAATCATCATTTTATTATAGCTCCGGAGGCTCAATGGTTAGAGCAACGCTTCATGTCATAAGTGCCTATTCTATGCCGGTATTTCAAATTTAATCATCATTTTATTATAGCTCCGGAGGCTCAATGGTTAGAGCAACGCTTCATGTCATAAGTGCACTCAGAGCTCTGGGTTCGAATCCAACTAAGACATGGATGTGTGTTAATGTGAACTCACTCTGTAATTGGGATTTACTCCTGTTGACTTGGATTAGATTAGACTATATTTTAAGAAATAAACTGTCAAAATTAGAGTAAAATTCGCTAATACAAAAATAAGGATTAATTTAATCTTTTTCGTGACTCGGGCTGTAAATGGCCGGAGGTATTGTGTTGGCCACACCAGATTTTTTTATGACGATATCGGCAATAGATTCCGATTTCTAAAGATTCCTCTACAATTAGAGTTTGGATGTTCTGGTGTATAAAAATATAGTATATTTTAAATGGGAAATTTGGGAACAATCTTGAAGTTTGGATTTAAATTAATAGGCCGTAGGTTCCTTCATTGTTTATGACCATCAGTCATAAGCCATTTATTACATAGGACGTTTCGAACAAATATTTGTCCATCCTCAGCGCGTACAAATATTTTAAATATAATATAAATGTTTGTCAAAATAAAGTTGTGAACTACATTGTTACAAACTCAGTGTTCGCCCAAAATTCTGTCAATAATTACTGCAGAATATGAAATAACATGTGAACTTCGGGGCAGCAAGTTGAGAACAATAATATATTTCAACATATTTCACAATTAATCTTATTTTGGTGCAAAATTGACTTTCTTTGTTCTTCCCATTTAAATCATTCAGCAGATGTCGCTCGCATCAGCGCCAATTTTAAGTAGTCGAAATTACATTGGGTAAACTTGTCTCTTGTCTCCAATTTCAGCCAATGAGAGAAGTCAAAACTAATTTAAAAATGGAATATCAATTATTTTCATTATAACTGGATTTACTATATTTTCTATATGTAGTTCAAATCGTAGAAATAGACATATCAGATTATAGAGAATATTAATTAACGAAGAAATATTTTATGAAAAATTCATGTTGCTCACTGGTATTTGAACTCAGGACCTTCCTATACCTAGTAGGATGCCCTAACCAACTGACCAACAAGTTTCCATTGAAGTCAATAAATTACAATAGACGAGTTCACTCTCCTAACAGTGTCAGTGTGGCTACTAAATAAATAGTTTTGTATACAGTTAATTTAAATTACACCGTATTTGTGTTTGTTCTCAATATTCATAAAGTTGAAAACCGTGCAGTAATTAAGTTTTTTTTTTAAAAAAAAAGGCTTCTGATCCCAAGAAACTGAAATGAAAAATGTCTTGAGTGATAGTGTACTTTCCTTATTACTGTCAAAACGTTGACAGCCAAATTTAAGCGTAACCGTACCAGCTTGAAAGATAATCAACATAGTGGAAGTGCAAAATATGCACCGATAAAGGAAAACAAAATCCAGATATGATTTTACAGGACGTAGTAGGCGACTGAAGGTATTTAAAATTGCCAAAGACATGGATATTTCAGATGAGCCAAATATATCTTAACGGAAGAATTCGCTTTTTTTTAATGAAGTCGACAGTTGCAATTTGAACTTCAATGAAGTAACAATTTCTAATAAAAATAGATTCACCTTTACTAATTGACTTAATACATCAATAATAATAATAATAATAATAATAATAATAATAATAATAATAATAATAATAATAATAAATTTATTTTCTTTGACCAGCAGATACAGCCGATATTGGATCGTCAATACATACAAACATACTTACAGTGCAGTAAATATAAACAAATAATAAATACATGCATAAAGTCATCTTACTGATTGTCATTGAAATACTCATTTAAATTATAATAACATTTTTGTGATAAAAATATTTTTAAATCTTTTTTAAATTTATTTTCTAATTTAACATTTGTAATATAATTTGGTAATCTATTATATATAGAGATGCCTATGTTGTTTGGATTATTATTATGTACTAAGGTTAGTCTACTTCTAGGTTGTATAAACTTATCCTTTCCTCTGGTATTATAGTTATGTATATTTTTGTGAGCTGTTATTCTGAATTGATTTTTTCTAATAAACAGGCATATATTGTAGAGATAAATGCAAGGTAAAGTTAACATTTGATTTTCTCTAAATACATCTCTGCAAGAATCTCTATACTTTAAGGAAAATATATTTCTTATTGCTAGTTTTTGCAATCTAAATACTCTGATGATAGAGGAAGCAGCGCCCCAAAAAATAATACCATAACATAATAAGGAGTAAAATTTTGCAAAGTAGAAGGTTTTTGTAGTATTTTCATCTGTAAGTGACTTAAGACGTTTAATTAAGAAACTAATGAAGACAACGTTACATAATTTATCAGTGTGGGGCTCCCAGTTAAGATTTTCGTGTACATATAAACTTAATAATTTAGTTTGAGTAACTTGTGGTAGTGACTTACTATTGCAACGTATTAATAAACTTTCTGATCTCTTAGTTGTCGAAAATTGGACCAAAACGGTTTTATCTATATTTAAAGAAAGATCTAATGATGCGAACCACTGCAATAAATTGTTAATTATTTGAGACATTTCAATTTGTGATTGTTTATTACAAGTTAAGAGTAGTGAGATGTCATCTGCATAGGCAACAAAAGTAGTGTTTAATTTGTTGCTTTAATTGTTTGCTTTAATAAGGAGAAGAAGAAGAAGAAGAAGAAGAAGAAGAGGAAGAAGTAAAAGAGGAGAGGAGGATCGAGTGGCAATAATTAAATTATACGAATTTAATAAAGCTTATTTATTTGATACCTTTTTAGCTACTACTTTCTATTTTCTATATCTCACATATACGTTCTCTTCTTTTCCGTTTCCTATGTTTTTATTAAAATAAATTTAATGATGTTGTATCACAGTCAATCTATATAAAATTTTATACGTAATAATGAAAACTGCCGATAGTTCTGCCTGCATACGTATAGAGAATACATAATATTAAGTACATATCTCCATCGGGGTAACAACTTCCCATTATCGCCAATCAAATCTGCATATATAGTTAGTTTGGCAACCCAATACCAATCTAAATTTCATGAGAATGACAATGATTCCTGTCGGAGAACATCCGACTGAAATGATATTTCACGTGCAGACATCAGTTGAAACATTAACCAGAATGTCCCAGCACAACAAGAACTCAACAGCAGCAGCAACATCGATGTGGTCGCACAGTTGAACTGACCAAAACAACCGGTGGAGTTTGGGATCATAGTTGCTGTGGCTGCTGCAATAACTGAGCGTCGTTTGCATCGTATCTCGCAGCGCTGGACAATGCAGCCATGAATTTTACTGCTGAATGGAGATAGGTAGATAATTTGTGCTGGGAATTTTGGTCTGATTTATGATGATTTGAAAAGAGACGTAATCTTCTCCTGAATTATTGAACCTAAATTAGGATCAAATTAATCGCTTTTTTTCTGTTAAACAAAATTCCATATATGAAAATCAGGATCAAAAAAATCGAGAAAGATTTTTTGTGAAAACTAAGTATGTCTGGCAGAATGCTCTACCAACTAAGCTATGAAATCCAATTGAAGTCTTTAGTGCTAATCATAGACGGATATACCCTTTTATACATAGCATTGATTACTCATAGCGAGATACATTTGGTGGTTATGAATATGAACCACACCTTAGTAACTATAATATTGGCAACATTCAGAACCATGAACGATTCAATAATCAATATAGTCGTAATTATCGAAAATAGATTTTTTGTGAAAAATTCATAGACCTTACCAGAATTTGAACCCAGGACCAAATGAAGTCCATGAGTTTTTCTTAAAAATTGTTTCTTCGATATTTATTATTGAATCGTTCATGGTTTTATATGTTACCAGTTTACAAATGAATAATTGTTTTCGTAGTAATCTTATATAATACACGCCCCAATTCTATAACAAATTTACTAACTAATTGGACTTATTATCATCCCTTGATATTAGTAAAGGTGCAGGCTCGGATGGGATCCCCAGTTTTTTTTATTAAACATTGTGCTACTTCACTTTGTATTCCACTAACTCTTATTTTTAATAAATCTCTTAATGAAGGTCACTGTCCCAGTATCTGGAAAAAAGCCTTAGTAGTTCCCGTTTTTAAAAATGGCAATAAAAATGAGGTTGAAAGTTACCGTCCGATCTCTAAACTTTGCATTTTTGAAAAACTATTTGAAAAACTTATTTACAAAACTTTATTTGCTACATTTAAAAATATAATAAATATTGAGAAACATGGCTTTTATTCAGGTCAATCAGTTGATTTAAACCTTGTTGAATACACGGACTTCATTTTACAGTCAATGGATGATAAAACACAGGTAGATGCAGTATACACCGACTTTAGTAAGGCATTTGACCGGATTAATCATCTTATCCTGATTTCGAAATTAGAGTTGTATGGTGTTCACGGTCAGTTTCTACAATGGTGTAAATCATACCTTACTGATAGACAACAATGTGTAACTATCAATGGATACACCTCGGTGTACTTTCCTGTAACCTCTGGTGTACCAAAGGGATCACATCTTGGGCCTCTCCTTTTTCTAATCTTTATTAATGACATTAAGAGCTGTTTTACCAACTCCAAGTTCATTATGTATGCTGACGACCTTAAAGTATTTAACGCTGTCAGAACTGCATCCGACTGTTCTGCGATGCAAGAAGATCTTGACAGACTAAGCTCTTACCTGTTAAGGAATGATTTAACTCTTAATTTTGGTAAATGCTCGTGTATTACTTTCACACGTAATAGAAAAATACTTACGTTCAATTATTCCATTGACGGTAATAATATTAGTCGTGTCTCTCATGTTAAAGATCTTGGCGTCATCTTAGACAGTAAGCTTTTGTTTGACTTACATGTCGATTATATTGTTAAAAAAGCTTATAAAATGCTTGGCTTTATTTTAAGAATTGGTACAAGTTTCACTAATTATAACACTTTCATATTTCTTTATTATTCTCTTGTACGATCTCAATTAGAATTCGCTACTGTTTGCTGGTCACCGCATTATCATGTATATATAAACAGAATCGAGAGTGTCCAAAGAAAATTTATTTCTATTTTGATTTTCAGGTATCCACATAATTCGATTCTGTTACTTTCGTTACAAAAAAGACGAATACTTTTGGATCTGTCTTTCTTATTTAAATTTTTTAATAATTTTATAGAAAGTCCTGTTATTTTAAATAAATTTTCTTTGCGGATATCTAATCATTCTACTCGATTATCTGATTTGTTTTTTGTTAAGCACTGTAGAACAAATTCTGCGATGAATTCACCGCTAGTTAGATTAGTACATGCTTACAATAATTTAGCTTGTGTACCAAATGTACTTGATTAATTTGTTGTAGTTTACGTACATTCAAAATATTTCTTAAATTTTATTTGAGTTATTTGTATACTATTTAATACTGACTTTCTTTCTTATTCATTTTTATTTTTATACAACTGTTTTTATATGTTTATTATTAATATTTTGCCTCGACCTTGCAATATGTAATTTTTGATGCTGTTAGTGCTGCACTGTTATTGGGACTTGTCCTGTTTGTGTAGCCCTTCTTTGTAAAAATAATTTTAAAAAACTCTTAGCAACATTGCTATAGCAAATAATATTAATTGCTAACACTTAAAAAACCATTATAATGGCAAGTTTTACTTTTGATTCTATTAGTTACAATTTTTAGCAATATCGCTAAGATGCTATCTTTCTTAATGAACTGAGGTGAGTTAAGTGGTATTTTTATTTTTGTAGGGATGATGAGAAATAATTGGAGATGCAGTCGTGATAAACAGTGTTTATTAAATACGAATAGTAATTTAATTAACTTTCCTACGTTTCGATTCCAAATGAATCATCATCAGGGATAGTTAAAGTTGGAAAATAGGATCATAACATTACAAAATCAAAATGTAAGGATGAAATTGTCGTCAAAAAATATCAGAGGTAATCAGTTATCTTTAGTTGTTTCTGGTGTATGCACGTATTTTATTACCTCTGATATTTCTTGACGACATTTTCATCCTTACATTTTTGATTAATGATCTTATTTTCCAACTGTACTTTAATTATCCCTGGCGATGATTCATTTGGGATCGAAACGTAGGAAAGTTAATTAAATTACTATTTAATAAACACTGTTTACCACGACTGCATCTCCAATTATTTCTCAAAATCCCTATCATACTAACAGACAAGTAATACCAGTAAATTTATTTTTATTTTTTATTTCATTCTAAAAAAATCGTAAAAATTCAGTATGACGGAGATATTTTTACATTCTAGCACCGATATTGATGTTAGTAGGAGCTTCAATCTTAAACGATTTTTGGTGATATTTTGTTATTTGAGATTGGCATGACTGCAATAAATACACAAAATTTCTAGGCAACGGATAGAACAAAAAGCAAAAATCATTTGTCACCAACATAATTCTACCAAAAAATAACCCCTTGGAAATTGTTAAATATTTTTATAAAAAAAATAATATAAATGAAAGGCTCAACAGAGAAAATACTATAAAACACACGTTACAGAAGGCAACTCAATCACTCATTCGTTCGCCCACTCGTCGCTGCGCGCTCGTTAGCGAATTTACAACTCATGCTAGAATACGTTGCCTTCTATAACTTTTGTTTTAATATATACTATTCTCAGTAGTTATACAACAAAAGGTTCGAAAATAATCGAATATACAATTGAGAGGACGAGATGTGTTTTCAGGTAACACATCGAATCCGCAAACTGTATATTCAGATTATTTTCGAAGCTTGAGTTATATATGTTAAGACTAAACAACAAATCAACCAACTATATTTTTTACGAAATGTTAAAAATATTGCTTGTTCATTTATATCCATGGATGATTTGATTACATTTGATTAATTTGTTTGCGACCGTACCACGACTAGTTGTGTTTCGCGAAATAATCGATGTTATACAGCATAACTAAGAAAAATTGAGCTATCTGATTGGTCTATTTTCAATGAGTTTTGTATTGATTTCATGCATCAACTGATTAATTAAACGCAACATTATTAACCTGGTTGAATACTAGTATGCTTTCTCTTTTTAACAATTTTTTTTAAGAATCTAGTATATAGTAAAAATAACGAAGCCTTAAACTGCCAGGTTGTATGAATTATTCGTATAACTAAATTCACATAATTTGAGGGTTTTGGACAAATATTAGCATATCATGAACAAAGGCAGTAGTACATATAATTGTTGTCACATTTATTGTATAACTTTAATTCCAAAAAAATATTGGTAAGTCCAAGTCTTCAGCTTTTTAAAAATTAAATGTCACATATGAATTTCGAATATAAATAAATGAAAACTAAATAAAAATTGCTATATATTTTGTATTTTTATACCTATAATAATGTCATTAAAGTTTTTAGCGTATAATGGTAGCCATGTTGTGACGTCAGCGTCATTACAGTAGTCGTTTCCCTGTGAAAATATCACTATAAAGTGGACCATATATATTTTGCTCATAAATTTGCGATTGACTTTACACATACTCTAACAAACACATATTTAATATATCCGAGTAATTTTTTACTAAGATCAAATGAAAATTTACTTATTAAATAAATTTATATTATAATTTATGTTTTATTTATTGTAATCTCAATACTTGTCATTGTTGTAATCATTTAGTAAATAGTAATGTAAATGTTGGATTACTTTTTATTTTGAACTATGCTTTGATTATTGTAATCAATACTGTCTTTGTTGTATTTAATTATAAATAGAAAATATTTTAAATACTATTTTAATTATAATAATGGCAATTGGTGAGTATGAAAACTTCAATATTATCTTAAAGAAAGTTTTAAAATCACATTAATTAAAGCGAATAATTAACTTGATTATGAAAACCAGGAAAAATTATTAATTTTACTTACCTGATTTTTATTTATATATAATATGTAATATCGAAGTTTTACATAAAGTAACATTTAACACTATTCCTATACCTATTCACGTAAGTAAATCAAACAAATATATATATTGAAATGATTTAATAACTATCTGGCTTACTTTATTACCATTAGCTCTAAAGATTTTTGATCACAGTATGTAATGGATACATATTTTATTCATGCAACATTTATTGTTTATTGCCATATTAATGATAACGTATGTCAGTTCTTTCTACTTATGACGGAGTGACGCTAACGTCAGCACTTTCGCGACAAAACTTTAATAATTATTTTATTTTTATTAAGTCTAATTTTAAGAAAACAAAAAATACGGAATTTCTATTTTTAAATTCTTCGTAACATATAAAAAATTCAAAAAAAGTTGGACGGGCCCATTGTAGCAAAACATAACCAAGAAAGTACCTACCTATGTTGTCTTCATAGAGATGGAAGAAACTCTGAAAAAAATAAAATGTATATCAATTTACAAATAAATTCAACCTGGAACTTTAATACCTCGTTATTCTTACTCCATAAAAGATAATTTTAACTTTAAAAAAACTCTTATCGAATTTAAGAATCACATAAGCAATAAAATTCTTATATGAGTCATAAAATTGTGCCTGTACAGTATCGTAAAGTTTATTTACTTGAATTAGCGTGAAAAGACAATTGAATTACAAATAAAAAATTATACAATTCTATTAAATATTGTAAAAAATCCACGATTGGTTGATAGTCGCTACGAAAAAATACTTTTCCCATGACACGATTATTTGTATTAATATTAAAGGTATAATTATTGTAGCAGTAAAGACGCGTTATTAAATAATTCTCTAATTTCACATTGATTAATATATTTCCATTTATATAGATCACCTTGGAATTGTGAACAACAATATATCGAATTCCCACGCGAAGTACTTTGAAAATACTAACTCAGTCTTATAATGAGAATCGTAATGACTCCGTTAGTTTTTACGGCCACATGAAATGAAAATGCAGATTGAAACAAACTTTTACACCTAATACACTATCAAACCAACATTAAAGTTAATCAAAACATTTCGAATGCAACATTGCATGAAACAAACTAATATCCAGTAGATATTTCCATGATAAATGCGATAAACTTTTACGATAATTGGCAATAGATCAACACCCTTATCAAGCTAAAATCATATTGAACACGAATGGAACCATTTATTCACACATGTCTCATGTTGCAGATGTCAAATATCATGCGAGGCAATCGTTCATTGTACGGCACTTCCCGGGTTTCATTCCTGTGATGGGATAGAGTTATTGCTCGCGGAGATTAAGAGATATTACTAGATTAAAAGCAAAGGAAATTTCAAATTAGGGCGCGAATGATTACTATGATTAGATTATCTCGCGTAAATACACTCTACTCATATAGTATTATTAGCGAATGTAAGTTGACGTTTAGATTATTTAAAAGATGTGGTTTCTTTTGAAAACATTTCCCTATATTTGATTTGAAAGGAACCTGACCCTTATGCATTCCGTTACAGAAGATTAGAATTCTACACAATACCAGGAGGCATTTAAAATGACCTTAGCAACAGGATTCATGGATGTATTTAAAAAATTTAATACCGCAAATTCTAGTTCGTTCGTCTCAGGTGTAAGCAACCCTCGAGTCGGAGTTACTGTTTTGCCAAACTAAATAGTTTAAAGAGCAAAATATTTTGTAATAATCAACATAAATGAAAAATGTTTAAAATATTTTAAACGCACCCATGTTTTGATATTCAGTTACCCTAGTCGGCCATCTATTTTCAGCCAGACATAGTAATGGATTTCTGTGCTTTCCTAGTCCAGTATTTAAATGGGTTCATGAAAAAATTTCATACCTGAATATTTCGTAAAATTCTATTCTTCTCTAGGGTTTCAAAAGAAACCACATCCATAAAATGATTTAAACGTCAACTTTCATTTGCTAGTCATGCACCTTTCGAACAACGATCAATTTGAAGTAAAGATCTTTGATTCTGATTTGGTTTTGTTCAGCCTCAATTTTCACATTTTTTTGCGTATTATCTGTTGAGAGCTGTATTTTATTCAGCTAACCGAATAGTAAGCTTAGTAAATTTGATTGAGTGAAACATGCCCGGTTACTAATAAAGTTTTTGTCAATATAATAACTGAGAATAACATCATGCTTTATATGATTTAGAATTTTTTTACGATCACTACAGAAAATTGCACTTTACCCATGCTTTACAAAGGCCGCAAGTTATTCATTTCCCACAGTCTTGGATTAAAGTGTGAGAAATTACCTATATCTCACACATTTCCATGCTTTACAAAGCCCAAAAGATTCATTTCTCACAGTTGTATGTTAAAGTGTGAGAAATTTAGAGTCATTATTTTAAAGTTTAATGAATTATTGAGAATTTTTTTATATCTTAAGAGCGTGGTTGTAGAAAAAGTATAATGTGCCGCTCGTGTAGAAACTCCTACTGCCCACCTGTGATTTCAGCCCTCGACTTCGTCTCGTGCTGAAACTCTTACACTTCGTGCTTTTCCGCACTTGTTGCACAATATACTATTATTTTACTTAACATTCAAAGTAGTTCCCCTCAACAATAATATACTGTATGGTATGACTAGCGATTGAAAGTTGACGTTTAAATTATTTTATAGATGTGGTATCTTTTGAAACCCTAGAGAAGAATAGAATTGTACGAAATATTCAGGTATAAAATTTTTGCATGAACCCATGTAAATACTGGACTAGGAAAGCACAGACTAGGGTAATTAAATATTGAAACAGGAGTGGTTTAAAATATTTTAAACATTTTTCGTTTATGTTGATTATAACAAAATATTATGATGTTTAAACTATTTAATTTGGCAATTCTATGAAATAGGATTATTTTTAATTTCCTCTAACAGTAATTCCGACTCGAGGGTTGCTTACACCTTAAACGAACGATCTATAATTTGCGGTATTATTTTTTTAAATACAACCTTGACTCCTGTTGCTAAGGTCATTTTAAATGCCTTCTGATACAGAGTACAATTCTAATCTTCTGTAACAGAATAGATAAGGGTCAGTTTCCTTTCAAATCAAATATAAGGATATGTTTTCAAAAGAAACCAAATCTATCAAATAATCTAAACGTCAACTTTTTTTCGCTAGTCATACTATACCACTCTTTCTTTCAATTTTTTAAAAACTTCTAATCAATCTTCCTTTTGAATGCTTTCAACATAATAATGAAATGTAGTATCAATCTATTCTTCAGCGGAAAAAGTCTAAAAAATAACCAAAAGCCGCACATAATCAGGTAAGCATGGAAGGTTTTCTATTTTTATTTTCTTTACCAAAAACTGACATATTGAAACTGTCCTATTGGAAAACGGATTATCAAAGTGTTTTTGGAAATCTGATAGTTGATGTAATACAAAACGACTGACTTTTTTTAAATGCAGATGACCATGTTCAAGTATGTTTATATTAACAGCTATTGTCTTCTTCGATTGTTTTTAACAATATTATTTTTGGCAACAGCTATAGAAAGACACCATTCTCTTTTTTGGTATTTTATACCAGCGGTAAATTCTTGCTAAAGAAGGCGCTTATTTATTAAAAACTATATCTAAACTTTCTTTGCACTTATAAGTTATAAGCTCTTAAACCTTTTTTGAGTGTCTTAATAAATCATGATTCGAAAATGCTATCTGATTAATTCAATAGTTTCGCTAACAACGATACTTTAAAATATTGATTAACTAAATTCTAACTTACTTAACTTTTGCAACTTAGTTCAAATGGCAGATAAATAAATGTATAAAATTATAGTGCAAATTTTGTTTTCCACGGCCTGCCTGATTTTCTTATTCTCAATAATTCTAGCATCACCCTTGTAAAATAGAATATACACTATTATTCACGAAAGATGACTATTCAAGGTCATTTGTTCGAAGAAAGAATACACATCACTTTATAGCAGTAGCTTAGCAACATTTTGTATTAGAAAGAGAAATATTATTTGACCTATGTCTATTTCATTTATGTGGTGTGACAGATATACGTAAATAGTGGCATTACTTTCTAACATACTGTAACGTTTTATATTTATTTATTTGGGTGAAGTGTAAATATTAGACAATTATTACTAATATTAAATACTTATTAGAAACTAATTAAAACTAAAACTATAATTAACTAGATAACACTAACACTATTTATTTAACCAATTAACACTACTATATATTTCCACGATATTATTTATTTCACTACGCGTTCCAATCTTAGACTGCCGGTCTGTTGCAGACTCTTGTAGATTGTTTACGCGATATTTATATTAGGGATCGACCGATACCGATATCGGTATCGGTATATCGGCCATATCGGTCTTCTTGGCCGATATCGGTATCGGCCGATATGTAAACCACGATATCGGCTATATCGGTATCGGCCTAAAAAAATATAAATTGCTTAATATTTCAGTTGCTAAGGATTTTTTAAAGGAAATGAAAACAGAAATACTAAATAAAAAACAAATCAAGTTTATTCTTATTCAAAATTTAGCAAAAAAGTCATTAAAAATGTAGAAATAAAGTTACACACTACGGGCCGGTATTTTCATCTCCGGATAAAGTTCAGAATAATTATCCGTCAGATAAATGATAAAATATCGCATCAAAATAAAAGCATAAATGATATAAATTATATTGAATGGTCATTTTTTGATGCGATATTGTTCATTTATCCGACAGATAAGTTATCCAGCACTTTATCCGAAGATGGAAATATCGGCCCTAAGTTAAACAAATTAATATTTAAAGTTAAGTTTTGGCAAGTTGTAATGTAACAAAATTATGCTTTCTGCTCTTTCCGGAGTTAGACGATTTCTTGCGCTTTCATAAACATTTCCAGCTGAAGAAAATAGCTGTTCACTAGCAACACTACTTGGCGGTGGTGCTAAATATATTATTGCACATCAATGGAAAAAATGTTTTTTTTTGCATTTGCTCTGCATTTTTTTTGTGATTTATTTATGGTTAATGCGTGTAACAGTAACAGTATATCATTATAAATCACTTGTACCTCATTTATACAGCAAAACATTTACGATATCGGATATGAGTATATCGGTATCGGCCACAAAAAATCATATCGGTCGATCCCTAATTTATATCACTATATATATATATATATATATATATATATATATATATATATATATATATATATATATATATATATATATATATATATATATATATCACTATATACTTATATCATGTTCAACTGTCCGCCTACCGACCTCCACAGCGTCTATATTCTCAACTGACTCAACAGCGTCTGTATATTCAACTGCTCGGACAGAAATCACACCTTTAACCTCACTATCTGTCGATTTATGTAACTCTCTCTCTTCCACAGCCTCCGTATCACCGACTTTCCGTATGCCACAATTCTTCAACACCAATGCCGAGTATTAGCTTCCACTTGCCGTTACTGTCCCCATATACCTAGCTTCCCAATACTCTTCAACACTACCGAGTATTCTCTTTAACAGCTATCCCGGTATACCAGTAACTTTCCGACTCGCCGTTACTGTTCTTGCACACTATAGCTTCCCAATACTCGTCAACACTACCGAGTATTTACATCCACAGCTATCCCAATATACCAGTAACTTCCCGAGTACCTACTCGACACCAACTGCATACGCTCACTACGATACTGCTGTGCTTTTCACTAACACTTTACTCTCTATGACTCTGTATGTCACTAACTGTCTGCACTAATGTAAGTGTCTGTCCATCTTCACTAATGGAAGTCAATCCCCGATCACAAAACTAATGTTGTGTGATCAGGGACTCAACTGAACTAACTAATTCACTCTCGAGCATAGCTACTTCCCTTATATACAGCTCCCATTATTTTCTAGAACAGTCTAGAATATTCGAACACGTAATAACAATGAACACAAAAGGTTCAGGCGACCGGAAGTAATTAAACACGTCGCGACCAGTCTGTTTACATCGGCCGGCTACTAGCGCGATTACGTCACCGCTATAAATAGACACTCGCTTACAGTGGCGGCGACGGCGGGCGTCCCATATTACAATACTATAAATAATAATGACATATGTCGTAGAATTACAAATACCTAATTATCTACTATACTGCCCTCTGTGCTAATATTTACCCAGTGGCGTTGACGTTTAAATTAAATTATTATTCCTTGGTTTATAAGTTAAGTCTATGTTTTTGTATTTTTCAAAAACATAAGTGAAGAACATAAATCTTTCAAAAAGGCATTATTTAGAAAGAAACATAATTTTCAAATGAATTATTCTTATTTTTTCAGTTAAAATGTGTCCATAAATATTTCATGTTGCACGCCTATGCAAAAGAAATGCAATGAAGTTATCTGCAAGTAATATTATATCAGATGGCTCACAAATGACCTTGAATAGTCATCTTTCGTGAATAATAGTTTAGTTGTATAGTTCTATTGTTTCCTGTTAATATCCTTGTGTTTCTCTGCGTAATTCGGCGCAACGAAAACTATATTAAGAGCTAAGTGTTGACTAGGAGCTATAAGATATAAGATTGAAGAGGGTGGTAAGTTAAAGGAGTGTCTTCACCCAATTATACTGATACTTCCTGCAATGGCCGTTAATATAGTGCGGGCAAGCGTCAACATATTCAACTTTTAGTGCGTGACCAGCGTAGTTAAAACTTGGAAATTGCCCGTACTTAATAACCCCCCAACGACGGCCATCTTGCATGCTCTGTAAGTGAAGCTATCTGCGGACATAGTTTCGTATTAAGTCCCAAGGATTTATTAAACCGGAGTCCTGACCGTTTCGCGGAGATGCGGTTTGGACCAACTTGATAACTGTCTGTTTCACACCGCCTCGACCAGTTACGGCCGCTCAAACACATGCAACCATAGCGAGGATTTTTACATTGTTCTACCTCAATATCACCGGAAAGATACTTTCATTTAATTAAAAAAACAAACAATGTAACTACTAATAAAACTGTTTGAAAATATACATTAAGAGAATAGAATTAAGATAACCGCAAATTGTTTCAAATTAAAAAGTGGAACAAGGGCCAAATAAAAGGGTTTCATACACTTGCAATAAATATTTAGGTTAATTTTCTTTACTGTAACAATTATTTCACCGTATTTTCTCGTTCTTTTGGTCACCGTGTTACAATTACATTTTTTTTTTTAAATATGTTAAATTGTAACATTACTCGTAGTTTCCAATTATTTTAAGACTTGAATGAGATAAGTTTCTGCAGTTTTCTGTCAGGGTTATATTTTACTCAAATGTTACGGTAGGTAATAAGTAATTTTTTTCCTAATTTGAACAAAAGAATAATACCTAGTTGCACCGCTGACACTTAAGGGGATCGTCAACGTCTTTCCAAATTAACGAAATAGGCTCTACAATTTTACCAATTATGCAAAATCTGTTTAGAATTTGTTACTTATTTTTAACATATTTTTTAATAAAACTTGATATTATGTCTATAACTTTTTATTTTTTCAATATCATTGTTCTTATATCTGTGGCAAAGCTCTAAATTTAGTGATTTTTGGTTATCTTTTTTTTATAAATTCTGTACCTAATTCATGTTACTAAGAGCAAGGGTTTAAATGTAATGATAGAATTTAAACGCATTAAAGTGATGACATGAGATTATGAATATTTTGAATTGGATTTTAGGTACCTCGACTAGAATCTATACCAGTAAACTAATTATGTTGGTACACGATAACTGGATGACGGTCAACTAGATGAACGACAATGGACGGTGGTCAACTGGGTGACGGTTGTTTGCACGTGTTTCAGGTGTTCATGATTTGGCGGATTTTTTTCAAAAGAGAAAATTGGTCAAAGTAGCGTTCTAATCATTTACGAATTGTATGTATTAAGATTTTAGGTCCGCCCATTCTGTCAAATTCAGTAGTATCGTTTACTTATAGACCAATTCTGAACAAATCTATGTCTTACAGATCTGTAAATCTGTAAAAAAAAAACTAACAAAAACGCATCTATTGTACATAAGAGTGGCAGCTTTCCTTGTAATTTTGTTCATTATTCACAGATCTGTAAGAGTTACAGATTTGTTCAGAATAAAGACATAAGTTTTTATGAGGATAAATAAGATACAACAGTTATTATAAAAATATATACTACAGTAAAAGCATTCAAAATTCAAAAATAAATCAACTGGTAATTTTATTAGCAAATGTAAAACCAAATATGTGAAAAATTGAAAAATAAGATACTGACAGAAAATAACGCTGTACGTTTTAAAATGGAATGACCTAACTTAGTCGTAACATATGAATTTTTGAAAGACAAGCCTATTATATCCATTCTTATCGCACTCCCTTCTTGTCATTGCAAATGCGAGAGAGAGACACATTTATGCCTTATGCCAATTTGTCAAAACGTTGATGATACAGATGACTTTGATCAGGCTTCTTTAAAAATAAACTACTGTAACGTGGATTGCCCGCCGTCACCGCAGCAATGAGCGAGTGTCTATTTATAGCGATGTCGCATCGCGCTAGCAGCCGAACTACGTAAACAAACTAGTCGCGACGAGTTTAATTACTTCAGTTCTCCTGAACCTTTTATGTTCATTTTTATTATGCGGTCGAACATTTTAGAGCTCTCTGGAAGTTAATGACAGCTGTATAAAAGGGACGCAGCTATGCTCGAGAGTTAGTTAGTTACATGGAGAGACATATGGAGACATTCACTTAGAGCCTCCGCAGACTACCGATTTTTGTTGGGTGTGCGCACCCACTATAGTCTTCGTAGTAATTAAGCAACCGATTAAACTGACGGCCGATTAAAAATCGATAGTCTGCGGGGGCTCTTAGAGTGTTAGTGAAACACAGCAGTATCGTAGTGAGCGTATGCAGTTTGTATACTCAAAATTTTTGACTCTGTCACGTCTAGCAATAAAACTAATTATGACAAAGCGGCATATTGCCGCTTACTACTTGTATTATAACATTTGATATCAATGCCGCTCTGTTGAAATTCTTGGGTTCGCCACCTACTGTGAGTCCTAGAGTATAGTAAAATAATTTCACTGTTCCTTGAACATAAATGCTATTTTTGTATACTGCTATAGTTTTATTACAAGACCCGACAGAGTCAAAATTTTTGAGTATATCGAGTAGGTACTCGGGAAGTTACTGGTATATTGGGATAGCTGTGGATGTTAATACTTGATAGTGTTGACGAGTATTGGGAAGCTAAAGTGTACAAGGACAGTACCGGCGAGTCGGGAAGTTACTGGTATACCGGGATAGCTGTGAAAGAGGATACTCGGTAGTGTTGACGAATATTGGGAAGCTAGGTATACGGGGACAGTAATGGCAAGTGGAATTGAATACTCAGCAGTGGTGTTGAAGAATTGAGGCATACGGACAGTCGGTGATACTGAGGCTATGGAAGTTAGACAGCGAGTAACATAAATAGATAGATAGTGTGGTGAAAGAGATGACTTCTGTCCGAGCAGTTAAATATACAGACGCCGTTGAGTCAGTTGAGTATATAGACACTGTGGAGGTTGGTAGGCGGACAGTTGAACGAGATAGTGAAATAAAAAGTGATATAAATAGTGGATATAAATAGTAGTGTTAATTGGTTAAATATAGTGTTAGTGTTATCCAGTTAATTATAGTTTTAGTCTTAATTAGTTTTTAATAGTAATTTAATATTCGTAAAAGTCATATTTATCATTTAATAAAAAATAATTGTCTAATATTTGGATTCCATCCAAATAAATAAAAACGGTACACTACTGTACCTTTCGGTAACCTAACGCACAAATTTAAAATAATTCCACACATCTATTATTTTATCGCTCATATATCTGGCATCCACTTTGTTTTCACTCAGTTGGGTACCCTCCAATTAATAATCGCCCAATCACCATCGCCCATTTCACCAAGTCCGTAAATATGTATGAAATCCCTAGTCTGTCTGAAATTATATGATGCTACTCGTTTTTGCAAATTCGATCTCAGCCTATCTTTTTACCTTCCGTCACCTTTAGGTAAGGAAGGTATTGTCTTTGGTCAAAAAATTCGGTGATGAGTTTTTGATGAATAAGCACGTTTTAGGGTCCCTAGAACACGATTTTACTATTTTTACGATGATGTCTGTATGTGTGTGTGTGTGTGTGTGTGTGTGTGTGTGTGTGTGTGTGTATGTGTGTCTGTGTTTGTGTGTGTGTAACAAAATTTTCGTCTACGATAACTTCCATACTACAATTCAAAAAATTATAATTCTTTCGTATTCCTCTTCGTTACATCCATGTGAAGAGCTGATTAGATTTTGGTTAGAATTGGTCAACCGGAAGTACCCTCATTTGAAGATTTTAACAGTTTTTCTTGAAAAAACGATGTTAAATATCATTTTTTCACATTTGATGTTATTACAAATATTAAAGAATATTTTATTCTCTATGCGATTTGAATGTATTTTATATTTCATATTAAATGAATATAGAGTTAAAAAATTATAAAGAAATTAAATATCATATATTAGCTAGCTATGCTATAACTCTGGAGACAGCTGATGTATTAAGAAAATTCTGATTGAAAGGTGTCAGTGTCAAGTGCAGTTGACAGTATGTATGTGTTATAATTTTACTGGAAATATAGGATCTTTTGCTTTCTGTATGGAATTTGTATAAAATACATACAGCTGCCTTAATGTAATGTACAAGAAATATAATCTTTTGCAAGGAACTTTCTGTATGACATTTATACAAAATACATAGAACTGACGGAAGGTAATGTGCTGGCCACATCGGATTTTTTTTTCATGAGACATGAATTAAATAGACTGCAACATGATCGAAAAAGAATTGAAAGCCGGTCAGTCCGATATGTTAAACTTACTGTACTGACCGGCAAACAAAAAGAAGTTTGGAAAAAATCTTTACTTGAAAATGTAGTGTGAATTATGTCAAAATAAATAACAATGTGGACAAGATGTTTACGTTTCCAAGTTATTGGGTTATAAAAGCTGTTGTGAGCGCGTGAATGATGCCGAGAAGCAAGTGCATGATTTATGCTTCACATTCGCATCTCCGTCTCATATAGGTGGTTAAATTGAAAGGTGCTTGCGATTGCGATTGCGATTGCTATCAGGGACAACATAATACTTTATATATCTCGCTTACAGCATTGTTCAAAGTTTCGACAATTCAATACAAGTTGTTGTGAAGAGCCGTGGACTGTATAATACAGCCATTATCTTGCGCACGAGAAGATTTAGAGCCCTTGCTCTGCCTCTTCACACGAAATATTATTATTATTACAAACTTGTAGTTGCACATATAAGCTTACTGTGCTCCCATTCTTAACAGTCTAATTTATGCAAATCTTTTGTGTTGAATTTTATCATTCAGGAAACACTTCTTGATGAAATTATTCTCACAGACGTTTTATTAAACTTTGCAAACTGTCTAAAACACAAAATTACAAAATGTCGCTAAATAATGTTATTTATTTACCCGCAAGCTGATTAACTTATAACTTACAACAAGAGAATCGTAATTACGTCTATTCAAATTGAATTTAACAAAAGGCAAGTTAATAAAGTTTTAGTATTATAATATTATGAAAAGTTTTTTTAAAATTTGTATTTCTAAATTATACCGGTTTTTCTGCTTATTTTTACCTCCCGCTACCCTTGGTAAGGGAAGTACAGGAATCGTGCTAAAAATCGCATATAGAGATTTTGGTAAATGACCACGTTTTAAGGTCCCTAGAATGCAATTTTAACATTTTCACGATGATGTCTGTATAGAATGTGTATGTGTGTGTGTGTGGATCCTCCACTCTAAATCAAATACTATCATTCAGAAAATATTGAAACCTTGTATTTCGAACTCTTTCTGTAATGGAAAGAGCCCATTAGATTTTGGTGAAAATCGGATAACCGGAAATGGCACTTTACTAGAAGCTCAAAATAATTTTTCTTCGAAAAATACCTTTAAATGTTATTTTTTCGAGATTAATGTTATTATAAAAATTAAAGCTTATTAAATTTTCTATAGATTTGCATTAATACTTTCTCTATATATTTTATGGATAAATTTATAAAATTATCTATAATTTAAATCCCAGAGCCTATGCTTTAAACAAATAAAACGCAGTTATTCTAATGTATGTAACTGACAGATAAATGTCATTATCAAAGAACTAATTATTTCAAAATAATATTAGTAACGTTTTAAAAAGAAAAAAGTAAATAGAACAATAGAAAAGGAATTCAATACAGTTTCCAGCATAACTAAATATGTAGGTATGTGTTTAGATTAATAAAAATTAACGATTCACAAAAATGTTTAAGCTAATCCTCATTTTTGGATTACTGAATTCTACGGGTGAATTCTATTCTATCCCGGTATTTTAAATTTAATCTTCATTTTATTATAGCTTCGGTGGCTCAATGGTTAGAGCAACGCCTCATGTCATGAGTGCCCTCGGGACTCCGGGTTCAAATCCCACTAAGGCATGGATGTGTGTGAATGTGAATCCACTCTCTAATTGGGATTTAATCCTGTTGAGGGGTTTAAAAAAGGTAGTTATTTGGATTAGATTAGACTATATTTTAAGAAATAAACTGTGAAAATTAAAGTAAAATTCGCTAATTCAAAAATAAGGATTAACTTAATCTTTTTGTGACTCGGAAATTTATTTTAATACCTGTTTCTGTGATTATAGTGTAGCTGGCTGCCGCTAAATTACACCTTTTGTCACCTTAAAAATACTATATTTCTCTTTATTTGATCCATACCCTGTTGTGCATCTTGTAGCAAAACATTTTTTGTCAAATGGTAACGGGTCGCGTTAGCGCCATTTTGTTTCCCAGTTACTTAGCCATGTCAACGCATCTCGTGCTCTCACCTATAGATACTAAGATACTACACCGTGATATATATATATATATATATCACGGTGTAGTATCTTAGTATATACCTACAGAGAATTTATTTTAAAATGCAACATATGGTTTATCACTTCCATGGTTACACACTACTGTCAAAAATTGACAGCAATGTAATATTTGTCCATTTTAAAATGCAACATTATAAATAGTATTGCAGCATAGGGGATATCTATAGAACACGTCGCAAATGATGTCAATTCTTTCTACGAGCGACTAGGATATTGCCTCGGTGTGAATGGAGGTATTTTTGAACATTTATTACATTAAAATTATAAATTTTTGTAAGCCAAAGTTTGTTAAGATGTGCTACATTAAAGTTTTGATTTTTTGTTGATAGTATGTAGGCGAATTTATTGGAAATTAGTGTTGATAATACATAACTAAAAATTTTCGTATGTTGCATTTTAAAATGGACAAATATTACATTGCTGTCATTTTTTGACAGTAGTATGTAACCATGGAAGTGATTGACCATATGTTGCACGTTAAAATAAATATATATATATATATACCATATATATATATATATATATATATATATATATATATATATATATATATATATATATATATATATATATATATATATATATATATATATAGGTTAAGTGTAATCGGCACTGTGTCGATTAGTTAAGGAGAAATGTTAGTGGGTAGTTCAGTGTTTTAATTTAGGCCTAAATAGAAATGTTGATTCTTTGAGAATTTAGTCAAGCTTTCGCCTTTTATTTAAGGCTTCCTCAGGACTTATTAACATGAAGTAATTTTGAAAAATAAGTACACTTAAACATGGAAAGATATTTGTCGTATATGATGTTACATTGATTTTGTTTTATCACAGTATGATGAAGCTGATAAACTACGA
>OY720457.1:11490000-11555000 GCA_963082715.1 Harpalus rubripes
GAGAATTGCGTGAAGAAAAGGCAGATGTTTTTTGAAATAAGGATTATTTGCATGAAGATTTTCTTGGAAGGTTTCTAACGGAAGATTCAAAAAGGAATTCAGTTTATCTTCGGTAGCAATAGTACACATAGCGATCTTTGTGACATTTGCAAACAGTATCAGCTTATTTAAAACTCAGTAAGCATAAATGATATTTACAGTGACAATTCTTATTCGTACAATTAAATTCGAAAGATACAAATACAATATTATTTCCAGTAAAAAATATTCTATGGGAACCGGGGTTTAATCCATTAAGGATCAATTTTACAATTCTTGGATAAACCATGGATATTTTATTCCAAAGATAAACAAAAAAATCTGATGTGGCTAACACCAAAGCTCCCGCTATTTAATTTTTATTAATTTAAATATACATACTTACATATTTAGTTATTGCGGAAACTGTATAAGATCCATTCCATATTCTATTTACTACTATTTTTTTAAAAAGTTATTATTATTAATTTGAAATAATTAGTTCTTTGACAGTGACAAAGAGTTTTGCTTGTTTAAAGCGTCGGCTCCGGGATTAATATTATAGATAATTTTATAAATGTATCCATAAAATATATAAAAAAAGTATTTATGCAAATCTGTAGAAAATTTAAAATAATCTTTAATTTTTATAACACAAATCTTGAAAAAATAACATTTGATGGTATTTTTCGAACAAAATCTGTTTTGAGCTTCAAGTAAAGTGTCATTTGCGGTTATATAATATACACCAAAATCTAATGGTCTGTTCCCATAGTAGAATAAGGTAGAAATACAAGGTTTCAAAATTTTCTGAATGATAGTATTTGAGTTAGAGTGGAGGATATATACACACATACACACACACGCGCACACGCACACACACACTCACACACACCACACACACATACACACACAGTGTGTGTGTGTGCGTGTATGTGTATGTGTGTGTGACGATTTTTTCGGATCGCATAACCCCAATACCACTTTTCCAATAATTATAATTTTTGCGTATTCCTTTTCTTTAGATCCATACGAAAAGCTGATTAGCTTTTAATAATAATAATAATAATAATAATAATAATAATAATAATAATACTTTATTACCCAACAGTGAACCAATTACAGGGTATATAGAACATAAATATTAAAAATTTAGAGAATATTAAATATACATATATAAAACAAAATAATGATGAGATGTGTTTACATAAATATATCTTCATAAATTTGGTTGGCATATCGGCACATTATATAAATGGGTGAACGTTGAAGGACATCAGTACGGCAAGCGGCAAGGTAAAAGGTGCTAGCATATCTGGAGGCCATCCTCGGGACATGGAACGAAATCCGAGATAGGAGAAAAGGAGCATCTACCTTGTTGTGGATCAGCGACCACAGCAATCTGGCACATGAATTTTCACGCCTAGAACTGAGGGTGGGCATGGAGTGACGCTGTAGGAGAGCCTGCTGATCAATTCCTCTATCTGGATAAACATGATCAATTTTGAACGACAAAAATTTTAAAAATCTACGATAAATCCTGTCCAAGGCCATGGATTGATTTAAAGTGGAAGGAAACCAAATTAAGCCAGCATACTCAATTTTGCTCAAAACTAAGGCAGAGAATAAAGATTTTAGTACAGTAATATCTTTAAACATTTTGGATATTCTAATAATGAAGTTTATAGTCCTGCTAGCAGAACGACACACATTGTTTGTATGTTCAAGAAAAACAAAATTAGAGCAAAAAGTTACACCAAGATCTTTTATTGAAGAATTATGAACAAGATTAACTGCCTGCATTATATACGGATAACTTATTTTGTTGATACGGCGTGTATAGGTTACAGAACAACATTTACTGGTATTCAATTTTAATTTATTTTTATTACACCAATCAACCATGTTATCAATATTACTTTGAAGTAGTGAGCAATCGTTGAAAGAATTAATTTTGGTGAATATTTTAATATCATCCGCATAAGCAAGTACTTCACAAGTAAAAGATCTAATAAGTTCATCAATGAATATAATAAATAAGAGTGGGCCTAGGTTAGATCCTTGGGGTACGCCAGAGGTTGATTGAAAGGGGCAGGAGGAGAAACCATTATAAGTAACATAACATTGACGATTATTCAAATATGAGTGCAATAAATTGACTAAGGATGGGGCTGCACCTAAAGCACTAATTTTATTTAAGAGTAAACCATGATCTATAGTATCGAAGGCACTTGAAAAATCAGTGTAAATTACGTCAACTTGGCTACATTCATCGATAGTTTCAGAGACAAACTGAGAAAAGGATGCTAGATTTGTAACCGTTGAGCGCCCACGCATAAAGCCGTGCTGATTAGGCGAAATAAAAGAAAAAACATTATTGTATATAATGCGATATATTACAATTTCAAAAATCTTACTAAAGTTATTTAAAACTGAAATAGGGCGGTAATTGCTAATAATAGCCTTATCATTCTTTTTGAAGACAGGAGTTATCCTTGTTTGTTTCCAGCGATCTGGGAAAGTCGAGCTAACTATAGCTAAATTAATTATTAAAACCAGTGGTTGCGCTAAAACAAACCTAGTATCTCTTATAAGGAAACTCGGAATCTGATCTTCACCGGCTGTAAATTTATTGGAGAATGAGGACATAATAGATAAAAGATCTTCTTCAACTACACGAGGTAAAGAGAATGATGAATGAAATGTGAAATCAGAAGTTGGAATATAAGGAGTGCTAAGAGAAAATGAATGAGTGAAGTGTTTAGCGAAGGCATCAACTATATCTTGCGGGTTACTATACTCACATTGCTCGTCACGAAGTTTACCAGGGATACGAGTAGTTCCTTGTTTTAATCTAACATATTTCCAAACATCTGACGGTTGATTTTTAATGTTAGTTTCAGCACATTGCACAAATGAACTATATGCTTCCTGAATCTCAATTTTGGTAAGAGATCGTAATCTTTTGAATTCACCAAGATAATATGGATTTCTAAATTTAAGCCATTTTTTCCTATAATACTCCTTACTCTTAATATTATATTTGATTTGAGGAGTGAACCAAGGTGGAAAATTTGATTTCTTAAACGTAAATTTGGGGACAGACTCATTTATGATAGAATATAAGCTTTTATAAAATTGATTAAGCGCAAGATTAATATCTGAATATTGGTTGAGAAATGACCAATCTGTATTGAAAATGTCGTCGTATAGTTTAGTTAAATTTGCTCTACGGAAGTTGTAATGAGCGTTATTAGCAGATGGAAACTTTGTTTGCTTTACAATTGGTTCAATATCAAAGTCCAGTACTAAAGCTGGATGATAAACTTGAGGTGTGCGGTCTTCAGGTACCAATGAAGTATCAGATTTATTTACCATCAATTTAGCATTTGGTTTAGATAAAACTAAATCTAATTTAGTGTAATTTCCCAAGTCAGTATTATTATAATGAATTAAATTCAAAGAAGAACAAAAGTTTCTGAAACAAGAAGATTTAGAACAATTAACAGAATTATTTGTAAATAGATTAGGCAAATTAAAATCACCCAGTAGAACGATATTCTCATAGCTATTTTCGTTGAAAAGTAAAAGCTCAAGTTCATCAAAGAAAATTTCAGTGGTACTACAGTTAATATCTGGCGGGATATAAATTAAGAGAAAAGTAACTACTATATTATTAAATTGACATTGACAAACAATAAGATCGATTAAAGGAAACGAAGACTGAATATTTGAAGTGTCACAGATAGTGTAATTTATGCGGTCATCTAGAGCAATTAAAACACCACCCCCTCTAGAACGCCCAACCTTAGTAAAATCACGATCACATCTTATTATATTATAGTGGGGAGGAAAGAATTCTGAATTTCTAACAGAGGCATTCAACCAAGTTTCAGTTAAGAATATTATATCGAAGGATTCTGAACAGCAATTAGGATAGAATATATGACTTTTAGAATTAAGTCCCCTGGTGTTTTGATAATAAAACTTTAACGAGATGAGTTCACTGTTGGGCGATTTTAGTTTAAAGACTTTACAATCTTGGGAGAGTTGTTGACATATTTTATAGTAAGATTATTTTCCCCATTAGCCAGTCTTCTATTTAGTTCTTGTTTTATTGCTTTATAATATTCAATTTGACGAGGTGTTTTGTCTCTAGATATATTAATGTTGGACCATTTTTCAATAGATTTTAATTTATTAGTATTACGTAAAATTTTATTAACATCATCCCTGGAAGAAAGAAACATTTTAATTGGACGAGGGCGCGAAGAAGTAGCATCGAATCTACCCAAACGAATAGTTTTAATAATAGTAGCTTCAACACCCGTATCACCTAATAACTCCTTAGTTAAGTTAACATCTAAATTTATTTGTTCCTGTTTGGAAGCTGAATTAGCTTCTGGAGAACCAAATATCATAATAGAATTGGTCGACCGAAAGTATCCTACTTCGAAGATTTTAACAATTTTTCTTGAAAAAATGCTGTTAAATATCACTTTTCCACCTTTATTGTTATTATAAATATTTAAGAATATTTTATTCTCCATACGATTTGATTAAATTTTATACTTCATATTCAATAGATATAGAGTTAAAATATTATAAAGAAATAAAATTTCACAAAGCAGCCAGCTGTGCTATAAACATGGAAACATCTACTACTACATTAAGGGTGAATTTCGTGAAAGTGGGTTCAAATTACGCTAACCCAGGGTTAAACAGAGAGTTTTCAGCTTATTTGACAGCTAACATCGGGTCAAAAAATAACTCACCGATTTACATGAGTTAACCCACAAATAGCAAAATGATTTTGGACGATAATTGTCATTTCACGCGTCATATTTAACACAAAACACAAATTACTTTTTTGTATTAAATATGACGCGTGAAATGACAACTGTCAGCCATATGCATTTTGCTATTTGTGGGTTAACCCGTGAGTTATTTTTTCACCCGAGATTAGCTGTCAAATAGGCTGTAAACTCTATGTTTGTGTATGTTCCCATGGATTAGCGTAACTTGAGGGTTAACCCACTTTCATGCAATCCACCCTAAGAAAATTCTGATTGACAAATGTCAGTGTCAAAGTGCAATTTACATAATTTGTTTGGGTTATAATTTTATTGGAAATATATAGAATCTTACAAGAAACTTTCTGTATGGAATTTGTACAAAATACATAGAAATGACTAAAGGTAATGTACTGGAAATATGGAATCATTTGCAAAAAAAACTTTCTGTGTGGAATTTATACAAAATACATAGAACTGACGGAAGGTAATGTGCTGGTCACATCAGATTTTTTAAATCTAATTTCAATTTAGGTACTAGATTTTCGCCGGAGAAAGTATAATGCGAAACAGGTTTATTTAACAGATATCTTCATTACCAACATCTGTATACACACATCTTAGTATTTTGTGACTGTAAAATATTCAGTTTCAATTGTTTCGTACTCGTATTATTGTAATGAACAAATTAAGACAAGAGAGTTACATATACGTGAATATTTCAACACAATTATTCTGATTAGGGGAATATTCCTTACATGTATGTTTACATATGCTCCAATTAAATCTTTGTGTTATGAAAACATGTCATTAGGAAGGAAGTGTCGCTGAATAGAATGTAGTGTTTTATTGTATATGTTGGAAATGATAGTGTAACATAATATTATAATTGCATCAGGGATTAGTATCTTAATGGCGTACATGAAGTGCGTTGGAGCCTAGGCAGGCTGAACAGAGCTGTTGTCTCATGTGGCAACAATTGCTGCTAGTGCTTCTGCTTGCCTTTCATTCACACTACACACTCCACAACAGCCGGCGCTGTTGCTACTGCTACTGTTGCTGATACTTACGACTTAAGTACGACACTGTGTGTGACAAGTACACTGCATACAATACAAAACAGTCTAACTGGTTTCATTAGGCACAAGTAATAAGTAATGAGATCCTGTTAAACGTGTCTTGCACTACAAAATATATTGTAAAGTACCAACACTTGAAAATGGGACATACGCATGATTTATGATCTTTATTTTACTATTTTAAGTTTCGATTTATGTTATACGAAGATCAAGCTAGAATTATTTCAGGCAAACATTTTTCAATACCATTCAGATTATTAATGTAACGTTTTTATTTATTTGGCTGAAGTGTAAATATTAGACAATTATTATTAATTAAAATAAAGGTTTATTAAACTACTATGAAAATGACTATTACCAATATTAAATAATTATTAAACAAGGTAATTAAGACTAAAACTATAATTAACTAGTTAACACTAATACACTATTTATTTATTTATCCAATTAACATTACTATTTATTTCTACGATATTACTAATTATATATTACCACTATTTATATAACTTTTTTATTTATATCAACTGTCCGCCTACCGACCTCCACAGCGTCTATATACCTAACTGACTCAACAGTGTCTGTATATTCAACTGCTCGGACAGAAGTCACACTTCACCTCACTATCTGTCTATTTATGTAACTCTGTCTCTTCCACAGACTCAGTATCACCGACTGTTCGTATGCCACAATTCTTCAACACAACTGCCGAGTATCCATTTCACTCGCCGTTACTGTCCCCGTTTACCTAGCTTCCCTATACTCTTCATCACTACAAAGTATTCACTTCCACAGCTATTCCAGTATACCAATAACTTCCCGACTCGCCGTTACTGTCCTTGTACATTATAGCTTCCCAATACTCGTCAACACTACCGAGAATTCACATCCACAGCTGTCCCAGTTAACCAGTAACTTCCAGAGTACATACTCGACACTATACTGCATACGCTCACAACGATATTGCTGTGCTTCACTAACACTCTATGTGAATGTCTTTATATGTCTCTCCATGTAACTAACTAACTCTCGAGCATAGCTGCGTCCCTTTTATACAGCTGCCATTAACTTCCAGAGAGCTCTAGTATGTTCGACCGCATAATAACAATGAACACGAAAGGTTCAGGCGAAAGTCGCGGCTTGTTTGTTCACGTAGTCCGGCTGCTAGCGCGATTGCGTTATGACTATACTTAGACGCTTGTTCAGCGTAGTAGCGGGGCTCACACGTTACATTATTATTAGTTTCCAAGCCATATACAATGTACATAAATACGGAGAGGGTGCATCTTCTTCCGTCCGCAAACACAGGCAGAGAAGAGGCCGATCTAAATAGTAGTCATCCAAATATTGTACAGTTTATAGCAGCTGGTGTTGCCTTAGCCAGATCTTCTCTCGTGTATTCCTCTACTAAGTTGGCGCACGGAACATTGGGTGTCGAGGATCATGTAACTGTTTGGAGCGCTCTGCCATACTCACCGTCGACTTTAGGAGGCGCTATGCCGCTAAACATGTATAATTGGTTGACTGGTATTGGTTTTAGGCAACCGGTAATTATACGGCAAGTTTCCATTTGGATAATTATCTTCTAAAGAATACTACATACATTACTTATTTCATTGCTCGCTGCAGCTTAGTATTGTTGTTGTTTCCTCATCTTTATGAAATCCGTACAGGGCTCTTTTGGCATGTATGTAAGAAAGTACATAAAAATGATTGTCATATTTAAAAAAAAAATCTTGGCAAGTACTTACATGTACCGCTTTTTGAAATCAGAAATCTGATGTGACATAAACGACTTTTCTTTAAATGCAGGTGATCGCCTGGTAAGTGCCCTCACGGTGTAAATATTTCATCATTACCGATATCTGTGTACAAAGCAGATTGGCACACCCAGCAATGGGTAATAAGCCGTGATGATATATTTATTTATTTTATTATTCCAGGTGATCGTGTATGATTATATTAATAACGGAGGATTTGATGCTCCAATCTCTCTATTTATCACCTCTATGGCTCTATTCCCTTCTTCGATTATTTTCTTAGCAAAGCAATGTTCTGTAAGAGGACACCATTTTTCTTTTTGGAGCTGGTCAGTGGCAAATTTTAGTCGAAGAGGTCACTTGCTCATCAAAAAAGAATCTATAATTGCTTGGCACTTTTTGTAATAAATAAAAATTCGAAAATATTTAGTCGCTAATTTTATATTTTCACTCAAAGAAATACTTTTAAAAAAATGATTAACTAAGTTTAAATAACTTAACTTTTGTAATTCAATTCAAATGACAGATAAATATATGTATAGTATAATAGTTATAACATAAAGAGATATTATACAGTGATGCAATAGGTTTTTATTTTTAAAGGGTATTTAAATTTTAAAGTGAAATCGGGTCAAGCGGCCATTAGTGAAATGTAATATTTAACACTGACGAAAACAGATTTTTCTGGACAAAATTAACTACACAAGTCACGGGTAGGTTAGGTTATTAAAAATTTGCAATAAAGTTATATAATCGATATAGGGTCTATGTTAATTTTAGATAGATCCGAAAGTAAATTATTAATTAGGGCATGTATAATTTTTCAGTGGATATAAATTTTAGGTTCATATTTTGTTAATGCGATCCCAACGTCAATGAGGTTCATACCCATTTATTATTCTTACAAAAAATTCCTTAACAGACTAAAAATAGTTTTTCCCAATAAATTAGGCGACTGCATGCAGATATACTTTAGATGTTGCCAATAATTTACTCAAAATCTCAGTTTATTTTTATTTATTCTTACACGAGTACAAATAAATAAGTAATTACACACTTCAATTTTATTTTAAATGTAATGTTCAAAAATTAATAACACTAGGTACGCATTTCTGTGTAACGAGGAGTTAATATAAAATGCGTTACGTACAATTCGTGGATAAGACAATCTAGGTTCGATCCCGACGTGAAATTTCAAATAGCAGAAATATTACCTCGGTACTCTCTCCGCAACAGCATTGAGAGCCCGTGAGGTGACGCCTGGTAAATAAACTCAACGGTACAGATATATTGTCGTTGCCGAGGATACGCAGCATACCCAGAAATTATGTAATAAGTCGTGATGATATATTGATTTATATTTTACTTACTACTGTCAATAGAAACATCTGTATTTTATAAATAGATCTGTATAAGTTGTAAATTTTAAAGAAATGAGTAGGTAAAAGATAAACACATATTTATATGGGGTATAAGAAAAATAATTTGAATAAATAATCAATATTTACAGAAGCAGAGCGTCAATCTAGAAATAATATATTAAAAAAAGTAAAAGAAACTTTCAGAACTCATATTAAATAAATAAAGCAATATTTGGGTACAGTCTTGTATATATTTTTACCTCCCGTTACCCTTGGTAAGAGAGGTATAGGGATCGTGCTAAAAATCGCATATCGAGATTTTGGTAAATGAGCATGTATTAAGGTCCCTAGAATCCAATTTTGACATTTTCACGATGATGTCTGTGTGTGGATCCTCCACTTTAACACAAATTCAAAAATTTTGAAACCTTGTATTTCGAACTTTTTGTTAATGGAAAGAGCCCATTACATTTTGGTGAAAATCGGATGATCGGAAATTGCACTTTACTAGAAGTTCAAAATAGTTTTTCTTCGAAAAATACCTTTAAATATTATTTTTTCGAGATTAATGCTATTATAAAAATGAAAGACTATTAAATTTTCTATAGATTTGAATTAATACTTTTTCTATATATTTTATAGATAAATTTATAAAATTACCTATAATTTAAATCCAAGAGCCTACGCTTTAAACAAACAAAACGCAGTTTTTCAAATGTATGTAACTGACAGATAAATGTCACTATCAAAGAACTAATTATTTCAAAATAATATTAGTAACGTTTTAAAAAGAAAAAAAGAAAATACAACAATAGAAAAGGAATTTAATACATTTTCCAGCATAAGTAAATATGTAGGTATGTATTTAGATTAATAAAAATTAACGATTCAAAAAAATGTTTACGGTAATCCTCATTTTTGGAGTAGTGAATTCTATTCTATCCCGGTTTTTAAAATTTAATCTTCATTTTATTATAGCTCCGGTGGCTCAATGGTTAAAGCAACGCCTCATGTCATGAGTGCCCTCGGGGGATTTGGATTAGATTAGACTATATTTTAAGATATAAACTGTCAAAATTAGAGTAAAATTTGCTAATCCAAAAATAAGGATTAACTTAATCTTTTTTGTGACTCGGGCTGTAAATGGAGGGAGGTATCGTGTGGGCCACACCAGATTTTTATTTATAAAATGATTTATCGACAACAAAGTGCTGCTTTCATCAGCTATTTGTATAAGATATTTATTTTATTTTGTTAATATACCTATTTGTATTAACTTTGTCTAAAACATTCAAATGATTTGTTCTGCTAGTCAACATATACGAGTAGAGTAGTGCGATTTTTACAAAAGGATGTATTACATTTATTTTTGTATTCATAAACAACATTTCAAAATAAAATCAGATTTTTTTTTTGTAATACCTCCCCCAACATTTTGAGCGCCGCTGCTGTAAATCTGGGTTGACCACATATACTCCTCATGGTTGTTCTACTTGACTGAACATTCCCCGGTGCAGATGCGTGGAAACGAATTTTTTATTCGTTTGTGGTAATGAAAAAACGATTTAGAAAAAGAGTATTCTTCCCTCCACTTGAACATTCTTTGCAATAATCCGCTTTAAAAACCCATTTCTGATTTTGTTCCGAACGGTTTCTAAAATATTTATTGTGAGAAAAATATACAGACAGTTAACAACGGAAATTCTACTAGCGGAGAGAAATCCGAATCAGATTTTCTTACCTCGAAATCCTAACTCTTCCTTCGCAGAATACATCACTGCACATTTTTAATAGGCTATTTCTGGAATAGTTCAATCTTTGAATTCTTAGGAAAGTGCTTGCGAAGTTGAATTATATTTTACAATTTACGTCTCAATATAAATCGTTATCATCATCGTTAAATATGTATACATACATATGTACATATTTATTTATAGATCAATATTTGAATTTCTGGAAGTGATTACAATGTAATTAATAGCAACTTGTACAGGGTGACGCAAAATGAACGTTGTGGTTTGAATTCTTTATAACTTTTTACTTCCTTGTACGAAGTAAAGGAAGTATTGTATTCGCAAAAAATTTCGGTTTTCAGATTTCAACGGAAATATCCATTTTGACCATTCCTGAATCCATTCTGACTAATTTCGTCGTGATGTCTGTACGTACGTACGTACGTACGTATCTCGCATAACTCAAAAACGGTAAGCCGTAGAAAGTTGAAATTTTGTATTTAGGACTTCTATAACATCTAGTTGTGCACCTCCCTTTTTGGCCATTACATAATTTCCAGAAATGGTACTTTATTTGAAGCCTATAATAGATTTTAATGAAAAACTATATTAAAATATAATATAAAAATTTTAAAATTTGGTATATAAGACTTTTATATCAATTGGAATCACATAGCAGATTTTGGTTAAAACTGGCTAACCGGAAATGATATATTACCTGAAGTTGTTAACAGTTTTTCTTGAATAAAATGGTTTCATTTTGATTTTAGAAATAAATGCTTCAAATAAAATTTTTAGAGAATTAAATTCTGTGTCTAGCACATCAAGTATTATTAAATTAGCCCTTTGTATAAGCGAGATATATAAATTTAAAACTTATATAATTTTTGGTTTTTGTAATGAAGCTTGCTATGGATTAGGACGAAAAATAACAAAAAAATAAAAAATAGATGTTAATGTCAAATTACGTCAAATACGTGCAATTTTATAATTGAGTCTATACTTCATATTAGTCTTGCGTACAAGGAAGTCGTGTGCGGTGTCCACATCAGATTTTTTATTTAAGAGATAATTATTATATTTATTTTTTAAAAATATAGTGTATTAATGGGGAATATTTTTGATTTAATTATGAAAAATGATATCTCGCAAGTGGTGGCCATTTTCTGCTTCGCACATTCGTGCTCTTTCCAAAACATTTTCCATGACCTTTCGCAAAATTTCAGGGGTTATGGCCTTTATTTCATTCTGAATGTTGTTTTTCTTGGCTTGTTAACGTACACTCTTTCTTTTAAATATCCTCAAAGAAAACAGTCAGAAGCGATTAAATCCGGTGAAATAATGCGTTCGCCAAACATATCCGTTAACAGTGCCATTGAGTCCCTTGCAGTGTGCGCAGTGGCTCCATCTTTTTGAAACCACAGGGTTGGATGGAGTACTCTATGTACTTACATATATTTAATCAAATTTAAAAAGTATGTACTTTATCACAAGGCGAAGGCAAGAGCAATAACAAATAAATAACTTTTCCCTGCAACCGTGCGTCAAAAGCACTTTTCTTTACAGTATGTAAAGGAGCACTTTTCAAGCACTAGTGTCTGAAAGGTACTTTTTATGCACTAGTGCTCGAAAAGTAAATAGACGCTGCTAGGTAACATTAAATTTAACTGTCAAGTATATAATTAGGTTTTACATAATAATGAAAGTAATAAAATTAATTAAGAAATATTAATGTACACTGTAAATGGAACAAGTGTAATTTATTATTTTAACAGAATGAGTTCTAATCTATTTTTTAAGAACATTAATATTTTTTTGACATGAGTTCTAACCTAACCTAATTTTTAATATTAATATTAATTATACAATTATAGAAGACTAATCCACTTCTATCTGAGATTCTTCCAAGTGTACAGTGTTATAACAAAGAGCAATAACAGTATTTGAAGATGTTGGGTGCCTGTACACTCAATATTATGAGAAACATCATTAACATTTCGGTTGTAGGAAAAATGTTGTATGCAACACATGTGTAAAATAGTATTTTTTTTTAATTCGTGCTACAATTTTATCGCGCTCGACAAGAAAAGTACTACTTTACACATTTGTTGCATAAATAACTATTTTGTAACATTTCGTAAATTATAGTTTCAGGAACAATATTTCAACTTTGTTAGTCAAACTCTGTTTAGAAATATTTATGATTTTTTCTCTATTTAGTATAACTGGCAATGCCCTTGACATTTATTTGTTACCAATTAAGTTTTAAAGTTATTGCAAGCCTACGTGCAGGGTTGATATTTTGTTATGAATGCCATGTTATACCTTGCACCCTGCATCCCCTAAGATATCCTCTCACGAAGATAGTGTTGCCGCGAGACGAGAAACAGCGAGAATCAATCCACTCTCGTCTCGTCTCGAAATTTCGAGACGAGATTACTCTGTATCCCGTCTCGTCATAATTTTTCTTGCCTTCTCTCGATATCGACTCGAGAATCTCGAATTTATAATTAGTAAAGAACGAATAGGTACCATTAATTAAAACTGATTATTTTACTGTGTGGTATTTATATGGTTAGGTGTAAAAAAAATACTTAATATCATGGGCTTATTAACCGTTGCTGGTCGTGTCAATCTGTTTTGTACGCAGATATTGGTAATTATAATTATATATTCGTATAGTACGGGCACTTGAAGCTGGTGTGAAGAGTACACCATAGGTATCACTTAGATTTTTATATATATATATATATATATATATATATATATATATATATATATATATATATATATATATATACCGATGAATATTTTGTTCTTTTATAGGTACTTTTTTAATGACATAATTTAAAAAAAGTACTTTCGAAATCTCTACTTTCCACTCCCGTCTCGAGATAAGATTAATCTTGTCTTGAAAATTCAAGAAATTCGAGACGAAATCTCGAAAATGCGAGATCTCGCGGCATCACTATACGAAGATGATAACGGTTTAAATTTGAGTCAGTCGGTGTTTGTTGTCTGATCGACATGTAAAGTATGTGTTTTAGTTTAGAGGCGCGTGCGACGCCAGCTCGCAGAGTAGAGTTACAATGTAATAATGTAACAATGTGTTTAGTAAGTTTAGTTAATAATAAATTACTGTAAATGTAAATACGTGTAAGTAAAAACTAGTTTAAATATCAAAATATATCCATATGTGTCCATCCTTAAATATCCAAGTGTAAGTGTGAGTGTGTGCGTGCGTGCGTGTGTGTGTGTGTGTGTTCCTCCTCAATAAATTAGTGGTCATCCAATCATAGACCACCAGTTAGTTCAAGAATCATCGTTCGGTAAAAGCAATAAGTCCACCTGCATTAGCATCAGACCATCGTATGGAAAACCAGTAAATACATCAGAAGTTCGATCCAATCCCCCTCCACACACCCTCCGCCACCCCCCACCGCCGAAATCAAAACCGTATCCTACAATATAATAGTGGTTACCTATATCGCTAGTTTTACAGTCGGTCCGAGAAACCGGAGGTTGTAAAAAATACACATTCAAAACTAATATAAGGGATTACAAGCGATTATTCTTACTGGTTGTGTAACAACCGTCAAATGGTCAGACATTTAAAAGAATTCTTGTTTGAATCCTTTTATAAACTGCTAGAATATATAGAACGTTCATCGTCTTGTCAATTGTCAATCCATAATTCATATTTTTATATCGTTGAATAGTAGCTTAATATAATAAAAATAAGCAGTTACATAAAGTATAGATGACGTACATATATGGTAAACTGTTCCCCGTGGGTGGATAGCAAAGCACTTAATCACTTAAAGGTGATTTACTTTGAAATATGTATGTACATATACGTCACTCGTAAATGAACTATTATGTGCACTACAAATCACAGTTATGAGACGATAATATTTTACTGCATCTAAACAAATTTTCATATTCCAGCACGGAAGTAAATTATTTAATAAACCCTTTTCCCTATCATCTATCAAACGGTGATTATTGGTCATTTTGAAATAATTTTTCCATATCTGATGACAAAGTAACATGGATAAATTGTCCCACAATTCTGTTTCTCTCACAATTAGAATAAATTTCCTATTGTGTAGCCAACTAGGTAGATTCCTATTGCGCATCGATCCCGTTGCATATAATTTATGAGTAAATAATATCATTAGTCTTACTGTATATGTACAATGACTGGGTAATTGATAGTTTGATAGTTAGTATACACAATGTGTAAGGCTGGTTTACATTACGCGTTTATTAATGTAAACTATTCATATTTTACTTATACATACGTTAATTGTCAGGGCTGGCAAAAACCGAAGCTTTAAAAAAACCGATCCATTGTTTTTTTTGTTTTATTATACTCTTTTGGGTGTTAATGGGCTTTTCTGGCCTATATTAGATATTTATTTATACTGTGCAACCGGACGCGAAATAAGCATTTCGCAGCCGTTGTCATGGTAACGGCCGAGAAAATAGGTATACAATCACTTTGACACTTGAGAACTGCATGGTTTTGTTTTTTAAATGTCAATCCCATAGCCACCTTGAAAGCTAACTTTCTATTTACATTGAAACTGTTTAAAATTAATAAAATTTGTAATTACATATTATTACGGTTGCACAAAAAATATTGTGTACACCTTGTCCGCGAAATCCTTTAGCGTCCTCGAGATTGTCTTGCCCCGGCAGCAAGCAGCCTCGGCGACAATTTTGCTCTCGGTACGTCAAAGAGTGATTTCGCGGCCTTGATATACAATAGTTATGTGTATATCAAGGCCGCGAAATCACTCTTTAGCGTACTGAGAGAAAAATTGTCGCCGAGGCCGCTTGCGGCCGAGGCAAAACAATCTCGAGGGCGCTAAAGGATTTCGCGGACAAGGTGTACACAATCTTTTTTGTGCAACCATAAAAAATATGTAATTACAAATTTTATTAATTTTAAACAGTTTCATTGAAATAGAAAGTTAGCTTTCAAGGTGGCTATGGGATTGACATTTGATGAACAAAACCATGCAATTCTCAAGTGTCAAAGTGATTGTTTACCTAATTTCGCGGCCGCTACCATAATAACGGTCGCGAAATCCAATTTCGCGGCCTGTATTGCGACTGCGAAATGCTTATTTCCCGTCCGGTTGCACAAAATAGTTATTTGTATCACTAGGCCAGAAACTGAACATTTGCGAGACCGAGTTTATTTTGACAGGCCGAGCTGAAAGAGGCCTGCAAATACGAGACCTCGCAAAACAGTTTCTGGACGTGCGTTACACAATTTTTTTTTGTACCGACTTCTCCATAAATTCTTCGTATATTTCTCTACACTTTATTCTATGTTACATAACCTAAAAAATGAACATATATTTTTATCGGTTTTGCATTGCAAGTTTAATTATAATTACTTACATTTGAGCTTAAAATGCGTAATTATATTATATCTATTGAAAATATAACATACAAACATTAGTAATATATATTTTTTATAGTTTCGCATATTTTTAATGACAGATGGCGGAAACCCAATTGTATCACGTGAAGTTAGTTGTAGTTACAAAACAAACTATTCCTAACGTTGGAACTTATAATTAATCTATACGAGATGTCAGTAATGACAGCATATTATTATTTTTCTGACAAAATTTAGTTATTTAAGTTACAACAATTAAAGATTTAGCCCTAAAATTTGTAAATATTTTTCTAATTCTTGTGTTAAAAATAATCTTAAATTGACATATCACCAGAACAGTATTGCTAAATCCTTTGGCCGGCCTAGGTCAGCAACAGCGCATTTCTGGACGATTTTGAGTTCTGTAATACTAGTCAAAATGGACGGAGGTACGAAAATAACTATTGTGTCATCTAATTATACATTATAAATTATTTGACATTCAAAATGACATTCTTTTGCACATTTATGCGTTTATCTACTACTTTTTCAAACTAATGCCAAAAAATGACTAAAATAACCAATCAGCGATAAGTTGACATTTTCTTCCACTAATGCAAAAAGCGACAGTTCTAATTTATAATATGTTGCAAAATCATGCGAAAAACACCATCATTTTGCAACTAAACATATAAATGGCTAATCTGGGTTTTATTGGGTTTTTCAAAGTGGGTATTTGAAAAAACGGGTGGGTTTTTTTGGTTTGAAGAATATAAGACCAGGCCTGTTAATTGTAAGTGTATACAGATGCCTGAAAAGTTGTAGGATTTAATTCAGGGGGTTAAAACATAAATTAAAATCCTCATGACTTCTCAAAACTATCGTAAGTAAATAATTTTCTGTCGGAATCGAACGCGGACCGTTGAAATTACAACGGATCACCTAACGTCCTTAGGCATAGCCACCATTATTCTTATTCTTCTTTATCTTAATCCTATGCTGCAGACTATATAACATTCTTGTTATGCTCTTGTCCTTCAAAAATTGGTAACAAGCTAATTTTCCTGTTTCGTACTCTATCTTGTTTACTAGTCCTATTTGCTATGATATGATGCTTGTAAAGGAGGCTTTAGCGTAGAACAGAAGCAGGTTACATTGCTGCCACCACGCTGTCTGCCTCCAAATGAGAATTTACAATTGTCGTTACGCGAATCACGCGATAATTGTGGCACGTGCACGTGACAGCTCCGAGTATTTACTTCATCATTCCAGCCCGCCCTGCCAACGCCAAGCCAAGGAACAGAACAGAGCCTGTTGTGCTGATTTTATGAACCTACCATCATAGAGAATACGGGTAATTACTACACCACTCTAAATAAATACGTAAATCAACACTACATTAAGTTCAATGGCTTTATTAATCGTTTTATTCAATACATCTGTTGAGATTGTATTCCCAATTAATGATCAACTAAATTCTTATTTTCAAAAATAATGGAGGTGATAATTTTAAATGAGAACCAAAACAAGCTTTTATAGTTTTAAGTATTGAACCAAAAGATTGCTTGAGCACCAAAAATTATAATTGTACTTGTTATTCTTTCAAATGTCTAGGAAGTGTAGTAACTTTGGAATGGCACTAAAAGGAAGAAATTAGGAGCAGAATTGTCCAGGGAAAGCAAAAGCAGTCCACAATAAAATACAACTATTAATTAACTGAATGACGCATTAAAATAGAACTGCGAAAAAGGTTTGCAAAATGCATTATTTGAAATATTGTGCTGTACAAAGTTGGAGACGAATTTACCTCAAATGCCAGTTTATGGTGCAAAAATGTCCTGAATTCTACTTTTCAGTTTGGCCGGAACCGGAAGCGATATCATACTTAGTTTATTTTTTAAATGAAATGATACATTTATATTTTGTGTTATTAGTTTAAAGTTTAAACTGTTTAAACTTTCAAATACTTTTACAGTGACGACAAATAATTGTGTTCACATTTTCATAAAAAATTAACATATTTATTATTTTTACCTTCCATCACCTTTAGGTAAGGAAGGTATTGTCTTTGGTCAAAAAAGTTTTTAATGAATAAGCACGTTTTAAGATCCCTAAAATACGATTTACTATTTTTACGATGATGTCTGTATATATATATATATATATATATATATATATATATATATATATATATATATATATATATATATATATATATATATATATATATATATATATACCGGGTGGAACATCATACCTGTGTACATAGGCGATTCATATGAGAAAAACAGTTTTTTCGTGCGCATTGCTCCCCAAATTATTTTAGACAAAAATGCTTCAAATAAATGTTGTAGAGCATAAAATTCTGCATCTAAATCAATAAACAGAATTACTTTTACATGCTTTGTAACGACAGAAATTAAATAAGAAAATATTGAAAATTACATTGAAAATATCAAATAGCCATGGAATTGAAACAAAAATAGAAACAAATAAATGTCTGACGTTTGACAGATAAATAACTAATTTGACGGTAAAATATCAAAATGAATTTCAGACGGTAATGTGCAATGCCACGTTATGTAATTAGTGATTTTTTTTTTTATTGTTAATGACTGTGTAGAATGCCATACGCTAAATAAATAAAAATGAATTCAGTTTATTCTAACGAAGAAAGGGTTTTTATAATAAAAACTTTTTATAGTGGAAATTGTTTACGTATAGTTAGAGATTTATTCGCCGTGAAATTTCCAAATAGGCCAATTCCAAGCGCTACAACAATACGCGCGTATGTTCAAAAATTTGAATCCACGGCAAGTGTTGCGGCGAAAAATAGTACAGGTAAATTTAAATTTGAATATTTTTTAAGAGATTTACAAACAAATCATAACTTTATTTATAGGAAATAAAAATAATCGCATTAATTTTAAAAACGAACAAAGAGTTCTGGAATTAATAAATTTTAATCCTAAATTAAGTTCAAGAATAATAGCGCAGGAATGTGAGATTGCTCATTGTACTGTATTGCGCATTCTTAAAAAACATAAATACCACCCTTATAAGATGCAATGCCATCAAGACATTTCGCCCATTGATGAAGAAAGTAGGCGAGTTTTTTGTGAAGATATGCAAGAACGAGCAAATCGGGATCGTGATTTTCTTCCATCTATTTGCTTTACCGATGAGTGTACTTTTACATTAAACAATGAACCAAACGTTCAAAATGATAGGCACTGGGCTCTAGAAAATCCAAGATTAAATGTTACCACCAGAACGCAATATCCTCAAAAAATTAATATTTGGGCAGGCATTTTTAATAGCAATATTATTGGACCATTTGAGATCGTTGGCAACTTAAATTCTGAAACATACTTAGAACTCTTGATTAATGAGATCGGCCCTGCATTAGACAGCGTAGCGCGCGAAAATCAGGAGGTTTGGTTTCAACAAGATGGCTGCCCAGCTCATTTCGGAGTAAGTGTTAGAGATTATTTAAACCAAGCATTTCCAAATCGCTGTATTGGTCGTGGTGGAACTTTAAATTGGCCAGCCAGATCTCCTGATTTAGCACCTTGCGACTTTTTTTTTATGGGGTCATCTTAAATGTAAAATTTATAAGCAGCGCCATCCAAATATTAATTCATTGAGAGAAGCTATCATGGAGGAGAGCGCCTTAATCACAAATAGGCAGCTCGCTAATGTAAGAAATTCATTCTACAATAGACTTGGTTATTGCTTGGCTGAAAACGGAGGATTATTCGAATATTTGTTATAATAATAAATTGTAGTGATTATTTTATTCAGAGAATTACTGTTTGAAATTTGAATTGTAGTAGATAGGTCTTAATGTTTACATGAATTATTTCCAATTTAAAAAGATTTTCAATAAAAATCCTATAAAAAATAAATATTTCATTGAAATGTACAATTGTCGTAATAATAGGTATGGAGATTTTTGTATGAATTTAATTTACCTATTTATTTGTTTCTATTTTTGTTTCAATTCCATGGCTATTTGATATTTTCAACGTAATTTTCAATATTTTCTTATTTAATTTGTGTCGTTACAAAGCATGTAAAAGTAATTCTGTTTATTGATTTAGATGCAGAATTTTATGCTCTACAACATTTATTTGAAGCATTTTTGTCTAAAATAATTTGGGGAGCAATGGGCACGAAAAAACTGTTTTTCTCATATGAATCGCCTATGTACACAGGTATGATATATATATATATATATATATATATATATATATATATATATATATATATATATATATATATATATATACCGGGTGTCTTAGGCCGACCGACACATGGGCGATTAACATGTAAAATTAGTTAATTGTGAATAGTATCTCCCCAGTGCAAGATATTAAGATGAAATTTTGCATGCTTATCCGGGGATACTATTTCTATGGATTTCAATTCAAATCAGTCAATTTACAAGTGTAATATTAGAATAATTTAAGAAAAATTGTAGAAGTACCATGAATGTTATTCATATCTTGAAAATAATAGTATCTAAGCAACAGCTCTGATAGAGTAGGGGTAACGTGCGCGCTTCACAATTTAGAGAGTCGGGTTCGAAACCAACCGACAGCAATATTTATTTTTTAATTTTTTCTTTTCAAGAAACCCACGATTCCTATACCTTCCTTATCTTTGGCAGCGGTAGTTTAAAAGATGAAATACTGTGTTCCATAAAATAAAAATGTAAGAATATCTTTCTCTTCCTAATGGTATAGTCCACTTTGGCCGAAATTCAATTATAATACAGCTACAAATAAACGATATTACAAATACGCAATAAAAACAACGATCACGTAAAACTCCCCGACCGTAAGTTCCAGAACATATCGTTTAACCGCTTGGAGACGACGACCCGGCCCGAAAATTGAGTATTCGATACACGAAAGTGTCATACGGCGCAAAGTGCGGTCCAACAGATTAAACGCGGAATCATATTGTGCTTATAGACACGGAGCGCAGAGCAAGACCAGCCAAGGCGAAGCGCTAAGCACTGAACACCGAGCAGTGAACAGAACATAACATATTGCAGTTGAAAACTTTGGAACTCATTTAGAAACACTCGCAGAAACGAAGACGGGGAACCACTGAGTAAATTGAACAAAACTTCACGGTGAAAAATGATGCGATGTGGTTTGTCAACCAGCCAGTTCTTCATGAGAGACTTTCCGAATGTGTAGTAGCCATTACTTTATTTTTCATAATTATTATCACATTACTAACTGCAACATAAGGCACAATAGATTTTATATGCAGCTGGTATCGAAATTGAATCTGTAACATTTCACTTTAATATGAGAAAATTGACATGATACGTATTAAATTCAACAACGTAAGTAAAATTAATGTAACCCCCCCCCCCCTAAGACCGGTTATTGCAAGTTAATGTCACTAGTTTAGTGCCACCAGCTACCAGTTTGTAGCTTTATATTAAAACCGTTCAAAGAATTCCCTGTTACCAAATTGTAAACCGTTGCCGCCATCTGTAACCTACTTTTAAGAAATAAATTAACAAATAATATTGTAACGTGTGAGCCCCACTGCGATGACGCAATCACGCTAGCAGCCGGGCTACGTAAACAAACTAGCCGCGACGTGTTTAATTACTTCCGGTCGCCTGCACCTTTTGTGTTCATTGTTATTATACAGTCGAACATTCTAGAGCTCTCTGGAAATTAATGGCAGCTGTATAAAAGAGACGCAGCTATGTTCGAGAGTTAGTTAGTTACATGGAGAAACATATAGAGACATTCACATAGAGTATTAGTATTGCACAGTAGTATCGTGGTGAACGTATGCAGTTTAGTGTCGAGTGGAGGACTCGAAAAGTTACTAGTTAACTGGGATAGCTGTGGATGTGAATACTCGGTAGTGTTGACGAGAATTTGGGAAGCTGTAGTGTACAAGGACAGTAAGGGCGAGTCGGGAAGTTACTGGTATACCGGGATAGCCGTGAAAGAGAATACTCGGTAGTGTTGAAGAGTAATGGGAAGCTAGGTGTATGAGGATAGTAACGGCAAGTGGAAGTGGATACTCGGCAGTAGTGGTGAAGAATTGTGGCATACGGACAGTCAGTCATACTGAAGCTGTGGAAGTTAGACAGTTAGTTATATAAATAGACAGATAGTGTGACTTCTGTCCGAGCAGTTCAATATACAGACGCTGTTGAGTCAGTTGAGTATATAGATGCTGTGGAGGTCGGTAGGCGACCGGTTGAACGTGATATAATAAACAGGGACATAAATAGTCGAAATAAATAACTAGTAAGATCATATAAATAAATAGTCGTGTTAACTGTTAATTAAATAAATAGTGTTAGAGTTATCTAGTTACTTATAGTTTAAGTCTTAATTAGTTTTTTTAATAATTGTTTAATATTAGTAATCGTTATTATTTAATACCTTTTTAATATTTAATTATAGTTTAATAAACCTTTATTTTAACTAATAATAATAATTGTCTAATAACACTTCACCCAAATAAATAAAAACGTTACAATATTTAAAGTTAAATAAATAGGCCGTAGGTTCCTTATATGTTTATGACAACAGTCAGGACGTTTCGGACTAAATTTGTCAATTCTCAGCAAGTATAAATATTTAAAAAATAATATAAATGATTGAAAATATACTTTCTGAACTACATTATTACAATGTATATTTTCAATCGTTTATATTATTTTTTAAAATAGTTGTACTTGCTGAGGATGAATAAATTTTGTACGAAACGTGATATGTAATAAATCGACGTACGATTGATGTCATAAACTTAACTCCAAACTTCAAGACTGTTCCCAAATTTCCCATTTCAAATAATAATTAATTTGGATTCTTAACAGTCCGGAGATGGAAATAAATATTGATACACGATAATTATAATAATACCTAAATAAAAAGTATTAATTACTCACTTTAGATGCAAAATAGCTGACACACTTAGACCAACGCCTATTATCATGATATAGGAATTACTTAACTAGGTATTTGTTTTGCTATGCCCGCTTCCAAACGTTTGATAACAGACGCTTTAAAAATAACAGAAAATACAGTTGACAGACATAATAATTTGCAAAAATTATTAATTTATTTCATTGTGCAAATATAATCACACAAAAATAACTAAAATTTTGATATCTACGTAAGTAATACCTAGTTAAGTATTGTTTAATTCCAACTAGGCAACGGTTTAGGATTCGTTGGTGAAATCGAATGTTACTGTACGAGAAACACATTTATCAAACATCTATCTAATTTTAATAGTAACGACTATTTCCAGAACAATTTAATACCCAATGAAATAACAAGATTTTGAATATTTGGATCAATCAGAACATACTTACAGCGAATATTGCATACTAGGTGAAAATTTTCAGAAACTTACCGCGAATATTGCACTGATTTGACATATAAAATCCCAAATTACAGCCTAAAATTGCAAATATATTTAAGCAATCTTTTAAGTTTTTTGTAATTATAAACAGATAAGAGAAATAAAATGGAATTTTGGGCATTGTGACTCTTAGAAATTTACAGTAAATCTGCATTAAAAAGTAGGGTACATTTATAATCATAGCAAAATGAATTGTTTTGGAACGTTTTCTTATGAAAATAATATTGTAAAAAACATTCCTGTAGATGCTACATTTTGTGATGAAAGAAGATATCAATTCGAGAATACGTCAGATGTTTGCCTAAAATTCTAACCTTGGTAACCGCGGTAACAATAAAAACCATTTGGAATACTACAGCCAAATTTTATATGTAATAAGTATCTATTTAAATAATAAAAATTAATATGACTTTTTGAAATTTAATGTTCTGGAAATAGTCTAACGAATGTATTATTTTGATAATAATTTGACAGAAAAAGTACCTTCAACTGCGTTTCGGGCACTTTTTGTCAAATTACTATCAAAACAAACTCATCCAGTTTCTAGGCAACACATATTTTCAGGCAGAATTGATCATTTTCAATGCACTTAATTTATTACTACAGAAAATAAGAGACAATAGAATTAATTTTTTTACATTTTTGTAGAGAGCTCAATGAATATGTATAACAAATACGTTCAAAATGTTATTAATGTGTTGAATTTACATTGTTTATTTAGTAGCATAACTCCATTGTTATATTATCTACCTTTCGAAGTTTTATTAATCGCATAATAATGTTAGAACCAATTTCAAATAACTCATTCTGTTTAATTCATAACACAAACAATGCCAACATTTATAGAACAAAATATTCTACTATAATAGCATCAATTTGGATCACTTTGTTGATTCTCATACCAGTTATTTACTGTCAATCAAGCTAATTCCATTTGCAAAATCATATTGAAATTGTATGAATCAGTCAGGAACAGTTTGTTGTGCTTATCATATCCAATCACCGCATAACAAATCAGAAATACTGATGAGTGTAGGTACAAAATATAAGGCACCAGACAAACGAGCTCTATAGAACTCGGTATACGACTTTTCGTTTCGTTTCGATTCAGCTCCGAAAAAAATTATTTTGTTTCGATTAATATTATTCCTGCTTTAAAAAAATTGTTTCCGTTCAAACGAAAAAAATTTCGTTCCAAACCGGTTATTTTCGTTCCAGATATTTTTATATAAAAAACTCCTAGACCTATTTTTAATAATTTTAGTAATTACTATTATACAATAAATAGGTAATTAAAAAATTAGTAAACTATTTCTATGGTTAAACAAATGTTTGAACCCACGATCTCAACATTTGTACTGTTGCATGTTACCAACTACACAAATTCCCGCCGGCTAGCATTCTTTTCTTTTTTTCTTTGTTTTAAAATCAAATAAAAAATAGCACTTACATTCATCTTAATCTATTAAATGTTGAATACTAACTTAATGCCCGTATTCATAAAAACCCGTAAAAAATTTAACAGTTCGTTATAATTTTTATCCAGTAAAAACAGTCGACACTGACAGAAAAATCGAAGTGTAATTTGTCAAGTTTGATTCTGTTTGTCAAAAATTTTAACGAGCCGTTTTGAAACTTTACGAGTGTATATGAATATGGGCATAAGACTAAGAATATAATTAATTACTCAAACACCTAGATAGGTAATTTTTTTCTACAATTAAAACGACTATTTATTTTCACTATATTACTGATTATTTATTTCCACTATTTATGTCACTTTACATTCAAATGTCCGACCTACCGACCTCCACAGCGTCTATATACTCAACTGACAACAGCATCTGTACAATTAACTGCTCGGACAGAATTCACACCTTTCACCTCACTGTCTATTTATGTAACTCTCTCACTTCCACAGCCTCAGTATCACCGACAGTCCGTATTCCACAACTGAGCTCAACAGTCTGGCGAGTATCCACTTGTTGAGTTTTTTCTGCGTTCCAGCTAAAATAATTGACTTGATATATAATTATACAAATATATTTAAATATTACAACTTGTGGGAGAAATAATAGCAGGAATGCAGTCTAAATTTGTTTATTATTTAGTCTGAGTCCAACGTGTTTCGCTGCCACTTACAGCTTCATCAGGGCAAAAGACTAAGGCGTTAAAAAATAATAAATAAAAATAAATATATTTGTTCAAACATTGGCCTCAGACTAAATAATAAACAAATTTAGACTGCACTCCTGCTATTATTCCTCCCATCAACATCATCAGTCGTTTATTTCATTTTACATTACAACTTGTTATCTCCAATGGGTCGTATGGGGATTCCCTATGTTACATTTTATAATTGACCATTTCTAGCCCTGAAGAAGACTGTAGTTACAGTCGAAACGTAGGCCAGGAAATAAATAATTTTCACTAGACTGCGTGTCTGATTGTTTGCCGTTTTTCGCCCCCGTTTGTCCCTTACACCGGGGCATGGGCTTGTGTATCAAAATTTAGAGCGTGTTGCAGGGGTTAAAAGTGACAAACCGATACCTAAACGAAGTGAACTTATTAAAAGTGCAGAATGTCAAGTTTCACAAAAATGTACTATCGGTTTTATTGACACAAACTTTCTAATAGGGCTGTTGGAAGAATTTTTATATGATTTCTAAGTACTAAATTTTAAAAGATATTGTTCTTTAAAGAGCCAGGAAATATCCATTAGTTATTTTACAATTAATTATTGAAATATGTGTAATATTTTGAAAAAGTCACGTGACCTAAAACAAAATGTGACGTCAGAGCACATACAGTTTAACATGTGACAAACTATCGCCTACTTTTATTTATATAAATAACGTAAGCAGTGGTGGAACCATGCCATATTGAAACTGATATTGACTTGATATATTAAACGACCAAATCATAGTCAATTGCTATTTTGTACTATACCGTATTGATAATAAATAATTGATAAATTATTCGGATATCTTCGGCTTGGATTAATAAATCTACGTACATTTCAAAATCATTGTGTAGGACACGCCTGCTCATACAATCATTTGAATAACGAAAACCGAAAACGACTATTACGAGACTTCAATTTAATTCGCAGAATAATGAGATTTCAAAGTAATCAATTTACTTTAGATGATATCTTTTTTATTAGTTTATTTCGCCTTAGAAAGGAACTTATACATAATTTTATTCATCAGCTTTTGCCATATATGTCAAATTCAAACCATCCGATATCTATTACATCTGAATTAAACATATTTGCCGCGTTAAATTTTTATCCTACTGATATTTATCAAAAATTAATTGGACAATATCTATGAGTCCACTATCAATTTCAACTTTCGGATGAAGTTGTAGATAATCAAGTAATAAACTACTATAATGTTTAGGTTGAATATGCATTCGTTTATTCATCTAAAGAAAATTATTCATTATTATTATAGTTTTCAATATACTATGTATACTCAAGTTTTTACCTAATAATAATAATACATTTACAAAATGACTTTAAACACTTTTAAGGTTATATTTTGATTAGTAAAGCCGGTTCTCACACAGCATGCACACCGTAGTGCAGAAAACGCTGATAACGCTACGACGAAAAATATTCTGTAAACTGTTTTCGAAGGTTGATTTTGTCAAAAATATATTGCACGATATGGTTAAAGCAACAACTTTATATTGTCGCTTTCTATCAAGTCAATAATTTCTACATATCAATAAAAATAAAGCAATAGCAATATCGTGTAGTTCCAAAATATTGAGATTGATAAGTAACCATGATAAAGTGCAGTAAGGGGACATATCATTGTCAATGTGGCGTGGTAGCACCACTGTTTTCTTATTGAATGCGAATGACGTATTGTATGTGCCCCGACGTCATAGGAGTGGGAGGTTATTTTTCATGACTATTTCTGGCGCCAATTTTTTTATTTAATTATTTACGAAAATAATAATAAATTATTTTATCTACACCTGTTTAGTAATATATTGATTATGTACGTAACCATGGATACATAATACCGTTCATTAACCACGCCCCGTGGATTATGACTCATAATCCACGGGGCGAGGTTACATAAGACACGGAACTGTCAAATTTATTGTTGAGGGTTCACAATCATCTTCATTTAGCGGTTATGCGCAAAGTATTTTGTAAGAAATAATCGTTTTATTTATCATTATTATAGTTTTATGACCATATTAACCAAGTCATGATATTTACTCTGTGAGTAATATTTCAGTAAATTGTTTAAATAGTAAGTTATTTTTATAAGATTCTAAAATTTGTTACAAAAAAATGATTAAATTATTTTCACAACCAACCTGGTATCATGGTACCAGATTAATTATTCGTAATTTTCTCTTCTGTTTTTGTAATTTATTTCATCAGTAAAAATTAAATTCAAGCATGTGGTTGAATTCATAATTTTACATAGATTCTAAATATATAAAAATAAATAAGATATCTCATTTGAAACATGAAACTTAATGTCACTTCCGGTTACACCGGAAGCGCTATCATCATGCCAAATACAATGATTTGTGAGTCCTTCAGTCTAGTTTAAAAATATATAAAAGAATTGAAAATAATTATAAATAAGAAAGTTATTTAGAGTGGACCATTTTTCAGTGTCACCCGGTATAATATGATTTCAATTGGAGGTGTAGATAAAATATCGTATTCTACTCGCGTATAATGGCTATTATTCACTCGGATGAATTACCACACTCGCCTACGGCTCGTGTTCTAAAATCATCCTCGTGAATAATAGCCATCATAATACGCTCGTTGAATAATATACTAATAATTATTTATATTACTATGAAAAATATTGCATAAACTTGCATTTAAAATACTTTTTAAAAATTAGTTGCATTAATCCACAGATATAACAGACTAAATAAGTAAAACGTACAAAATTAATTTCAGTTCAAATTATGCAAATCAAGAACACATCATCTGGAACAATAGTGTTTGCTTGAGAGAGAATCAGTGGATATAATTCTTCGATACCAAATAAGCATTATCTCTGCTAACGTCACCTCAGCACTGCGTGGCGTCTGTTTACGAATCCCGATCTCAGAGTAATAAAGCAGGCTTTAATTATCTGGAAACTAAGTTCTGACAAGATGTTTGGGAAGTTGTAAGTGATTACTAGGTAATGCATCTTGTTGTTTCAGCGCTGTCTTCCACTTCAGCGTTCGGGCGCCTCTCTGAGCTATGAATCAGCTGCACTCCTTGCACTTGGTGCACATCCAACATAGCGCCACCAGGAATCGACCCCGGGAGGATTCAATCCGCGATTAATGCGCAGGCGTGAAAGGTTTGTTGGTATTGCCAATTCGGTACTGCATTATTCGACACGATACAACTTCGTACTGTGATTCATCGGTCATCATCCTATTTTATTTGCATTTTGATGGTACAAGTTGTAAGCCTACAATCTCTGAAAGGAAGCTGCAGCTTACATTAGCGCTGTCATACTTCAGTTGGCCCATCAGTTTTCAGGTGGTTCTGTCGCGATAAATAGATAATGAGCCATTTACGAGACTTTTTAATGAAATTTAAGTATGTTATTTTTCATGAGTTTTTACACATGTATGCAAATTTTTTAAAAAGATTTACCACCGTAATCTAAGATATTTGAAACCAAAATAGAGTGAAAATACAATGGCAATATAGGAATAATATTTAACATGTACAAAAAAAACTAGCTTACAGCAGTTCAAGTGACAGTTTTTACATGAATGTAAAAAAAACTAGCAGTTACCAGCTACTTTTATAGTTATTCTCTTCGAAAGACAAAAAATATGTGGTTTTCGATGGAATTTTTGCGTTTATTAACAGTTATAAATTTTTCTTAAACATAAGTTATTTATTGTTTTTACCTTCCGTCACCTTTAGGTAAGGAAGGTATTGTTTTTGGTCAAGAAATTCGGTGGTGAGTTTGGATGAATAAGCACGTTTTAGGGTCCCTAGAATACGATTTTACTATTTTGACAATGATGTGTGTGTGTGTGCGCGTGCGTGCGTGCGTGTGTGTGTATACGTGTGCGTGTGTGCGTGCGTGCATGCTGCGTGTATGTGTGTGTGACAAAATTTTCTAATGCGATTACTCTAATACTACAATTCCAAAAATTATAATTCTTTCGTATTCCTCTTCGTTACATCCAAATGAAGAGCTGATTAGGTTTTGGTTATAATTGGTCAACCGGAAGTACCCTCATTTGAAGATTTTAACAGTTTTTCTTGAAAAAACGATGTTAAATATCATTTTTCACATTTATTGGTAGTATAAATATTGAAGAATGTTTTATACGATGAATGTATTTTATGCTTCATATTAAATGTATATAGAGTTAAAAAATTATGAAGAAATTAAATATCATATATTAGCCAGCTATGCTATAACAGCTGCTATATTAAGAAAATTCTGATTGAAAGGTGTCAGTGTCAATTGACATAGTATGTTTTTTTTGTCATAATTTTACTGGAAATATAGGATCTTTTGCTAGAAACTTTCTGTATGGAATTTGTATAAATTACATACAACTGCATTAAGGTAATATACAAGAAATAGAATCTTTTGCAAGGAACTTTCTGTATGACATTTATGCAAAATACATAGAACTGACGGAAGGTAATGTGCTGGCCACATCAGATTTTTTATTTTAATAAAATATTTACAACATTTATTTAATTTTCTTAATAACTCTAAACTGTAAAGAATGTAGAATATTTATTTTTTATGAATTCTTTCACTTGGCAAAATTTTTATATGAGACTCCCGATAGAACCATCATCATTTTATTTGTTTGATACATTATAAAACATAAATTAAATTAACTTATCGATAATATTTATTAATATTACATTTTATCAGTTAGGTGTTTCTTAGCAAGATATGTTTACTAAAATATTTACTGTTCTCGTTACGATATGGATGTAAGAATTGTTCGGAACGAGAAAAAAATCATTACACTGTAAAGTTTTGGCGTAGCTGGACCTACCTTTTTGGGTTGAAACTATATGCAACCCCAAGGTAGAACTATCCTTCCTTATTAAAAGGTCGATGCACCAATCTCTGCTTAGGGTAGGAAAACCTACCTCACACCCAGGTAGACACGATGCGACCCTTCATATAGTGGGATGGAAATACCTACAGAGGTTTATGTAAATGCTTGTAAGTGATTTATAAATATCATAGCACAAGGTACTTGCAAATATCTATATGGTCGTTGAAAATACTTTATAGTGATTTGTAAATATCGTAACACAAGGTACTTGGAAATATCTGTATGGTTGTTAGAAATGCTTTATAGTGATTTATATGATCCCCCACATAAGGAAGTTGCAAATTCCTTTAAAAATATTAGGATTTAGGAAAAATAATAAAATGTTTATAATAATAAAAATTATTATTAATAAAAAAACATAATAAACAAAAAACATATTAAAGCCACATATTATAAAAAACACAAATAAAATAAGTACACATTACAAAAAAACACATATTATAAATAAAGTTGGTACATATTATTTAAAAAAAACCCAAATATAGAACATGTAAAATCATACTTCCGTACTTCCTGCTTTCTTTTCCTTTACGCAAAAGAGATTTAAATAAAAGTCTTCATCTGAATCAATAAGCAAAATTAATTTTGCATATTTTGTAAGAATGTCGAAAATCGCCCCAAAAATAACAAATATTAATGATTTATTGGTCAAGCTTTGTTTAGTTTATTTATATTATTACTTGTAATTTCTGTTCGAGTGAACAATTATATATTTAAATTATAGATCATTTTTCACTTAAACAGAAATTAGAAAAAAGACCTAATAAAAATAAATTAACCTAACTTGATAGATAATTTGTTAATTTATTTGTTTCATTTTCATGGCTAACGCTATTTTTGGGGTGATTTTCGACGTTTCAAATTTGTCATTAGAAGGCATGCAAAATTAATTTTGCTTATTGATTCAGATGTAAGTATGATTTTACATGTTAAAGTCCTATGTTCGGAAGTTCTTCACTATATCATATAAAAAAAAAAACACATAACTGAAAAATAACTTTACATAATAAGAAAATATATACATGGTATTCATAGTCTTAATCAGATAAGGTATTAAACAATCTCTGGATTGTGATATTTTTACAAGGGTTTATTAATTTTATGACAAAATCACTTAAAAACGTAAGTGTTTTTTTTTTAAAGCGGGAGGATATTTTAAATTGAAAATATATATTGCGGCCATCAAATCGATGACCGCATCAGTAATGGTTTTACTTTCGCAAATTTTCATTTTATCTACGCAAACGTAAAACAAATTGTTTAGAAAAAGATCATTGTTGCTGGGTACTGCTCCAACGATTGCAGGTCCTGGGGGAACATTATCAGTAACTAAAATGATCTTCTGCGTATCTTCTTGCAGCAGGCACGGTAAAATTATCATGGCCGTGTCTAACGAAAGATCTGAAAACAAAAAAGATTATTAGATTTCTTTTCAAAAGTAGGTATACTTAATACAAGTTTTTCATATACATATATAAATATATAATAAAAGTATATTGTTAAATGAAAAATAAACATTAAATAGTCACTGTGTGCGGAAAGATAAAATTCTATAATTTCGATATTATACAATTACGAATGGATTAAATGAAAATCTATAAATAAAAAGAAAATGAAATAATATGTAGAAATATAAAATAAAGAAAAATTACCTTGAAAGTTATTATTCTTATATGTAAAACGCAGTTTCTCAAAATGTCCACGTTTTTCGGATATAGATACCATCTTCTTTATACTTGGTTGTGAGAAATATTGTAGTAACAATTCTTTCATAATATGTAATATTATTACATTTGTAATACCTCTCTAAATTAAGATGGAGCTAAAAACAGTAGAATATTAGTTTTCATATACTTAATTTATAAAACATATTTTTACCTGATTCTCAAGTCTTAAGACAGGATACATTTCCAAAATTTCTTTCACTGTATTTTCACGAAACATCCCAAATCTGTGTCCTTTAGTACGCTCCATACGATCAGATATTATGAGTAAGTCGGGTGTCGGATTGTTTAATTCTAATTTCATATTATTTATGTGTTTTAATTGTGTTGTTGTCTTCCCCAATTACGACTGGAATTTCAATATTGTTCCCTCTGTATTGTTTGGAACTGTCTTCTGTAGCGACGTCTTTTTTCCTTTGTGTTGCAAATTTTTTTCTCATTTCAAAAACTTCTTCGTCATCTTGCAGTTTGCCTCTTTCTGTCTTAAATTTGGTTTTTAAGCTTGCTAACCAAGTGTCCTATAACAATATTGGTACGTGTTATATTCTATAGTTAGTACATAAATATACTTACATAATAATTAGAATTTTTTATGTATAACTGCCTAGGAATTTGTTTATCCGTCAATCCTGGATAGACATAAATTAATTTTGAGCACACCAAATTGTACTCAGCTGATGTTGGATATAATACTGCACTTAAAAACAGCCATATTGAATTTTCTAAAATATACGTTATATTATTGAAGTATTGAAAAATGAACAAATACTACGAAATCAAGCAAAATAACATTTGAAAACTTACCAGATAAATAATGCACAATTCCACTATAGAACAACTGATCAGTTTCACTGTCGACAATATGATAGAATTATACGTAAAACAACAAGTTCGCATCTCCTTGACACCCCCCTACCCTTACCCAAGATATATTCGGTTATTCCGAGCTAGCCGAAAAACCCATCGGGTGCTTTGACCTTGCAATGCACGTGCAATGCTATCACAATTTCTGAGAAATGCTAAACATCATTTATTTCAACCACTTTTCATTTCCAAAATGTTACAGATAACTAATATCATTTGCTATTTGTTTATATTATGTCTTACAGACCGACATCCTCAAATTTGTTTCAAACAAATTTTAATCATTCATATAATTTGTTGAATACCTACGTGTGATTTATACTCAATTTCTATTGTAATTTGTTATATTCAAGTTTTCTATTTCACACATTTGTTAATGCTGTAACGTTCTATCTTGTTCAAGAGTTTATTACTAATTTTTTTTTTTTAACATGGAAAACAATGTATGCATTCCGGAATTATAAAATATGCTAGTATTAATTGAGAAATTTAATTTATTTATATTAACAATATGCAGTATGTGTTGTGTTTTAATAAAAATAATAAAACATAAATCTTATTTGCCACTTTTCCCTTTACTTCATTTAAAATTTTACATAATCACAACACATTAGTTTACCGTCAGTACCCACTATTACAATTTTCTTCTCAAGATATATTACATTGTTGTGTTATTAATGTTAAGTTGAATTTATTCGTTATTCCAATATCAATTTTTTGATTAACAAAATATTTATTCTCATTATGGAATTATTGATAGTACGGAATCTATTACTAATTATAGAAACTAAATACCTAAATAAAATGGCACCAAGAAAAGAAATTTATCATAAAATATTATTTTCAGTACAAAGTCAATAGCTTGCGACAAATAGCAAAAAAAGCTATTGTTATTCGAAGCGGTGGTTTGCGTACCCATATTTTTGGTATGACTGTATTTCATATTCGCAGAATCAACTCTAAAGGTCTAAAGATGCAAAACGGGTGGAAGCGTCTACCTGACTTACTTACAGTGCAACTCAGATACCTGTAAGGGACCTTGATCTGCCTGGCCAAAATTTCCTACCCTTTTCTTCCCATTTTTCTACCTCTCTACCCTAAACCGACCCAAAAGAAGGTTCAGCGACTTGTTTGTAGATTCATCTTCCCTGTTTCTACCTCAAAACTTTACAGTGTAGACACAGTTTTATGGGAAAAAGAAGTAGCGTTCAAACACGCATGCACATACGTAGACATCGTCGTGAGGTCGTGAGCTAATTCTAGGAACTTTAAATGCGCTTAGTCATAAAAATCTTTATATGCGATCCACACTCTTCTACCCCCATAGCTGGAGTAGACGAAATATATAATATAAGAAATAATTATTCATATAATCTTTTCATACCAAAGATAGTGCGTTTGATATTGAAAAAAGTCAAATAAAAAAATTATAATATTTAAATTTAAAAATCTGATGTGGCCAACACAATACCTCCCGCTATTTAATTTTTATTAATTTAAACACATACCTATATTTACTTATGCTGGAAACTGAATTGACCTTTCCATATAACTATTGCTCTATTTATATTTTTTTTATTTTTAAACCTTTAATATTATTAATTTGAAATGATTATGCTTTATCCGTTTTAACTATAAAGTGGTGTGAAAAAAGGAGTAGCGTGATCTTTTTTTTTTTATTGAAGGCATATAAAGGTACTTCGACAGCTAGGTCACTAGTACCACTTATTACAATAGGTTTACAATTTGTTTATTACATTAATTTCTGTTAAATATGTTATTATATTATTTTGTGTATCGGGGTTGTTTGATAGTGCACTTTTTAGATTAAGGGGGATATTATTAATTGTTCTAATTTGGTCATGTTCTTGGCACTCTATTATTAAATGTCTCACTGTTGTTGTTTAATTGGATAATTTCGGGGTATTATCCAATCAGAAAAAAGATCAATCTGCTCATATTTTCACACCACTCTATAATCAAAACGGATACAGTTTAGTTCTTTGACAGTAATATTTATCTGTCAGTTACATACATTTGAGGTCTGAACTGTGTAACCAAGGAGTTTTGTTTGTTTAAAGCGTAGGCCCCGGGATTTAAATTATAGATAATTTTATAAATTTATCCATAAAATACATAGAAAAAGTATTAATGCAATCCTGTAGAAAATTTAATAATCTTTATTTTTATAATAACATTAATCGCAAAAAAATGCATTATAGGTATTTTTTGAAGAAAAACTATTTTGAATTTTAAGTGAAGTGACATTTCCGGTTATCCGATTTACACCAAAATCTAATGAGTTCTTTTCATATTAGAACAAGGTCGAAATACAAGGTTTCAAAATTTTCCGAATAATAGTATTTGAGTTAGAGCGGAGGATCCACACAGACATAATCGTGAAAATGTTAAAATCGGATTCTAGGGAATTTAAAACGTAGTCATTTACCAAAATCTCGACATGCAATTTTTAGCAAGATCCCTATGCCTCCCTTAATAAAGATAGCGGGAGGTAAAAATAAGAAAAAAAAAACTTAAATTATAAAATTGACTTTTCAATTAAATTTATGTTTGTATTAGACGAAATAAATTATTAATGACCATATTTATACAATAATTAGATAGATACTGTCGACGGGGATGGTAACAATGTAATTTTGCAAACCAAATCTATAGGTATATTTGACTTTCGCCGACAACATTCAACGAAACACATTTTTTTCTTCAGTTTGATCATTTTTATCGAATATATGCAAAATTCCTCCAAGTCCAGAAGTTTTATTTTTATTTTATATTTTTAATAGACCCACAGAAACATGGATAACACTTAAAAATATCTATGGGATATCATATATAATATTATAAGTGGTAATTTTTTGCCGGAAAAATTTGCTTATTGTTACGAGAGCTGGTTGCCTAGCAATTTATTGAGTGGCATTGACAAAAAAATCACGAGTTGTCAACGAGTGATTTTTGATCAATGTCACGAGATAAATTAGCAACAGGCTCGAGTAAAGCAATTAGAAAATTTTTTCAAGATAAAATTTAACCACGAATGGTATGCGGATGACTATTTCCAAAATAAAAATCTGGTAATCATTTATATAATTTTTTTCTTGACAAAAATCTTGTAATTTTTATTGTGTTTAGAGGTATTATGTTTCAGTTTGCTTTTTCAACGTTTTAAATAGATTCCTGTCCGAATCGACTCATTTTTAATAAAAACTGATAACACTTTAAATATACACACTTTGACAGATATGTAAACAATATGTGTAGATGGTCTGTGTTCTAAAACGTCAAAAAAAATCGCTTATCAAAACTCACTTGGAAAAATACAACATCTTACTGGCTTAAAGGGACCGAAAAAATTTTGTGACAGTGTTTTGTCGAAATGAAACTTGGTAACTAGGCAGAATCCTGAATTTGGATTGGCTTATAAATTAATGAGTGAAATAGTCATAATAATTAGAGCAGTAACTTCTGCCAGGATCTTACAAATGGAGCATTAGTTCCAACAATAGAATGGACTTCTTCTTACACGATAATATTAGCTGCTATTACCCACTTACTATGTTAGTATTATCGATAACTACAACATTAACTAGTGGTGAAAAACCTTTGACGCCATTAGAAACATAGTAAGTTATTCCGATAAAACATAATTACCCTAGTAGGTACCACCTTCCGTTTATCGCTATCGCTGGCGAAGGCGTCAAGGTCCCCAGCCGAGCAGATCGTGCAGAGCCTGCTAAGTCGATAGTAATTTGTGCTGGCTGGTTCCGAGAATCGCCCCCGCATAGCTCCGATTCCTTCCCTCGGTAAATGCATTATTAACTGCATTCATCTTTGTGAATATGATATGCGATTCGCCGGAATACAACTTGTGCATGCAAAGAAAATGTCTGCTTCATTATGCATGTATGCATGTAAGATGTTTGTTTTCGATATAAGTAATACAGTTCTACTCCTGTAAGAGATCTTGTCTGCTTTGTTTTGAATAAAATACAACTACTTACTTGCTTGTTTTGTATGAGTGGAGTTGAGATCTTGAATTGTTGGAATGCTTTGCTTTGTAATTGTTGTTGCAAAATCATTATTTTATATCATAAGCTTTCATAACAAATAAAAAATAAAAATTATGTTATATGTCTAATCTCACATAATTTACAACTGCACATCTCGCACTTCTAAACATTCATATTGTACATATAATTTTGAAGACTTAAACATATTTAATTGCTGGAATTTAGATAAGGGACATTCTTCAACTATATGCTGCATTGTTTCTCTTTCTGCTCCATATGTTTATATTTTCATTCATGGTTAATTTCCTTTATAAACATTCTGAGTCTGATTTTGTGACGTCATAATTTTGTACACACGGGAGAGACCACGAGCTCACAAAATTGTGACATCATTAAAAATTTTATATAAATTTTAAAAAATTAGTTTGTTGCTTTTTTTAATATTCCATAATCCATACCTTAATCCCACACTGTATGTATAATTTGAAATTAAAGCTGCTTTTTAAAGAATTATATATATATATATATATATATATATATATATATATATATATATATATATATATATATATATATATATACGCAACAATACAGAGTGTTCATTTTAAATGGGCTGCCATTGCTATCTCGAGAACTATAAGAGTTACAAAGACGTTTAAATGGGCAAACAATTTCTATTTCACAAGATAAATTTAAAGAAAAGAAAAATTATTTTTTGGACCAATGGTTCTCAAATTACGGGACCTAACTTTCAAATTTTAAATGAGGGCATACATTTTTTATTTGCTCATTCGTTAAAGAATTTAATTCTGAATTCAGGGATACAATATTTTTATTCCCTTACATAATGATTTTATTGAGAAAATGCATGTAAAGTTTCATATTAATTTGATTAAAATATGGGTATAATAAGAGTGTCATGAATCAAAAAAATGAATGGGTTAATTTTTTAACATAGAATTAGATTGCCATGAAAGAAATACATGAATATTTTGTTTAAGTTGACATTAGGCGATTTCGGGCGACATACCCGTTCACTTCTTAGGATCAGTTACGGTCACTTGCGGTATGCTATGGTCAGTGGTGGCGCCAAAAATCAATGGTTCACTTGTTGACACCGTACTTGGAGGTTATGTATATTCTGCGACATTTAATACTGTCAAAAATAGTGTCTGACAATTAAAATGCATTAACGGAGAAAGATAGTTTTTTCCATATTTGTCCAAAAAAGAGTCAACGAAAATAATGTCACTCTCTTTGACATAAGACCACGATTCCGACTGTTTTGACTTTTGACATTTCAAAAAAATACATGATAAAAAGAGATAGAAATAGTGAACAGAGAGCTGACCCGACTAGCAAACCCGTTCAGCTATGAGCACTGATCCAAGCATACCGGGTATGTTGTTCCTAGCGCCCGAATGTGTGAACGCACCTGAACGCAACTTACCGCAAGTGAACAGTTGTCGCCCGAAATCGCCTATTTATGATCACTAACAAGAACAAAAAATTCACTTCTTTAGGTCAGGGCACTCTAATTCTATGTAACAAAAATAACATGTAGTCACTTTTTTTCAATTCATGGCACTTTTATTATAGCAATATTTTAATCAAATTAGTATAAAACTTTACAGGCATTTTTCTCAAAAAAAATCGTGTAAGGGAGTAAAAAAATGATATCACTGAATTTTGAATTCAATTCTCTAACAAATGAGCAAATAAAAAATAAATGTTCTCATTTAAAATTAAAAAGGTATGTCCCGTATTTTGAGAACCACTGAATCAAAAAAATATGTTTTCTGTTATTTAAATTTGTCTTGTGAAATAGAAATTGTTTGCCCATTTAACCATCTTTGTAGCTCTTATAGTTTTCGAGATAGCAATGGTGGCCCATTTAAAATGAACACCCTGTATAACTATTATACATATCATACGCAGATTATAAAATCCATCTTTTTATAAAACGACTAGTCGTTTTCAAAGTGACTAGACACATTGTCGTACAAGTGTGTTTTGGATTTAATAAGTTGTATATTTCTGTAAATAGATCTTAACACAACCAAACCTACCATACAAGACGTACTTGAGGTATATGTTTTGTGCTTTAATGGCAAATTGTACAAAGCTTAAATTTTAAGCTAAGTTTCAACTAAAAAAATGCAATTCCAAATGTTGACAGCAATATATTATACTCATATATTATAATTCATTTCGTTTAATACTCGTATTTAAGTTACGTTGGTGCAACTGACCGTTAGTTAGGTTAAAGGTTACGTGAACGTATGATTTAGAAAAAATACAAGCGAAAGTGTCCAATCCAAATATTCATTTTACCTAGTCTTTCTGAAAGTAACAAGGACGAATTTTACAATCTGCCTACAATAAATACAAATAACGCGACAACATTATTTATGTACATATACTGTAACAGTGTAACCCTGTAACAACACAACTGAAAATGTAGGATGACCCTACACCTGCCCACTTTCATCTCTAAAAAAGTAACATTTCTGCGACATATGTATGTTTCAACCCAAAAAACCAAAGAGCAGAAAAAAATCTGGCGTGTGACTCAAGTGGCCCTTTAGGAAAGCTGGCAGTGGTCGCCTCCCTCGGCTGCAAATACTAATGACTCCTTGGGGTCGCCCGCTCAAGATGGATGAGGCAGATCAATAATCAAAAGGTCAACCTTCATAAACAACCCTCCTTGTTCGAGTTTTCCTCTATCTTCCACAAAGCGATGCTCGCTGTCGCCTTTGGGAATACCCGGTATCTCCGCTTGACACTTGTCGCTGCAAATTCACCAGATGATTTGTTCAAAGGTGATTCAGCTGGGAAGGATTGACAGGTGATTGTCACCGAAAGAAAGATGCTTAAATATTTTGTCAATGTTAAGGAATTTGATGAACAGTAGCTTGACTTTTATAATATAACAATGACAAGAATTTAGAGAATATTTAGAAGTTTTCTTTTGTAATTAAATGTCCAATAGGTAAGTACAATTCTATTGAAATGTGGTCATACTCTAAAATCTCCCGTCGCGAGAATGGGAGAGTAAGAAACGGATCAAGATTTGTACGTGACACATTGTTTTGTAAATGTTTCTAAATTTTTCTTTCGTCATACCAAATAAAAACAGACGATGCTGACAGATTATTTTTATAAAACAGGATTTCTCGTATAAGAAATTTAGTATAACTGTAAAGGATTTTATAAATTACATACTATGTAAAACCAAATAAATACAGTATAACTAGTGAATGAAAGTTTTCGTTTAAATTATTTTATAGATATGGTTTTTTTAACATTCAGCTATGAGGATTTTTGCAATTGCATTCAAATACTGGAGTAATTAATGGATGACTACGATCTAAATATACCCGCAAGATAGCAGAATAACAAGGCAAGGGTGCATTTAAAATATTTTATCATTCATAGTCATCCATCTATTTTGAGCAAAATATGCAAATGTATTTCTAGGATTTCCTAGTCCAAATTTGAATGGGTACTTGCAAAAATCCTTTTACCTGTATGCAGCACCGGATTACCTTTAAACGCGCCCCTAATAATTTTTTTTTTCTAAAATTATGAAGCGCCCCCTTGCGTTGCGGCGCCCCTAGACAGTTACCTAGTTTGCCTAGCGGATAATCCGGCTCTGCCTGAATGTGAAAAGAAACCACATCTATGAAATAATTTACGTCAACTTCATACTATTGGTTTTTCTATTCCGGTGTTCTTATGAGTCTAGAAACGCACTGAAAACACGTTGTTAAAAAGATCTATAAACGAACTGGTTTTAGCGCTTTTTGTTTCCAGAGATGACTGTTTTTGAAACTGACAGATTAATGACAAATAACCTTAAATTGCTGTCAGTCAACAATCAATTTTCATGTGTGAAGTTAGCGTGAATGCTACAAACATAACTAATAAAAAAGACCAAGTCATATTTTTGACAAATCCAATCTGCAATCTCCATAGAAAAATAGTATAAAAAACATATTTCATAAGGCCTGATTGACTTATGAAACTTGTTTTTTAATACTATTATATTATACATAAATTAAAAACTGCTAATGAAGGGTAAACATTACGCTCGAACGATGTGTACTGTCGTTATGTAAATAAAAATTTGAACCATTTAGACCTATTTTTACGTCTCGCTAAGAGAGGTATTGTATTCATGCTAAAAATCGCATATCCAGATTTTAGTGAATAAGCACGTTTCAAGGTCCCTAGAATCCGATTATAATATTTTTACGATGATGTCCGTATGTGTGTGTGTGTGTGTGTGTGTGTGTGTGTGTGTGTGTGTGTGTGTGTGTGTGTGTGTGTGTGTGTGTGTGTGAGTGTGTGTGAGTGTGTGTGTGTGTGTGTGTGTGTGTGTGTGTGTGGATGTATGTGTACATATATATATATATATATATATATATATATATATATATATATATATATATGTGTGTGTGTGTGTGTGTGTGTGTGTGTGTGTATGTGGATGTATGTGTGTGTATATATATATATATATATGTGTGTGTGTGTGTGTGGATGTGTGTGTGGATGTTTGATTCACGATTTCTCAAATACTATAAGACTTAAGACATTTTTAACTACGGATTCCTCAATCTAACAATAATGGGAAGTTTTGGTAACAATTGGACAACCGGAAGTAGTAGTTACAAGAAAAAAATCATCTAAATATTATTTATCGAAAATTTATGTAAATACTTATATTAAAGAACGTTAAATTCTTTATTCGATAAATATAAATTCATTATTATATCTTCTATAGATTTAGAGATAAATAAAAATATATAAAAATAAATGCATATAAAATAATTTGATGTAAAAAATCTCAGATCAAACTACTACAAGCCAAGAAATTCAAATGTTTTCATTTCATTTCGTTTGCATAGGCGTACAACATGAAATATTTATCAACACATTTTAACTGAAAAAATAAGAATAATTCATTTGAAAATGATGTTTCTTTCAAAATAATGCCTTTCTGAAAGATTTATGTTCTTCACTTGTTTTTGCAAAATACATAAACATAGACTTAACTTATAAACCAAGGAATAATAATTTGATTTAAACGTCAAATACTGGGTAAATATTAGCACAGAGGGCAGTGTAGTAGATAATTAGGTATCTGTAATTCTACGACATATGTCATTATTATTTATAGTGTGTTACAAAGCAATGGCACTATTTACGTATATCTGTCACACCACATAAATTAAATAGACATAGGTCAAATAATCTTTCTCTTTCTAATACAAAATGTTGCTAAGCTACTGTTATAAAGTGATGTGTATTCTTTCTTCGAACAAATGACCTTGAATAGTCATCTTTCGTGAATAATAGTGTACAATAAATAAATAAATAAATAAAAGTGTAATATTTCGATATCTACCTAGAGCCTAGTCCTGAGTACAGGCATATTTTTTAATATTAAATGAAGAAAATAAATGTATTATAAATAAATCTTTGTAAACACAAAAGAATACATCTCACGTAACAATAAATTTTCGTTTAATTGCTTGTGATAGTGCAGTAGCAGAGATTTAGGTAAACAATGCATTTAACCGTATGTACAATGTTGCGGTTTGGTATTCAGCAAACACAAGTTGTACTCGATGCTTGTAATGCTTGTATAACCGCTGGCTAGAACATAGGGTCAAATCTCACAATTCATTCCTCATAACCACAATTAACCATTATCAAAATCATAATCATACCGAATTTGTTATAGTCTCTAGTTTATTATTAATTATATTTCAGCAATATTCCAGAGCAAGAATTTGAACCTAAATTTTTTCCTAATTGATATCGTTTTGTTGATAATTTATTATTTTATTAAAAAAATAAATTATTTGTATTTTAATTTACTTGAATTTTACTGAATTTTAAACTGTTAGAATTGTTAGAAATAATCAAAAACAAATGATAAATCAAGTAAATGTCAAAATATTTCCTCAATCAAACAACGTACCCACAAATTTCATAGCAAACTGATAATGTATTAAAGTTTTATAATTTTGAAAATATAAAACCTAAATTAATTTTCAATGAAAGTCAAAGTATTTAGCATTGTTTTAAAGCTAATTTAAATTACTTTCAAAAAATATAAAAAATAAACGATAACATCACTTCCGGTGTAACCAGATATAGAATTCTGGAATTTTTCATACCAAAATGTGATGTATAAGTTCACCGTCAACTTTGTAATTTAATTCAAAAAATCTGATGTGGACACCACACGACTTCCTTGTACGCAAAACCAACATGAAATATAGACCCAATTATAAAATTAACATTCATTTTTTTTGTACTTTTTTGTCCTAATCCATAGCAAGCTTTATTACAAAAACCAAGAAGTATATAATTTTTAAATTTACATATATCGCTTATACAAAGGGCTAATTTAATAATATTGGATGTGGTAGACGCATAATTTAATTCTCTAAAACTATTATTTGAAGCATTTATTACTAAAATCAAAATAAGACCATTTTATTCAAGAAAAAACTGATAACAACTTCAGGTAATATATTACTTCCGGTTAGCCTATTTTAACCAACTGTTATTATTCCCATTGATATAAAAGTCTTATATACCAAATTTGAAAAGTTTTGGATTATATTTTAAAATAGTTTTTCATTAAAATCTATTATAGGCTTCAAGTAAAGTACCACTTCTAGAAATTATGTAATGCCCAAAAAGAGAGGTGCACAACTAGATGTTATAGTAGTCCTAAATACAAAATTTCCTTTTTTTACTGCTTACTCTTTTTGGGTTATGCGATTGAAAGTCTTATATATGGGGTCTCTTGGCCGCGTGCCTGAGTGTCAGGACTGTCAGGTCGCAAATCTGAGGAACCGGGTTCGATCTCGCCCGACGCCAAATATTTCCAATTTTAAATGGCACAAAACTGACCCCTGTGGTGCAATCTCCACGCCAGCAATGAGTGCCCGTGAGGTGACGCCTGGTAAGCGCCCGCACGGTGCAAATATTTCATCACTACCGATATCTGTGTACCAAGCAGATTAGCATACCCAGCAATGGGTAATAAGCCGTGATGATATATTTATTTTATATTTATTTATATACAAAAAAGTCTTGAATTTTATTTTAAAATAGTTTTTCATTAAAATCTATTATAGGCTTTAAGTAAAGTACCACTTCTACAAATTATGTAATGTCCAAAAAGAGAGGTGCACAACTAGATGTTACAGTAGTCCTAAATACAAAATTTCATTTTTCTACGGCTTACCCTTTTTGAGTTATGCGATTGAGAGTCTTATACCAACATACGTCAGGACGAAATTAGTTAAAATGGATTCAGGGATGGTCAAAATGGATATTTCCGTTGTAATCTGAAAACCGAAATATTTCGCGATTGCAATACTTCCTTTACTATGTACAAGGAAGTAAAAACCATGTTCGACTGTGTTTTAGGATGGAGATGGAAACAGGTAGAAGACTATGGTATAGTCGAAACGTCGGTATGAATAAATTTTATGATTGACTGCAAGTCCGAGAAATTGTAACTTCCTCTCCATATGTAATTTAAATTACTTATACTAAAATTAATAGAAAAGAAATTAGATATTTAATTTATTTTTTAATCACACTGTATATTGTGTTAAAGTGACCTCGTTCGACGAGCTTCGTTTAGCATTTGTATTAAAAACGTATTCTGGGTGTTAACCGTAGTATTAACCGTATTTCCGTTTACAGCGTATTCTATCGATTCCGAATATTCATTCATAATTTTCTCAAATTTCACACTAATAAATAAAGAAGACATTACTTATTTGCAACAAATACCCAAATTATCCTTTGAAATCCAATTTCTTTGTCCATCCCCTTAGAAGAAACACCCTTGTATCATCGTTGCGTAAACATTAATTCACAATTCCTGTCCCCTGGTCACCGTAGCCCGGGGCCTTTCTCGGCTACCGCAATTCGCATTGTCCTCCAGCGGCGTTCGTCAGGGGCAGGACCACGGCTGTCAACCGTCTTCACGTCATTCGGGGGCAGTCACTGTGTCAAATGCTGTGTCGGGTGCTCACGCATTCATGGAACTATGGAACAGGCAGACTGATTCAGAATGCAGGGGTAAAGGGATCAGGAAAGGGATTTAAGAGTATTCATGGTTTTTTGATGGATTGCGGTTGTGATTTTTATCAATATTTATTGGGAATTCTCGGGTGTAATATATTTATAATATTTTCCCTCTGGGACTACCGTGTGTAAATGTTTTTGTTGTGTTTAAATTTACATAGAAAACATGAGATGAATACTGTATCACTGATCTTTTTAAGGTGGATTAATGTAACATTCATTTAATTTCATTTTCATTACATTTTAATTCTAAAAAGTTAAAATAATGAAAATCAGTGCACGTGTTCATGCAAGCGCATTATTCATTATAATTACATTTTCAATACATTAGTACATTTCAAAGTTAAACAACTTTTAACTTTTCATTACATTTTTATTAGAAATGTAGTGAATAAGACAACTACGCTTGCGCGAATAACAGAGTCATAGCTATTTTAACATTTTAAGTAAACAGAAAACTGACATTGTTAATGAATTTAGTTATAATAAAATATATAACGAATACAAAAACAAAATAGCCAAAGATAATGTGCGGAGATCTATTTAATTTACACGGATATAAAATTACTTAGTGAATTTGTATGAACTCCCTACTTTTTTAGTGAAAATGAAATTAAAACGTAATGTAAATAAAATGAAAATGAAATTAAAATGAATGTTGCATGAATCCACCTTTAGGCTGTTTGATTATTACAAGTAGATATTTATATAGGTATAAATATAAAGAAAAGGGAAAATTGCACTTTTCTCACGATTTTATTAACCAGTTAGGTAATAAATAAACCAGTTTTTGACCAAAAACTATTTTAAAATTTATATCTACATATCGGTTAATAATCAATTATCGTTATTTATATCGATATCTGGCCTTACTTTAAAATGCTTCAAAATAGATAATAAATTTCAACTTTGGCACCGATCGTATCCATACTTGTATACAGAATGTTTCAAAAATACTGTAAAAAGATTTAAGGGCATATAGTACTGACCAAAATAAGTAAAAAAGCTTAATCAACATAGGACTGATCTTCAACTGTCTCCGAGAAAAGCGAAAAATCGAAAAAACTGACAAAGGAAATAGACTATAAAAAAACAATAAAATTTTATATGAAACGTTTTTCTCAATTTCTAATAGTTACGAAGTTATTTGAAAATTAAATATTTGCCAAGGTCGCCACAACATTTAACATAGTACAATTATTTGATTAAAAAAAAGATAAAAGCACATCTAAGAGATCATCTGAAAAGTAATCAAAAAATCCCATTTAATCAGAGTCGTAACTCTTATAGTTTTCGAGATAGCAGACGTAAACCCCGTAAAAACTCATTTTTCACTGCCTCAAATCTCGGAAACTATGGAAGATCGGACCCATGTTGATTAAGCTTTTTTACTCATTTTGGTCAGTACTATATATGCCCTTATTTTTTTACAATATTTTTGAAACAGCCTGTATGTACCTCAAGAATATTTTTGTATAAAAGTTATTCAAAAATTAAAATTGCTTGTACACTTCTTTATACACGTTATTTGCAAAACAATTTAATACTTCTGGAAGTATGTATTTATTTTTACTGGTTCCATAAATCAAAAATAAATAAATAAATAAATAAATATACCATAATGGCATATTATACTCATTGCTGGGTGTGCCACTCTACCTTGTAATGCAGATATCGGCAATGATGAGGCATATTCGTACCGTGTGGGCGTTTACCAGGCGTCACTTCACGGGCACTCATTACTGGCATGGAGAGGAATTGCACATTACATTTTGTTAAAATTTTGTTAAACCCCTATAAAATAAAAATATAATATGCTTTATTAAAAATAATGATAACAAATTATTTTTCGAATATATAAGTATACATAGTTAATATTTACATACGTCTAGATAAATAGTAGCATTAATATAACTGTTACGAGAAATTAAAGTAGCAGTAGGTACTTCTACTTTAATTTCTCGTGTCTTTTCAGCACATCTACTGCCCTCTTTTGTAGTTAACATGTACTATTTCAGCAAGATGGTCCATAGAAAATTAAATACCTACGGCCTATTACGCAATGGCAATATGTTACGTGAAAATTGTCAGTTATTTTATTTGTTTTCAAATTATATACAATACTGTATTCTTATATAACGAATAAGTATATACAGAATGACCCAGGACGATTTTACGCTATGATTATTTTAAAAACTATTCAATATTATTTTACGAAATTTGGTATCTACGGGTTTTCCAACATGCCCATTTCAACTTAAATATTTTCAAAGCAGTTGTACTTCCGGTTTAACCGGAAGCAGATATTAACTTTCTAATTCAGATTGGAATCGTATTTCTATAAATTAAGATATAAATATTTGTAAATTGTATATATGTAAACGTTGAATTTCTATAGGTCAAAAATGACCTCATAGCAAATAAATACATTATTATTATATTATTATAATGTAAATCTAAGTTATACAGGACAAATAATAGGTAATTGCGGGTCCTCCTTCACTGCATTGGTAATGAGGCTAGAAAACAATTCCGGGATGTTCAGTCAAAATCTTTATTTTCGACCGCGACCGGTTTCGGCACCAACTCTGCCTTCATCAGGAGATGATAATATTTGAAATAACTGTTATATACCCATGTTAAACGCCTATATCACGGATTCTATTATTTTTTTCTTTTTGCCCACCTGAAGCTATTTGTACCTGTAATAAGTAATATTTCAATACAATATTTTAAAACCGCTCGGCATACTAATCTTGATCAAATGTATTAGAAATTAGAATATTAAAATATTATAAATTCAAATTGGAGATTATAAAGAAAGAATAAAAACTTATGAAATATGTAAAATATATGCAGTATTTCTATAAAGTCTAATATTAGTAAATTATCAAATAAGAAGATATAAATTAAATAAAAAAATAATGCTTAATAATTAAAACTGACCAGTTTATTATTTATTTATTTTTTCTTTTCACCCACCTGTTTAGATACACTGAAAGTACACCAGTCATAAATACATTCATTGAAGTACCCAGAATATTTCATCTCTTTTTGGCCATCTATTTTGCTCTTTCTATCTTGTAAACTTACAACAGGTAAATAATATGGCAACATGGTACTCCATAAGACCCTGCACTAAACATAGAGTGTGGGACACTGTATAGTGTTTGCCCTGTATGTGATTTTATTTAAAACATACAGAAGAATTTTAAATTACATATTAAAATGACATGCGGAATTCAAATTTGCACTATCTCATTTTCATTATTTTGAAAATATTTCAACGAGAATTGACAGTAAAATAATCTATATTGTAACATGGGACGCCCGCCGTCGCCGCCACTGTAAGCGAGTGTCTATTTATAGCGGTGACGTAATCGCGCTAGTAGCCGGCCGATGTAAACAGACTGGTCGCGACGTGTTTTATTACTTCCGGTCGCCTGAACCTTTTGTGTTCATTGTTATTATGTGTTCGAATATTCTAGACTGTTCTGGAAAATAATGGCAGCTGTATATAAGGGGCGTAGCTATGCTCGAGAGACAGTTAGTTCAGTTGAGTCCCTGATCACACAACATTAGATTTGTGATCGGGGGTTGACTTACATAGTTCCATTAGTGAAGATGGACAGACACTTACATTAGTGCAGTTAGTTAATTACATGGAGAGACATAGAGATGTTCATATAGAGTGTTAGTGAGTTTGAGAAGCACAGCAGTATCGTGGTGAGCGTATGCAGTTGGTGTCGAGTAGGTACTCGGGAAGTTACTGGTATATTGGGATAGCTGTGGATGTGAATACTTGGTAGTGTTGATGAGTATTAGGAAGCTATAGTGTACGAGGACAATAACGGCGAGTCTGGAAGTTACTGGTATATTGGAATAGCTGTGAAAGTGAATACTCGGCAGGGTGGACGAGTATTGTGAAGCTAGGTATACAAGGACAGTAACAGCGAGTTGGAGTGGATACTCGGCATTGGTGTTGAAGAATTGTGGCTTACAGATAGTTGGTGATACTGAGGCTGTGGAAGAGAGAGAGTTACATAAATAAACAGACAGTGACCTCAAAGGTGTGACTTCTGTCCGAGCAGTTGAATATACAGACGCTGTTGAATCAGTTGAGTATATAGACGCTGTGGAGGTCGGTAGGCGGACAGTTGAACATGATATAAGTATATAGTGATATAAATATAGTGATATAAAATATCGCGTAAACAGTCTACAAGAGTCTGCAAAAGACCGGCAGTCTAAGATTGGAACGCGTAGTGAAATAAATAATTTGTAATATCGTGGAAATATATAGTAGTGTTAATTGGTTAAATAAATAGTGTTAATGTTAGTGTTATATAGTTAATTATAGTTTTAATCTTAATTAGTTTTTAATAATTGTTTAATATTAATTAATAGTAACTTTATAGTTTAATAAACACTTAATTTTAATTAGTAATAATTGTCTAATATTTACACTTCACCCAGATAAATAAAAACGTTACAATATTATTTGATAATTAGAAATTAGTAGTTCACCTTGTGATAAAGTTTGAAGGAGGATTATTTAAGTTTTAAGCAAAATACTACCGATCCATACTTTCGAGTTGACAACAACGACTTCCCTTATCATAAAATTCTTCACACGTTAATACATTTCGAGATTTACATATTTTTTCCGCCCGAGTGATCCAGATTTTCCCGAAAAAGAAACCCATAAACAACATATAACCCAACCTCAACCCTTTATACATTCCTAACTCCATCCACATCTCAAACCGAAAGAATGAACAACAATCTTATTTAACACGCTCTCGGAGCACCAGCAAGATTGTATTCGTGGTTGCTGTTGCCACAATACATTTTCTCCGGTGGCGCGTTCGCGTTACGAAAGCCTTGTAAACCAGTCCGATACCTACTCACGAGATCCGTGTCTGACAGCGTAGCCAGAAGGCGAATTCGCAAACCGTTACTACGTACAGCAATGATTACATGACAAGTGCTTATTAACGATGAAGATGTCAGACTCATAAGAGGATTGGGTTTCAGGCGTTCTGATGAGGTGTAATGTATGAAGGATGATCACTATAATTTGTTTGTAGGTGAAAAGTTGTTATTACTCATTTTGTATGAGAAACAGCAAGTTATTATTTACACATTTAGCTAGGAAAATTGCTGTTAGTGTACGTCTAACGAGTAAGAGAGTTTGACATATGAGCTTAGGTATGTTTCATGGGCAACGCATTCTGTAAATTGAAATACAGTTTATAGTTGAATTATATATGTAATGTTTCTTTCTAATACGATTTCACAATAGCGGAATTCTAATATGATTCGTACGAGGATATAGAGATGGGTCAATTTCCGAAATTTAAAGATACAGGAAAATTCACAGAAATTTTCTTGGAATTTTTTTTGATAAATTACCCGAGGAATTTTCAGAAAAATATCCTTCGAAAAATTTCTCCATGAATTTCAAATATGAATAAATATTGTAACTGTATGTTTATTTAGTTTTATTTTTCAGTGAAATTATGATAAAAAAAAATTCATTATTATACTCGTATCAATATATTTATGCACTATCGGTCATACATACGAGTAAAGCGACTATGTAAGAATAATTAAAAATACTCCCCCATATTTTATAAATTCAATATATTTTCATACTTATTCTTACATAAAATAAAAGGGGCAATATTCATGAAACCTGAAATGAGTAATTCAAAAGCATGGTACTAAATTTCACAAGTACTTATATTTACTTGAAAAAAATTAAAATTAATTATATATAACAACTTGACCAAACATCAAGGCCAAAATCTTTTAAAATTTACGGGAAATACTAGTTTACTTCGAGACCTATTTTCACGCACTTTTTCAAACAAATTGTTATGTAGCAATTAGAAGTTACTGTTTTCCTTTATTCTAATGCAATAGTAGGACCGGATTTTGAGAAAAAGGAAGCAATTATTTTTGTACCAACACTTTGAACTCGTTTTACTTTGACAGGATTGGGGTATGTTGGAAAGACCCATTGACTGATTGTCGTTTTGTTTCAGGTTTAAATGCATACATCCATGATTCATCACCTGTTATAATATCATACACTGCTTTAGATTTACCTTCGTTATACTTTCTAAATGTTTTAATGTACCATTCCACACGATGTTGCTTTTGACCATCATTTAAATTATGTGGTATCCAAAGGTAAGAAACATTCCTGCCTTTTAGATGATCGAGCAAAAATTTATTTATAGCGGTCATTCCAATGCCCAAAGTAGCCCGTATAATTCTGTATGTGACACGGTTGTCTTCTTTAATCATTGTACGAATAGCAGCTATGTTTTCATCCGTAACTGCAGAAATTGGCCAATCTTCGCATAAATCGTCATTGAGAAAAACTCGACGAAATTTAAATACATTGTACCAGCTGAGAACAGACCTGATACTAGGTGCTTTATTTTCAAAAGCATCCCGAAGCTTTTCGATGCATTGTTTTGGAGAGAGCGAACTTTTAAAATCGTAAAATATCGTGGCTAGGAAATTTTCTCTTGTTAACTGCAGTTTCAGTACGACATGCATACTTTAAAACTGCATGGAAAATTACTGATAATAGAAAATTGTAACAAGAACTGCCATGCTACCTAAGGATGAACTTTTGTTTTGCCATGCATTTATTTTTCGTAGCTACCTTGGTTATATTTGTTTGCAGAAACTTTCGGTGCTACCCTCGTAACACAAGTCTTGTTTTGAAATCAAGTTTTGTGTTGTTTTTGTCAATATCGCATCGGCAACTCGAAACAAGAAAGAACGCTTACTATAAGCAGCATTTTTAGGTTGTCTTATTCAATATCGTAAATTTCATAGGATATTCCTTCAAATATTATTACATATTTTGACAACGAATTTGAATGTACCATAACACAGTACAATGCCTATCATTTTGTTACTACAATACATTTCGAAACTGGCCACGGCTAATTTGAAACATTATATTTAAAATCATTTTACTATTTTAAGTTTACAAAATAAATTTTGTGTGTTTTAGTCAAAAAGAGTGCTACAAAGTTCAATTTTGTAGAATTGTTTTTGGAGATGTTTTGTATGTGAAGTTGGTATCTTAGTTAATGTCAAACATTTTAGTTGTAAATGTTTTAATTATAGTCGTGGAAAACTACTGCAATTAAGTTTGTACTAAATAATTATAAGTTTTAACTCTACCCTAACTTCTAAACTGTCGTCAAAATTTCAAAGTAAATTAAATATCAAATCTTTATTGAAACTGTCGGTGTTACCAACCTTGATATTTTAAAATTTATTTTATTAAAAATTATATATAAATGTAAATTAATGCGAAATAGGAAAAATAGTATCTTGTCATCTAATATACTATCTTAAAACGCGCGTTTAATTTAAAATTATTCCTTAATACGACTTTTATTAAACGTTATAAAACAGGGCTTGTGGTACCAGTCAATATGTTTCGATTCCAAAATTTGTTGCGGAATATATTATTTCTAAATTCAAAGATTTTCAGTATAATAACCTACCCAACCAATAACACAATAATTTTCGAACTTGGTACGTAATATGTTTTATTACCTCAATATTTTCTTAACTGACATGAAAATGAAAAACTGTTTTTTTCTTCAAGCGTATTATAATATGCATATTATGCTACTGTACACACGCTGTAGAAGATATTCATTGTCTTACTAGTACAAAAATGTTGTTATTGTTGTACTAGTAAAAAAATGTTAGTTTCTTAGTTCACCGCTGGCGGCGGCAGTAGCCACAGCAACACAGATCATATTGAAAATTGTTATTTGACAGTTGAATCGTTTGTGTTTTGTAGTGTACACGGCCAGCTTTGACTAAAATTGCAAATTTTACAAACAAAAAAATTCCAAAAAAATGTTAAAAAATTATTTGAAACACTTGAAGAAAAAATAGTATATGTCATTCGGAGTAGAGCGCCCTTTTTGTGTTTTACCCAGCTTGCCAGGCCTCGGCTAGCGCCTCGGCCGCAATAGCTGGGTTCAACACAGAAAGACCGCTTTCTACTCCTAATAACATAATATACTATATTTATAAAAATAATGAAATAAAAATAGTAGGTAGGTACTTAAATACTAGGTCTCACTGGAACAGAAAAAAATGTTTATCATTTGTCTTTTATTTGAATAAATAAATAATACGTAGGTATAAAGTAAAATATTATAAATTATGTATTTGAAAATTTAAAGTAATAAGTTTTAATAATTTATAATATTACAAGAATATTAATACATATTTAATGAATTGTTTATTTATTTACGAATAAATGTTTTCTATTTTTCCAACGAAGCCATGTTGCAGGAAAAGTAAAAAAAAATAAAATATAAATATGGCTTGTATGATAAAAATACAAAATCATGATTTTCAGTTTTTATTCCACTGGAAATCGTAAAATATTAAATAGAAATAAAGGAACTTTAATTTTACGGACAGAATCGAATTTTATTTATAAAATTATTATTTCAGATGCAAAATATTGCAATGATTTAAGTTTATTTTTGTTGTTTGTAACATTTACTAAATATTTCCATTTATAAATAGGATTTTATTAAAAAAATACGTTCGTAGTTTAATTGTTTTTCAATTAAGGAATTTCAGTATAAATTTCTTAAATGTTTTTACAAATGGAAAAGTATAAATATTGAACAGAAATGTAGATAATAAAACTTCGAATAAAATACAAAAAATATTAGGAGTATAAAAAAAATTGTCATTTGTTAATACTTTTCCGTTGACCGTTTATTAATAGGTCATTTATTAATGACCCCTATTACTGTATGATTTTTATTACTAAACGATTTTAGTGGATAACCATAGATACCACATACTATTGCTGAACAATTGTCAAAACTTATGTATCTAACGTTACTTACCTAAACATTTACTAACAAGTGTGTTAATTGGCGATTAAAATGTAATATTCGCACACTTTCGTTTAAATAACTACTAAACAACTTTCTCCAAGAGTAATGAATAACGAGTATACCTGCATAGTAAACAATACTCATGAATACTTTTATTCGAGTACTTTATGTAATCAACTAAAAATTTCGAATACTTTTACTCAAGAACTGCCCAGCTCTAACCAGCAGTAACAGCAGAGTGGCGCAGTGGAAGCGTGCTGGGCCCATAACCCAGAGGTCCGTAGATCGAAACTACGCTCTGCTAAAGTGAAATATTTTTAAAATTATTTCATTAGTCAGTACAAATATAAAAAATGATAAAACTCGTAATAAAAAGATTCGTTATAGGCTCGGTTATAGGTAAAAAATAAAAAATACAAGAATATTCGTAGGCTTGTTCGTAGGTATGTGCTTACTGTTTTTATTTTTGCTATACATATATATAAGATTTGAGTTTTAAATTATTAAATATATATAGCCTAGAGGGTATTATTCTCGCTTAGAGTGTGAGAGGTCCCGGGTTTAAATCCCGGACGAGCACAATATAATTTTATACTTATAATAAATATCTAGATTATCGAATATATACTGGGAGTAATTAGAAATATATCGGCTCGTTGGTCTAGGGGTATGATTCTCGCTTAGGGTGCGAGAGGCGAGGGGTTGGTCACTTGCAAAAAAAGCGTACAATTCAATTCTAATTCCACTAATTCTTCTAATTCCTAACCAATTCCACTAATTCCTAGGCAATTCCTCTAATTCCCAACTAATTCCTCTAATTCCTATTCAATGGACCTTTCCAATTTAAAGAGATAGAAGATATGCGCAATGGAGATCTGCGCATAGTAAGAACAACTGAGATCTATGACGTTTGATTCTAAAAATATTAGACGTAAAACGTAAGATAACTTTAAAAAATCTTATCGAAATAAGTTACAAAAGCTTTTATTGGAGGTAAAATGTCTAATGATGCAAATTTTCACTGAGAATACAGGTATTTTAATGACTGCAATATTTTTGACGTTTGGTTTGACAGCCCAACTGGCAGTTGTTCGCGCCATTTTCTTACTATTTGCAGCGATAGAAAGAGATAGCCCTTAAATTGGAAAGGTCCATTCTTTTTAATTTCAGAGTAATTCCCCGTTATAGAAAATTGAAGATAATATATTAAACAACGAAAAACAAATAAGTAATATTTCCTAAGTTCATATTTATATTTTAACAAACGAAATATACAGTACGTATATGTATATAGTAAATACAAAATAGAGTTTATTTAAATAGAACAGAGCAAAGTGTACTTTTTTTTAACAATAATTTTTAATTTTTAAATTCACAAATCGAGAATTTTGTGTAACATTTTTTTCTTTATTTTGCGCTGATTCACTATTTAAGTGGAAGACTATAGAACATATTACAGTCTGCGGAAGTATCCAGGTAACAACAAAAATTTCTTCGAGGTAACACCAGTGGTACAGAAATGGTTAGAAAATTTGGAGATTACTATATAGTATTTATTTATTTATTTATTCATTTTTCATCATTAATTTCCATATTATATTTTGTTTTTATTATATGTATATGCCATACGATAAATTAAATTCTATATATTTTTTTACCTCTATATTATCAATAGTATATTAAAGAACGTGTTTTATAAAACATGTTATAAAATGAGTTCTTTATACTATTTTTTATATTTTGCGACTTCTACAATTAACATTTACTTACTCAATTTGTGATTATATTTGTAACCATTTGTACATTTTCATGTAAATAATCTTCCCTAATTAAAAAATAATAATAATAATTTCGACATATTATTAAAATGAATAGTCAATTAACAAAAAATAAATTAGGTAAAAATGGATTAAAGAAACTTCATCTAGTACCAACCGTCTAAAACAAAAAATTGCGTATCGAAATGAAGGTCATTACGATACGCAATTGCGTATCGTAATGACTTCATTATGAACGCAAAATATAAAAAAAATTATTTCATCACCATCTTCATAAGTATTTGTTGGATACCTCAAGAATTCCCTCAAGACAAACATTTTTCTCCACTCACTTTTATTGTATTAAATTTAGAAATTAATTTCATATTCCTACCTACATAATATAGTAAATCCCTTCGATAAAAATACTAAATTACAAAAAGAGCGGGTTAAAAATTTGTAAACTTTAAAAAATCTGTAACTTATTGTACTAAAATAATTTTTGTAATTTTAGTGAATTCCCCTAAAATTCTAGTTATTTCCTGGGTAATTCCTTCAATTCCCAACAAATTCCTTCAATTCCCAGGGAATTCCTCTAATTCCGTGTTAATTCCTCTAATTCCATATTAATTCCTCTAATTCCTAGCTAATTCATGCTAATTCCTACTCAAGTGTACAACTAATTCCCAAGTGATTAACCCCTCGGCGAGAGGTCCCGGGTTCAAATCCCGGACGAGCCCAGTTTTACTTTATATTTATTTATTAGAAAGAGAAAGTATCTAATTAATCTAAATCATGTATGATCTGCAGATATGTTCAAATTAGAAAGGAAATGTAATGTAAGCATCGGTGGTTCAGTGGTAGAATGCTCGCCTGCCACGCGGGCGGCCCGGGTTCGATTCCCGGCCGATGCACATTGTTTTATTTATGCCCAGTTGCACCAACAAGGCTTAAATTTTAAGCGACCCTTAAACCGAACCTTAGACAACATTACATTAGCGATGCAATTTATGGAACGCTTAAAATTTAAGTTACGTTAGTTCACCCGACCATAATTATCTTATCTAGGTTATATCTTTTTTGTCCTGTAAATACTGTAAAACTGTTGGGCAAATAAATGTTATTATTATTAAATTTTATTATATCTGACGGAAATCAATTCTATTTAGAATTTAGAAAGGAACAGCGCGACAACACCGTTGGTGGTGAGTTGGCATCACAACACTGTAAAAATAGACTATTAGTATACGAGACGAGTATAGTGAATGTCGTCTAACCAGGAAAAGTTTCTATCAACTAGTATAGAACTTGGTCAAAAAATCTGATGTGGCCAACACATGACCTCCCGTCAATTCCATGTTTGAAATAGCAAAGAGTAAAGTATCACTTCCGGTTGATCGTTTGTAAATAAAATCTAATTTTTTCCAATAAATAGAAAAGTCTGTGATACCAAATTATAGATTATATTTTATTATGTTTTTCCTCGAAAATCGGTTAAGAGTTCCAAATTAAGTACCACTTCCGGTTTATCATAGGTATAGTCAAAATATAATGTTGTTTCAAATTATACACGAGTTTTAAATACCAAATTTGAGAAGTTTTGAATCATGTTTTAATATATTTTTCAAGAAAATCTGTTTATAGCTTCCTGTAAAGTAGTACTTTCGGTTTATTAATTTTATAAAACATCTAGTCGTTCTCATTAATATAAAAGTCTTAAATACCAAATTTGAAAAGTTTTGGATTGTATCAATTTATTTTTCACGAAAATCTGTTCAGAGCTTCAAATAAGTATCACTTCCAGTCTATCAATTTTAGCCAAAATCTAATATGTTGCTTCCCATATATAAAAGTCTTAAATACTGAATTTGACAAGTTTTGGAGTATACCATAATATATTTTTCACGAAAATCTGTAAACATGTATAAAATATCACTTCTGGTTTATTAATTTTAGCTAAAATCAAATATGTTGTTCTTTTTGATATAAAAGTTTTAAATACTAAAACTGAAAAGTTTTGGATTATATTTAAAATATAGTTTTTCATTAAAAAATGTTATGGGCTTCATGTAAAGTATCACTTCCGGTCATCCAAATCTTTGTATGACTGCAGAAAGCTTAAATACGGAATATAGAAATATTTGGAAGTTTGTGATAAGAGTTATCACACACACATCATCGTAAAAATAGTAAAAACGTGTTGTGGGGACCCTAATTCGTGCTTATTCACTGAAAACGCACCATCAAATTTTTGGACCTACAGCATTACCTACGGTATGACGGGATGTAAAAAAAGATTATATAAAAAAGGCTTAGGTCCGAAACCTAACAAAACATGCAGGGTACTAACGTTTTATTGCTCACGATAAATACATATAAAGATCACCATTAAATTTCACTAGTTCGCTACCGACCTAATTTGTGTGTCCTCCTGTCGTGAACCGATATGCTATTTCTGAATGATTGTAGATAACTCCCCAAATAATAGCTCTGTAGCCATAAAAGTGCCTGTGATTGGTGACTGGTGTAATGTGCTTAGTATAGACCGCGGATATGATATGTATACGTACCTCCACTCATGAACCAAGAAAAATGTTACAAATAAATATCCGTGGCCACTATAGTGGCCGCGCTTCACCAGGAAGAACCGCCTAGTCCACCTTCATATCCTTCGGTAGCGAACGTAATCAATCAGGAGTCGCCAACCTTTTCAATAGCTTGAGCTACTTTAAAAACGAACAGAGATCCTATATTTGTGAGACTAGGTATTGCCTAATTGAAATTTACATTTTTTCAAGGGATGTGAAGCTACATGTTTTCCCCCTTTCATATAAATAAATAAATTGCCAGATCACAGAACATTTTACAAAAGAGAATATAATTTAACTGTTTTGCCTCCTTTACCAATATTTATTAATGATGTACTAAAATCGGGACAATGCAAAGATAGTTTGTTTGATTGTGCAACGAAACATGATGAGAATTTACGGATTTTTCAATTATATTTAGTTCTTTTGGGACATGTGAGCTTCGGAAGTATCCTCGCGAGCTGCCGGTAGCTCGCGATGAGTTGGCGATCCCTGTGTTAAATCATTATGTACACCCACATAACAAACAATAACTGTAATTGTAACAAGTTCTGTCCAACATGTAACATTACAATCATTACATCCTACCCTCCTTTTTCTACCATCAATAGCTACACGTTGTCACGTATTGCATGAATGCTGCTACATTCGCCCTGTACATATACATACATGCATTCACAAGTACCGCAGCACTTTGTTAGATGCCGGCTATTGTCGCACTTGTCCAGGGGTCCAGAGCTCTGAATACAGTGGACGGCGAGGACTCAAACACCAGATTACTACATGACAGGTAGCTAGTTAACGATGGAGGTTACTGGTGTAAGGAATGTGGATTATACGAGCTGTAATTTTACACCTAGTGGATAGATATAGAGTTGAAAAAGGGTGGAAATGAGAAATTTGAAAATTCAAAAGGACAATGAAATATTTTCATGTTTTCTGGACGGATTATGTTTGCTATGAATATGGTTTAGGTTTAAAATAATTATGTAGGATGTGTAAAATATAATGAAATTTTATCACAATATTTGTATTATACATTTTTGTATTTTCTGTCACTTACAAATTGAGCCATTGTTGAAAAAATAAGATGTCCAAACCATTTCTGAAGCCTGTTTTACATTATACTTTCTATGGCTACATACTCAAACTAGATTTTAACCAAAGATAAAGTATAATATTTATAGTGGGGTGAATATGAAAATCAGTGACATAATAGGCGTTGTTTTTCCCTGCGGGTTACAATTTTTGGCAAATACGAGTTTTATCTGTCCCATAAAACTTTATGCGGTTATATTTTAATTTACGTCTTTAGTGACTGAGTATTTAAAGCTATAGTATATTTAGTATGCGTTATATAAAAAATCTGGTGTGGCCAACACAATTTCAGCCCGAGTTACAAAAAAGATTAAGTTTTTTGGATTAGCGAATTTTACTCTAATTTTACAGTTTATTTCTTAAAATATAGTCTAATCTAATCCAAGTACCTACCTTTTTTTTAAACCCCTCAACAGAAGTAAATCCCAATTACAGAGTGGGTTTACATTTACATACATCCATGGCTTAGTGGGATTCGAACCCAGAGCTCCGAGGGCACGCATGACATGAGGCGTTACTGTAACCATTGAGACACCGGAACTGTAATAAAATGAAGATTAAATTTTAAATACCGGGATAGAATAGAATTCACTAATCCAAAAATGAGGATCAGCTTAAATTTTTTTGTAAATCGTTAATTTTTATTAATCTAAATACATATCTACATATTTACTTATTCTGGAAACTGTATTGAATTCCTTTTCTATTGTTGTATTTACTTTTTCCTTTTTAAAACGTTACTAATATTATTTTGAAATGATTAGTTCTTTGATAGTGACATTTATCTGTCAGTTACATACATTTGAATAACTGCGTTTTGTTTGTTTAAAGCGTAGGCTCTGGGGTTTAAATTATAGATTATTTTATAAATTTATCCATAAAATATATAGAAAGTATTAATGCAAATCTATAGAACATTTAATAATTTTTATAATAACATTAATCTCGAAAAAATAACATTTAAACTTATTTTTCGAAGAAAAACTATGAGCTTCTAGTAAAATGCTATTTCCGGTTATCCGATTTTCACCAATATCTAATGGGCTCTTTCTAATACAGAAAAAGTTCGAAATTCAAGAATTCAAAATTTTCTGAATGATAGTATTTGACTACTCTGTTTAACTTTCTCCTGTCGTACTACTGATGATGAGAACTTAGTTCTCGAAATACGTATTTAGTTTTTGTTAAAATTATTTCTAAGGTTAACGGGTAGGTAATTATAAGTTTTAGTTATATTTAACCTTATTAAAAGGTTGGCCAGTTTATCCGAAGTTCATATAATAAAATAGAACACAATATAGTTTATTTTTCTTAACAAATAAATCTCTTAGTACCTTTACTAGCACAAATTGCTTTAAGTTTGTAAAATTTGTGCAAAACTTTACGGCGAATGGGAACGTACCGTACAACTATGTGAGAACCATGTGAAACCATTGACCGAATTTACTTGCCAGTTTTCTTTATAATCGTAATTGAGAAACGTTTAATGACGACTTTATATTTTAAAAAATTTGATGTGGCCAGCACATTACCTTCCGTCAGTTCCATATATTTTGTACAAATTCCATACAAAAAGGTTCTTGCACAAGATTCCATATTTCAATTACATTACCTTCTGTCAGTTCTATATATTTTATACAAATTTCATACAGAAAGTTTCATGTACCTAAGAGATTCTATGTTTCCAGTAAAATTATAACACAAACATGTCAATTGCACTTGACACTGACATCCATCAATCAGCATTTTGTTAATATAGTAGCGGTTTCCATGGATATAGCATAGGAAGCTGCTTAATGAAATTTAATTTCTTTATAATTTTTTAACTATATATCCATTGAATATGAAGTATAAAATGTAATCAAATCGTATAGAGAATAAAATATTCGTTAATATTTATAATAACATTAAATATGGTAAAATTATATTTAACAGTGTTTCTTCAAGAAAAACTTAAAATCTTACAATGAGGATATTTTCGGTTGACCAATTATAACCAAAATCTAATCATCTCTTCACATGAACGTAAAGAAAAGGAATGCAAAAGAATTATAATTTTTTAAATTGTACTAATTGAGTTATCGGATCCGAAAAAATCGTCACACAGACACACACACACACACACACACACACACACACACACACACACACACACACACACACACACACACACACACACATACACATATATATATATATATATATATATATATATATATATATATATATATATATATATATATATATATATATATATATATATATATACATACATACATACATCATCGTAAAAATAGTAAAATCTTATTCCACGGACTCTAAAACGTGCTTATTCATCAAATACTCACCACCGAATTATTGACCAAAGACAATACCTTTCAAGGCGACGGAAGGTAAATAAATACGCGTATAAAAAATTACTGGATCGGAGGCTATTGTTATCTTGTTATTATAGAGTTATTTAATTTGGAGATAGATATCTCTGAAAAAGTATAAGGTTTAACGCCGTAAAACTATAAAACTATAATTTGTGTTTTCATTTCGAAACAACAAACACTACCTTTTTCTAAACCACAATGTTTTTTAAAATAATATTTTTATTTCTGTCAAAGATATTATCAGATCAGGTATGGTTTTCAAGACCGCAATCTGCAGCAAAATCTTTTATAGGAAATGTTTTCTTTACTCATCTTTTGAAAGAGAAGCTATGTGTTTGTTACCACCTCCAAGGGATAAAAAAGGGTCTCCTTTGATAGGCATATTAAAAACCGATATATTATCCGATTATAGCTAGTTTATCTTTTCAAAATCGTATTATATTTTTATTATAATCCTTAGATAAATGCATTGAACTATATGGATAAAATCATAAAATAACAGATCAGGATATACTTACCTTTATGTAATATATTAAATCGTAAAAGATATCGCAAGGGAGTCATAAAATATTTGCCATACTTACAGAAAAATTTATAACGGAAAGAAAGGCAATAAAAAAGAAGAGTTACAATATGTATTCTACAATATTGTACTAATATTTGAATGATAAAACTGAGTCAGTTAGCATGCTTTGCCCATATATAATGCTACGAACGATACGTGAAGAAGATATATTTGATGCTAGGCATGAATATAAATTCATGTTAGTAGAAACAGACAACCATAGCGATAACTTCTGTATCATATTTCAAATAATACAAAGTATTGATATTAAAAATCAACAAAAATGAATCGTTTAATGACTTACAATGAGAAAATATCCCCTTACGGGACTATTTTCAGAAATTCGTATTTTGTTATACCTACCCTGTAAAATCTAAAACCTATATGAATAGGATATTTCACACAAATCAAATTTTACAACTGTTCCACAAATCCACAAATAATAAAGTTGTGTTTGTGATTAATTTTAAATTACACTCTATATCAGTAACAAATAAGAAAATTTATATTAAAATAGACCTGAAAACTGAATGACAGGGACTAAGCTTTAAGAAAGTAACACCTACGTCACACATCCACTTTATTCCAAATTCTTATAAGTTTCAAGCCTTCTGCTATCGACTTCTTGAAATTCGGAGTCCATTTTCAAATAAATTAATGCAGAAAATAAAAGAAAAACATCGATGTTAATCAAATAATATTCGTTGGCTGCCATACATATTTCGAATTATTCGCCATGGGAGTTATTTTTACATACCTATTTATATATTTTTATGTTTTGAAAAAAATTAATTTATGTGAGTCCAGTTATTACCGAACCCCCCTGTTTCATACCAAAATGAACAGTCACAGAATATTAAAAAAAATATATTACCGTTTAACAAATTACCTAAAACTTTCTAAAACTCAGTACAGTCCCTTTCAATTTAGACCAAGTTTCATAGTAAAAATGGAGGACCCCATTAAAGTTTGCCTAGTCACAGTGTACACAACATATTAATTAGCGAAACTCAGTGTCGGCACCATTGAACTTTTGAAACCAAACTGAGTGACCTTGAATGAAGCCACGTTTCTGTTGCGCGAAGTGGCGCCAATTCAAATGCTACCGCAAAGTATAATATCGTATTATACTACAACCAGGTATACAATACAAATAAAAAGTATTTTACATGGTTTTATTATAATAAGAGTATACAACAAGATGTCTTTTTACAAGTTATACACAATTTTTTGTCTGCGATTTTATTATCGTTCAAGACTATTATATTATCGCCTTCTGTCAGAATCATTGAAAACAATGCCATAGGCGGCGATATCAACATGTAGGCACGGATGTATTTTTTTTAGCCTTATTTTATGTACAAAATATACTGAAATTGTTATAAATTTAAAATATGCTTTATGTACAAATAAATAATTGTATTGAATATTTTAATTGTGATAAAAGTTAAACTCTGCGCTCATGTTCCTAATTAAAGGGACGCCATGTTCTCGTTGCGCTGATTGACGCATGCGCGCTATGACAGAATCATGAGTTTCGCTACTATATAATACTTTTTATACTGTGGCCTAGTTTTGAAATGGTCTGTATTCTCTGTTTAATAGCGCTGCAGGATAGTCAGCGTTGGATATTTAAACAAAAAACAAAAAAAATGGAAACAAGAAGAGAAATTCTTCACAATATTGGCATAAAATTTAAAGAAAGCAATAACTTATCGCTTTGGGGTCTCGTGGCCGCGTGCCTGAGTGTCTAGTCGCGAATCTAGGGAACCGGGTTTGATCCCGACCGACGCCAAATATTTTCGAATTTTAAATGGCACAAAATTGACCCCTGTGGTGCACTCTCTACGTCAGCAATGAGTGCCCGTGAGGTGACGCCTGGTAAATGCCCGCACGGTACAAATATGTCATCATCATTACCGATATCTGCGAACAAAGCAGGTCTGGCACACCCAGCAATGGGTAATATGCCGTAATGATATATTTATTTATTTATTTCATATAAATAAGTTTTTAAACTTTATTTGTATACACATTCAACAAAACTCAGTGAATAATGTAAACTGTCATACGTCAAACTCATCGTATGGCGGCCAACTTGTGCCTCTATCGTTAATTTCGATTGCGAATATCTATACATATTTTTAGACGCTTAGACTATAGGTATTTTCTTTGCTAAAAATGGTTAGTTAATAACTAAAATTTGATGAGTGCGACGATCGACTGTTTTTAGAGTTAAAGGTTGAAGAAATTACTCGAAACAGCAGTCACCTTTTATTGAATCAGGTCAACGTTTCGGTCATACCATTTCA